>CM062817.1:2076701550-2077145397 GCA_031772625.1 Pinus tabuliformis | reverse complement strand
AGTGGAAGAACTTACCCGCTGAAAATTCCACATAGGTGGTTGAGAATTTTATACAGAAGCATCCATAACTACTCAAGCATTGAGTACAACACTTTTTCAAAGGAGAGGGGAATGTTATGTCCCTATAATAGTAGTGTATTCCCTTATTATTATTGTCATTGTAGCCCCTTATTTTTATTGTTGTGCCCATGTTGTCCCCAGATTGTGATTATTGTGCCCCATAGAAGCCGACTATTGTTATTGGTGTGCCCTTACATTATTTTTTTATTTTAAGCTTTGAGTATATTGTGACCCCTTAAACTCCTATATATAGAAAGGAGACCTTGTCATTTGTCTCATCCAAGAATTGTTCATTTGTGTAATGTAAAGGAGGTTTCCCCCTAGAAGAGATTGATTTTGAAGTCGTTGATCAATGTTTTCTTCTATTTTGTGAACTGGTTCAATGGCAAGAAGGCGAGGTGTTAGACTAAAGAAAAATCTTTATGGTTTGAAGCAAACATTGTGCATATGGTATAGCATGATAGATTCATATTTGTAGAACAATGGCTTTAACAAATGTGATAGTGAGCAACATTCTACATCAAAAAAAGAGATGGTAAGCTGTTAATTTTTGTTTTATTTGTAGATGATCTAATTTTCACATGTGTGTGATGATCTCCTCATTGTTTATTTAAAGAAGTGATGAAAAGTGAGTTTAAATGATAGATTTGGATTATTAAAATATTTTCTAGGCAAAAGTAAAGCAAATGGAAGATGAAATTTTTATTTCTCAATCAAACTATGCATCAAACATCTTGAATAGGTTTAAATGCAGAATAGCGAGCCTGCACCATCTCCAACAGTCGTGGGTTTGAAGTCGAGTAAGGAAGATTGTAGCAACAATGTAAATCCAACACTATACAAGTATTGTTGGGACAACTGGGCCTGATTTAATGTATGCATTGAGTTTGGTTTCATAACTCATGGAGACACAAAAAGAGACACATTGGTAAGCAACTAAAATAATTTTAAAGTATGTATATGGCATTTTGTATACTACAACAAATGATTTTAGGCTGGTTGGATATACTGCAATGATTGGGCAAGTGTAGATGATAGAAAGATCACTTTAGGAGATGTATTTCATATGGGTTTGGGAGCGATTTCACGGGGGTCCAAGAAACAACAAAAAGTTTCACTATCGACAGTCGAACCTAAATATATCACAACCACAGGGGCAACATCTCAAGAAATTTTGATGAGAAGAATGTTAAAAGATATATGGCATGAACAAAAAGGAACAACAACAATTTATTGTGACAACAATTGAACAATTGCATTGTCCAAGAATTTAGCAATTTACAAAATAAGAACATTTATACAAAGTACCTTTTTATTAGGGAGTCAATCTAAATGGAGAAATTGTTTTGTAGCATTGCAGGTCGCAAGATAAGTTTGCAAACATCTTCACCAAACCATTGGCAAAAGAGAGTTTTTCCTGCCTAAGAGACAACTTGGACATTGTGAATGTCATTAGTTGTGATTAAGAGGGAGTGTTGTAAATTAATCCCAACTACCAAAACTAAATACATTAACAATGCACCATACCACAAAGTACAAGACAAATCATGTTTCAAATTTTCTACAGGCTCAAAGAATGTGTAAATAAATAGATCTTTGTCCAATGTACCAAGTTTCTTGCAACACAACCCTAACAAAAAGCCTACATCCATCAATCAAGATCACTGAAATATCCTTCGCAGTTGATACACTAATTAAATGCTAGGTTTTACTGCTCAATAGGAATTTGTATTGGACACTAAATGTATTGGTAATTTAACTATGTGTATATGCCCCATGTCTTTGGTTTAATGTTTTTTCCTATCTTAAGATTAATGCATCATTGTATGTTTTAAGTTATTTTCTTGATATATATTTTTAGTTTGTAGCTTGAAAGTTTGAATGTCTGGAGCGAAAATAGGTGGGCACTTAATGTGTAAAACAAAATGTTTGTAGATCTTTGTAAATCTGGTGATTACAGTGTGAGAAATGAGTTTCAGTCTTCATATTTCATGAATGTATTTTCTTCTTATGTCATTATAATGCAAAGACATAATTTCTTGCGTGCTCATTCTAGAAAGTCAATTTTTATTTTTATTGCGCAATACTTTGTTTTTTTCTCAGATGGCATGCCCTTTCCACCCCATACCAGAAACACGTGTTGGAAATTGTAATTACTCTTGCATGCAAGAGTTGGCTAAATTTGGAGAATCAGTTAACTTAGTCAAATCAAGTGAATTTGAGTTAAGTTATATTTGGGGAAAATTCCAATTTAGAATGTGTGTGCATGTGAAGTTATTTTGGGGGAATTACTAGACGAAAAAGTTTAAATAACCCTCACTGGGTTGATAGTAATCACTAAGTTTGGTTGATCATCTTCCTTTCCAACAAATTGGTATCAGAGTTGAGATCAGAGCTAGAGGATCTAGAGAATCTGCAACTGAAACTTGCAAAACAATACCGTGTGAGTGATAAGTCAAGTCTAGAGCCATAAGCTTTAAGTTACAGCGAAAATCGAAATTTTGGTTGTCGTCGCATAGCAATGTCTTTTCCGTCACACCAATTTGGTCGATGTATTATTGAGCACACTCATTGCCACCTCTTTGACTTGAATCAACCAAAAAAAATCACAACTACATGGAATGAGCACATAGACACCAATTACTGTGATACTAAGAAGGTGTCATAGCCACCATTGGAGTTGTGATCTATAATAAATTTACACCGCTGAAGGGAAGTGAACGAGACACAGTTGTGTGAGCAAGTTTACAACCATATACGTACATGTAGTGGAAGGTTTGAAGTTAAAAATGTGACATTGGTCCAAGCCTAATCGTGGAAAAATTAAATTCCTTAAACCTCTTTTTGGAGAGCATGAATAAATCTTTTATTTGGTGAGCACATTTAAATAGGTTTTATTTGTTCAAAGGGTTCTTTATTAAAGGAGATATTAAAAGGGATTTAATAAAAGGTTCATAAGATATTATGTAGGGATTATTGAAAGAATTTTTGGATATAAAGGTTTCTTTTATGAGAGGAGTTTTGTTTATAAGGAGTTTTTTTCTTTTAAAGGAATATAAATATTTTATTATTTAAAGGAGAAAAGGTTTGAAAAGAAAGAGTTTTTTCAAAAAAAAAATATTGTATTGACAAGAAATTTTAACGCTTTGCAAAGTTCGTTATCCTACAAAAATATTTTGGTGTGTTGTTAAGCATGACGATGTTTTTTGGGTGAAGATTGTGGCTTATGGGGGTGCATATTGAAAATCATATTTTTTTCAAGGGCGATATGTAAAATAGCCTTATGCACTCAAGAAAGAAGCTATAAGATAGAGGAAAGACAAAAGTGATGGGTCACAAAGCACGACTAAAGACGATTAAGAAAAGCAATAAAAAAAAAAGAGGCTGAGATTGTTGTCGTGTTTAGAGAGGTTTAGGTTGCAGCCAAGGAACTGGGAAGTCTAGAAGAAGACAAAGAATAAATTGAGGTTGAATGGTGTAGCTTTGATCTTCTACCACTTCCTATGTTTACTGCTAAATATTTTGATCATTGGGTTATCAAAATGCTAACTTTTCTTCGAGCTAAAGAGTTAATTGAGTACGAGTCTAATAACTCATACGATGAAGTATGTGATGCTTTAGCATTGGATTTTATAATGTAGGGATTGGATGAGAAGTTTTTGTGCAAAGTATAAAAATCTACAATTTCCGAGGAAGCATGGAAAATATTGGAAAAATAATTTGGTGCAAGGGGGAGTGACATGCAAGAGTAAAATGTGTCACAATTTGGTAAGTCCATTGCAAATCTGATAGTATATGAGGAAGACTCTGAGACCTTAGAGCTTGGATAATCCCACTCAAAAGTGGATGATGGGCATCAAGACGATAAAATTGAAACCCATTGTGCAAACATGCATATGGATGAAGAAGATGTAGCAAAGATTGCAGAGAGAGAAGTTAAAGCCTTTATGTGTGAAACAGATAAATAACATATAAATACTCAAGGACTCCACTATAATGTGGATGGTGCAGATGATGGTTGTTGGGCAATTTATTGGGCTTAAATTGCTGCATAAATTATCGACCAGGGAAACTCGTAAGCTTGTGACGATGCTAGAACAATATATGCAGGAGTAGGGAACTAACTCTATGTCTAACTAAATTATTTAAGATTCAATACAATATGCAAGGGAAGAGGCTCCTAACTAAGGAGGTCCTGGTTGTCCTTCCCTACAATATCATAGAGAAATCACTAATTACATGAAACTAAAAACTTAAAATGAAAACAAGAGAATGAACTTAGTTATTGTTTAGATTCAAGTAGAGAGAGAGACTAACTTAGTCTCTTGATTGTCCTCTCATGTACTAATCCAAATTAAACTAAGAGTCATTCATGAGCATAAGAAATGAAATGACTTGAAAAATAAAAACAAAAGAATGAATTTCAATTACCATATAAATCATTGGAGAGAGAGCCTAACTTAGACTCTTGGTATCTCCTCATATGATACTTGAAACATAAAAGAAAAAGAATGAATTTTAATTATCATGCAAATCAAATAGAGAGAGAGTCTAACTTAGACCCTTGGATATCCTCTCATAAGTTGATAAGATTCTAATTTAAAACTCATTCATCAATCACAAACAAATAAAATCCTCAAACATCTAAGAAATTAAATGAAATAAGATCTAATATGAAATAACATGTTTCTCTCATCCTTTTAGAGTGAGCTCAATTCTCCTAAGAACAAGACAAATTATTCCATATACTACATTAAGCAAACTTATATTTAAAAACTACATAATGGAAATAAAACTACATAATGGAAATGTATGAAAAATGAAGCTTTATTCTATTCCATCATCAATTGGATACAATGCTCTAAGAGTCCTCTCCTTTTGGAATGGAGGAGGTACTCCTATTTATACAAAAACTATGATAACAACCTCATAAATGTAGACCCACTATTCTCTCCTTTGACCCACATATTTCTCAACCAATGATGACACATAACCCTATCCTCCATGATCTCCTCCATGAGGTCCATGATCTTCTCCATGAAGCTTATCTTATCAAATTCGAATTTGATCATTCAAGGCCACATAAAGATGCCCTAGAAGCTTCCTTTGTGCCTACACATGTCAACAAACTCATGCTAATTGTTAGGTATAAATTTAAGCATATTATTTTCTAAGTTTTAGCCATAAATTCACTTAGAAATGTTAAGAATTAATAACCTTTGGAAAAGTATTGTTAGAACCCAATAATGAGGTAAATGTAATGATATGGAGGTGGAATGGAGGTGAAATGAAGGTAAAATGTGAAAATATTGGTGAATAATGGAGTGAAAATATGGACTATTTTGAGGCCCAACAATGGTGAATCCCACTATGACGAAAAAAATGTGGATGATTACTAAAAAGTGAGATGTGAATTGGTGAATCCAACCACAACTTATGAGTTTGGAATTGTCAATGAGAACATGCATGCTTGGATAACCCACCATAGGGTGGATCAAAATTATGGTAATGAAATTTGTGAAATATGGATTGATCATGGCAATAGGGTAAGAACCATGTTTGATGAAGAATTGAAGGTTGAAGTTGCCATTGTAGCAACAAGTTATAAAATAGATGGAATTGCTCATGAAGCAGTGTGTGACCAAGCAGTAGTTGAGTTTGGAATAGATAAAGCTATCAATAGAGCAGCAAATGGTTTGGTGGATCCAACAATTGGAATTGTTGATGTTGAATTTTGATGAAGAACCATTAACTGGTGATGAGTGGTTGCACATGATGCAACATAAATAACATATTGATATGTTGTTATTTGGTGAAAAAGCCCACTTGTGTCTAGAAACCAAGCACAAGGAAACTTGTTTGCAGTAACAAAGGTTGGTAAAAGGGTAGAAAATAAAAATTATGACGCAATGATAAAACAAAGAAGGTAGAAAAGGAGGAGGAAGCTCTTAGTGAAGAGCATAATGAAGATGTTTTTAACATTGATTTTGAGTAAGCATGTAAACAGGATAGCAATTTAGCTAAGAGAGAATGTGAAGAATGGAATGGAGGAAAGGACATGGATATTTCTGAAGACAAAGATCAAAACATTGAAACCATTTTTCAGCAATGGAGTCAAGAAAGGATAATATTTTTCTATCAAGAAGTATGGCATAATGATCTGAATTGGATCCATTGAAAGACTGTCGAGAACCATGACTGAATCAAGTCAAACAAATCTCTAAAGAAATCCAAAATAGTATCAAAAACACCCTAAACCAGTGGCCATGGTAGCCGACGTGGAACGATGAGGACCTCGGTCAAAGCACGCTGACCGAGGCTCATGGAGACCGCACAGGAGGCCAAAGTAGTCCTTGGGAGCCCCGGAAGGGGAAAAGGATGAGGTTTTTGATGCGCAATTAGTATTAATCGCGCATCGCTAAGCGAACAGGGCCCAAAATGGGGAAGCCTGAGCACTCGGTCACATCGGGAGCCAGGAAACCACGGGAAAAAAAAAGTGAAAAGAACTAGCATACGAAGGTGGGACCCACTTACTGGAAAACTGTTGGTATTGATTGAGGCACCCTTGAACAGTAAGAGGTTTTGGACAAGAGCGGAGCGATCCCACACACTGATCGACGCATAGGTGGAGGTGAGAGAAAATTGTTGTTGATCGCGCGCTATCGATAGGGCAAGTCAACTGTGTGAAACATGCATATGGCGTTAGATCTGGAGGGCCCAGATCGGACGGCTGAGATTGCACCTGATGGAAAGAAGTAGAATCAACAGGGGATTAAGCCGCATTTTAAAGGGATTTGGAATCCGTTTGACTGCCACGGTGGAGGAAGAACACATCCACGGTGTAACTGAAGAAACAAACCGACAAAGCATGTTGGCGCCATTTAGAGGAGGACAAGTGGCCACTCCTTGAGAGTTCATGATGACGCTGAACACAAGGAACTCCAAGCGCCTCTGCAGAAGGTGAATCGGCATAGGTAGAAGAGGATCCAAACATGCATAGGGATTGAATGGCTAAAGCCATGAACAGAGACAGTCGAATCAGTTAGAGTCAGAATTGGAGTCCATGCGACCAAGAGAGATAGCGAATAGTGAACCCTGAGAGGAGGTATAAACACAAAGAATAGTAAAGCTAAGCAAAAGAGACAGAGGGCCGAGCTGACCATGGGCAGCGTTGAGCACCAGTGAGCTTGAAGATTCAAGCCTTCCCATAGAGGAATATGTCTGGATTGAGCATCACATTTGCTCTTTCCACTGTAGACCAAGAGGTCACAAAGCTGGTAGGAAGAAGAAGAGTCTGTGTACTCCAAGTGGCTTGGGGAATCCAAGAACCACCCTACCAAACAAAATCTGCTAGAGGAGAACTCACATTGAGTCCCTTTATTGTAATATCTCTTCTAAAAGACACAGTAAAATAAGGCCACCACTAAAGCTGGACCGAGAAGTAGCCCTGGAGAATAGGGTGAACTCCTTATTAAAACTATTTGTGTCTTTGTGTTGCATACTGTATTTCTCTACTGTCTTTCTAATTTATTGTCTATGTATTGGCAATCTGATCGATCCGTTATTTCTATAACACAGAACACACACCAGCACATGAGTCTGTAATACCTTTAGTTTAATAAATCTTTAACTAATTTCACTCATAGGGTGAATATCAGATCAAGTGGTGTCAGAGCTCAAGGCTGTAAGGTTAGACAATCTTGTGTTGGTATAGCTGTGAATGCTCACAAGATCAAAGCTCAAATTAGGAGCAGTGTTGGCGGAAACTAATCCCAAAATTGGAAGAGTCTATCCTCGAAAGACCATGTCAGCAGAAGGTTCTATGGGGCCAGACCCTCAATTCATAGAGAGTTTCCTAGCTACAAAGTCTATGGTTGAAGAAATGTATAGAGACTTTAGAAAGCAAAAGGTGGAGATGCATTAGGCTCTAAGCAAGAGAAAAAAGAAGATGAGTCTCACTTCCATGACAACTCCAAAGGAAAGGGGAAAGAGGAACACTTTCTCACACCTCCTAATAGCCCTGTACATAATAAGAAAGCATCTTGATTAAGTTAGATGTGAAATTTGATTTCCCCATATATGATGGAGAGCTAAATGATGAAAAATTGGACAATTGGATTAGACAAATTGATGTGCATTGCAGGGTACAAAACATAAACTCAGACAAGAGTAAGATTCAGCTAGCAAGCCTACACCTAGGAGGAACTACCTTGGTTTGGTGGGAAGGTAGAACCCAAGCCGACATGAAAAGACATGGCAAGACCATCTCTGTCTGGAGTGAATTTGTTGTTGCAATTAAAAAGCAGTTCTATCCATTGGCCTACATGCAGCAGGCCATGATGAGTTGGAAAACTCTTCGGCAATTGAAGGGGCAAAGTGTACAAGGGTATACTCAAGACTTTAGAAAGAGAACATTGATGTTAGGTATCTCATTAGACTCAACAGAGACTCTTTTGAAGTACATTGGTGGTCTACACAACTACGTGAGGCATACCATCCTCATGTTTAATTCCATTAGTATAGATGAGGTATCTGTACAAGCTACTCATCTGGAGGCTAAAGGAAAGAATTGCAATCTAGAAGTTGGGGGACCATCCCAACCCACTGTAAACAAGAGCAAGGAGAAAAGAAAACAGAAGTGGAAAGCAAGGAAGGCTAACACTGCACAGAAAGCCAAAGCTTCATGCACTCACTATAAAAAGGAGGGGCATGATGATGAGCATTGGTTGATTATGCATCTAGAGCTGAGACCTAAGAAGTCCGAGGGCAATAAGAAGAAGATAGTTGTAGCTATTCAAAGAGATTTGGGGTCAGACTCGGGAGATGAAACAACCATAGCAGCCACATGTATAAAAGGTTTTCTGCTTAAGATAATGCTGAAATCAAGAAGCAGGTGCAGGAGTTTCTCGAGAAGGGCTTCATCAGGCCTAGCACATCACCATGTGGGTCACCAATTGTTTTGGTGAGAAAGAAAGATGGCTCATGGATAATTTGCATTGATTACCGAGTACTGAATAAGATAACAATAAAAAATCGTTATCCCCTTCCTCGCATAGATGATATTTTAGATCAATTAAAAGAAGTTGTTTATTTCACCAAGCTGGATTTGGACAGTGGATACCATTAGGTTAGAGTTGCAAAGCAAGATGCATGGAAGACTAATTTCAAAACAAAGTAGGGATTGTATGAATGGTTAGTTATGCCTTTTGGCTTAACTAATGCTCCTGCTACTTTCATGAGATTAATGAATGATGTACTCTGACCTTTTCTTGATGATTTTGTTATTATGTATCTGGATGACATTTTTATTTTTAGTAAAACGTGGGAATAACATTTAAAACATGTTAAGCAGATATTAGATGTTTTGAAAAGAGAAAAAATTTATGTTAAACTCTCAAAATGTGAATTTGGAAAAACATCTCTAAACTACTTGGGTCATATAGTAGGGGGAGGTGAATTGAAAATAGATCCCTCTAAAGTGGCAGTCATTTTGAATTGGCCTAAACCCAGGTCTGCTACAGAAGTGAGAAGCTTCTTAGGAGTAGTGCAATATTGGAGGAAGCTCATCTCTAACTTCTCCTTGATTGCATCTCCTTTACATGCTTTAATAGGATTGAATAAGGTGTTTCAGTGGGGAGGCAAACATCAAAAAGCATTCGACACCTTGAGAGAGAAAATTAGTACAACACTTGTACTAGCACTGCCAGATTTACCAAGACCATTTGAGATCCAAACTGATGCCAGTGACTATGACATGGGAGTAGTGTTGACACAACACGACAAACCCATATGTTATCATTCTGATACTTTTAATCCTGCAGTAGTTAACTATCCTACATATGATAAAGAATTGTATGCATTTGTTCAAAGTGTGAAAAAGTGGAAACATTATTTAATGGGCAAAGAGACAGTAATACATAATGATCATCAGCCACTTCAATATCTACACTCCCAAACTAAGTTGCAACAATCAAGACATTACAGATGGATGGGTTTTCTACAACAGTTTCACTTAGTCATCAGATACAAAAAGGGCATACATAACAAGGTTGCAGACATGTTATCTAGACCCATTATAAATACATCTACCATACTTAAGCATAATTATGTGCTACATGAAAGCTACATAGAACAATATTCTTAGGATATGGATTTTAAAGATATATCTGCAACTTTGAGCCAAGGCAAACTAGTAGAAGAATTGGATTATCACATGATGGACCGACTCTTATACCATTGTGGGAAAATCTGCATTCCACAAACTGAGAGAGTAAACATAATTATGGAAGCACGCACTTCTCTGATATCAGGTCACTTTGGGCTAAGTAAAACAGTTGCAAAGTTGCAAAGATTCTGCTATTGGCCAAAAATGAATGAGACAGTTTCTAGATATGTAAGAGGGTGTGCCATGTGTGCCAAAAGCAAACCCATCAATAGAAAACTAGGCTTGTACACTCCATTTCCAGTTCCTTCTCACCATTGGGAAATTGTTTCCATGGATTTTGTTGGAGGACTGCTTAAATCTCAAAAAGGTCATGATTATCTATATGTTGTTGTGGACAGGTTCAGCAAAATGTGTATTTTGATACCTTGTAGTAAACAGATCACAATTGAATAGACTGCAAAATTGTTCTTTGAACAGGTATGGGTTCATTTTAAATTACCCACTTCCATTGTATCTGATCGAGACACCTGATTTATGGGGAAGTTTTGGTCTTTTCTGTGGAAAATGATGGACACCAAGTTAAAGAAAAGCACAACTTTTTATCCACAAATAGATGGCCAGACAAAAGTAGTAAACAGGACTGTGATCCAGTTACTAAGAGGTTATTTCAGTAAACATCCTAAGCTTTGGGATGAACACTTTTGTTATGTGCAACATGCTTACAACAAGGCCAAACACTCTTCTACACAGAGATCTCCTTTTGAGACCTGCTTTGGTTTCACACCAACGTCTCCTTTGGATTTTATCTTTGGTAAAGATACCATGGTTGATGGACATAGTGATGTGGACAAGGCAACTAGTTTCATTGAACAGATCCATGAGATCCACCAGGAAGTACAGGAACAATTGGAAAAGAGACAGGTCAAGTACAAGGCTAGGCATGATAAGCATCGGATGGAGCATAGTTTTCAAGTTGGAGACCAAGTCTGGTTGTATATCAACAAAGACCGGATGCAAGGTGAAGGTGAAAAGCTAAAGCCTATCTGGTATGGACCTTTTAGGATACTTGAGAAAATTGGTGAAAATGTCGATTGCTTGAGATTGCACATCTACACAGTCGTAAATGTCGATTTCTTGAGATTGTTTGAACCTTCAATGATTAAGGACCCTGAAGAGCAAAGTCAAATGCCTTCTATTGATGACCTACTACCTGAATACCTCAATGAGTTGCAGGAAGACACAGTGCTGGATAGGAAGGTGAGGACAATGCACAGGGGAGAAATTAAGTACCTCAGTATTGAGATCAAAGGTTCAAATCCGAGTAGCGCAAAGTGGATTGAGATTGGACAAGTGAAGAAACAATATCCTCACTTAGTCGATGCTTGAAAACCAACTTTTGGTGGTACAAAATCTTTTTAGTAGGGAGATCATGATCTGAATTAGATCCATAGAAAGACTGTCGAGAACCATAACTGAATCAGGTCGAACAAATCTCTGAAGAAATACAAAACAGTATCAAAAACACCTTGAACCAGTGGCCATGGCAGCCGACATGGAATGACGAGGAACTTGTGTTATAGACATATTTGGACACTGCAACCCCAATCTCATATGTCCATTAACCAAGGGCTTCTAAGCCCCTAAAAGTGTTGTTTCATACCCTAAAGGAACAAGGTCAGCTGATTACATCATCTGCCAGAAGTTCTCCCTGAAAAACTACTCAGAACTGGTCAAAACTGGACCATCTCACCTGCTCCATGGTTAGGGTGTGATGCATCTCACCTATTACACATGGGGGGTGCGATGCATATTGAAAATCCCTTCTGTAGGGTGTGATGGGTGAGAGTAGACAAATGGCAGAGGCAGTTTGCTAGGTGGAAACCTAGAGAATCTTCTAGAAACTCCTCATTTGACACTTGCCTCTCTGAATTCACCCAGGGATGAGTAAGAGATCATGAAATCTCCAAGTGGAACCAAGAACTATCAGAGAAATGACACTAATCAAAATCCCAGAAGCTGACTCACCCACCTGCAAATATCTATATATGGATCCCTCATCCTAGAGATTCAAAGGCTGGAATTTTGTATTTTGTAAGGAAATGTTGTTGGTTTCTTTGTGAAACATCATAGTGTTGGGTGATATAGCTTTTCATGAGGTGAAGAGGGCTTTCATGCTAGGAGGATGGCGCTGGGTCAGACCAATGGGTTGTAATCCTCTCTTCTACTACTTCTATCAATAAATCTATTTGAGTTTTCCTCCATATTCTTGTATATCTCTGAATCTTGTATTGATATATGCATTTGTATGGTTAATATACATCTGATCCTATATTGTTTATGGTTATAGATCTCTATGCTTTGATGGTATTATGCTGCTTTGACTCTACAGGTGTTCTTTGAAGCAGGACAAGTAAGGAAGGAGTGGCGAAGCTCTATCAAAGGATAGAGGAAACAAGCAAGGAGCCAAGCGAAAGACTGAGGTTGGTACTCGCTACTTCTCTCTCATCTATCTCTCATAAATTAAAACACAAGTAACTTTAGTTTGTTTGTTTCTAAGATAGCTACCTATCTTAGTGGGACTAGCAGCTCTGAATGGACACTAGTTTTCCCGATAACAAAATGGTGACTCCACTGGGGAATGAATAGTTTGTTTGCTTGTTCCTATTTGTTTGCTTTATAAACTACAGACATAGCTTGAAGTTAAGCCAGCTAGCCTTCGAACTGATTTTACTATGCAACTGCAAAGTAGATCAACGCTGCTTCAGTCAATCTCCGGGTTAGTTTATGAACTGAACATCTTAATTGCAAACATCCTAAGTGCCCTGGTGGTAGCTCAAGTAACCTCATTAGATCAGCCCCTATACTTTGTGTTTAATGCCTATCATTAGCTTAGCCTAAATCCCTAAACTAAGCTACAAACTGTGAGCAAAAACCAAGCTCAGTCTCGTCCCTAGACCATTGTCTCTCATTGGCAGTCTGGATGCATCACACTTCCCGTGTGTTGCAGGTGAGATGCATCCGTGTTTCCTTGTGTTACAGGTGCGATGATTGAGTGAGATTGTTTCTGCCTTGAGATTTTGGTTTTTTATTCGTTGTCTTCAGCTTTATTCAGTAGTTTTGCTGTCAATGATTAGTATATCACTGTTGAAACTCTCTTCCTTTGCATTATTCAGCCTCCATTGATAAAAAATTGTGAATTTTTTTTATGTATTTTTCGTCATTTACAGTTCTCCTTTGCAAACAGTAGCTTAATCGAACTATCGTCTTTTGATTTGAAAGTGTCACAAGTGTCGTTTTCAGTCAAAGAAAAGCATGTCATAAAGTGTTCCTCTTTTATATAGTCGATTACACTTTTTCCGTTGTATTTTATTTGAATTAAATAGTATTTCAAGTGTCGAAAGCAATTTTAAATTCGAAATCGCAAAGTGTCGTCATAGTCTTCCTTTCATTTTTTGAATTCAAAATTGCAAAGTTTCGTCTTAGTCTTCCTTTCATTTTTTGAATTCAAAATCGCAAAGCGTCGTCTTATTCTTCCTTTTGTTTTTTGAAAAGAAAATTGTTAGTACTGTTGCTTTGAAAGAAAAATAGTTTAGATATGTACTTAGCATTATTTTTGTCATCCACACATTAATAAAGTGGAAAACAAATACAATCATGTGCATTTTCCTTTAGACTGCATGCGGAAATTGATTTAGGACAATGCATCTTATTGTGTGCTCTCTGCTCTATGTTGAAATAATTTTACTTCTCTTTCCTTAGTAGCTAGGATTTTCATTGCAAAAAGAAAGTAAACGACTATTTTATCATCTTAAATTGCATATTTAGGAATTGTATATCTACATCACGCGGTGAACCTTAAGGTCAAACTTCTTAAGAAAGATCAACTATAAAATAAACCTCAATGAACATAAAAATGCTTTGGAACCTAATGCACAACATCTAGAAGTCTAGGCTAGAGACGTATTCCAACGTCGTAAAGCCTAGTAACTATCGTTCTCATCGTAGGTTGGGTGATTCCTCCTCTTTGATACGACATGCTAGTAAAGACTTGTGCTCCCATGTACCGTTGAGTATATATTGGGAGACCACAATAGGCTATATCCTTGATCCTTAGGAAGCCATGTTTACCGCTCTATCGATCGCAATGCACTAAACACAACATTCAAGAAGATTGACTGTCGTACCTTAAAAAGTATTCTGCAGTTTTGCGATTGGTTTGGTAATCCCTCTGTCTAGATTTCCAAAGTAGTCACTTTCGTTCCTTTTCGAAATCCTTAAAAGAAAAGGTCCATCTGAGCACTTGTCACTTCAGGCTCATTAAAAATCGAAGGCGACTAGAGTCATATTTAGCTTTTTCTCAACTCTTAAAAATTGAAAAAGCAAGTTGTGTCAAAGCATCATAAAATTCATTTAATTCGGAATCACATTTTCCCCTTTTTATTTTGAGTTGATCAAGTAATCCAAAATCGTGGAAGAAAGTCAATAAAAACCCCATCGTTCGTGGAGACTAACGAGTCAACCGTCTTTGACTCCGGAAATGAAACCATTTTGGGCCAAGCTTTCTCATTTAACTAGGTCAAAGTCTCCTGGTTTATCTGAAACTTGTGTTTCAACATCCTCAGAGACTCCAGTTACTCCAACTATTTCTAATATCCCTGCCTCTACAGAAGAAGTTATGCAATTACAAGAGGACACTAGAACTGATCCTAGTGTAATGGTAAACACTTCCATTCCTGAACCAGCTCCATCTAGGGCTGATTCGGAAGGTGTCGCCCCTCGAGCATCTGTCGCTACAGAGTCTATACCTTCTTCCACACCAGAAATATTACAAACCTGACGGTCTACCTCTTCCACCTGGATTGATTGCTATAGAAGAGATCGTGGAGGATCTTCCATCTAGTACTCCATTGCATTTTGGAATTGGGATCCACCTATATCCTTCTACTTCAGAAGTTAGTCACCCTTCATCACAAGTTCCTGTAGAATCGCTTGGAAATCTTTTGGATAGACTCGATATGTCTAAACAACCATCGACATCTAGGACTGTGTCATCCGATACAACAACAGTAGAACCTCCTGCCACCACTCTGAAAATGTTCGCTGGTGTACCATCTGTCCCAACTAGTTCTCAACAACTAGAAGGAGTCCACCCATGGACTGTTTTGACAGTATGGTCTATTCTTATTTGTTCATTCAGAACCTTATCTGGAATTTCTTATGTTGAGTCTCAGTAAATTGATCCTTCGCAACAATATCAATTTGGGCAGTCCAGTCTCCAAAGGCCAATTTTCCCTTTGAATATTGGATTGCTACCATATGGAGGGCAGTATGCTTTTTCATTATTCCCTCTGGGAGAGCATCCATATGAGAGTTCACAACAGAATTCAGGTCAGGTTGGAATCACATCCAGTGGTTGGGTACCAATACTGCCTCAACAGCGAAGAGTTGTATATTCTATACAACCAAATCAACTTGTGTCGAATATTCCCACTACACCGGCTATTATGACGATGTCGCAAGTACAAGCAATGCCTGTTGTATGTCAACCTCCAGTCTCACAGGTTGTAATACAGCAGCCTATCGTCTCCGTGACTCAATCACAACCGTTGATTAGTGGATCCTTAACTGAAGCGACTCAAGCTCAAACGGGTACTATAACCTCTCACTTTGGTCAAACATCCAGTATTGGGAAATAACAAATGGTCTCACAGCCATGGCTGGTGCAATATCAACAACCGCAATTCCAGCAAGCTTACCGAGGACCTGAGCAACAAAGCTTTGCAGGTAATGAGCAGCCGTATATTCAAAACGGTTACCAACAATCATATTATAATGGTTACACCCATCAACCTTATCAAAATTATCAGCATCAAATACATTATGCTAGTATGCAAAGACCCATGGCTCAAGCGATCCCATATTATCCTGGGTATGCTTCGCCAAACCTGAATCAACAGTTGCCTTTTGTAGCAACTTTAGAATTACCAAATCTGAATCAGCTAACAAATGATCCAATTGCTTACGCCCCTTGGTGGCCAATGATTCATCATAAACCTCTGTCAGATATTCCTAAATTCAAAGGAAATCTAGGTGAATATCCATCACATCATGTGATGACCTTTCATCTGTGGTGTTCGTCCAACACTCTCAATGATTATTCAATTAGGTTTCACCTTTTTCAGTGAAGTTAACTGGTTCGGCAGTAAAATGGTACATTGAATTTCCTAGGGCTTCATTCAATAACTTCAGCGCCCTTGCCACTACCTTTTTAACCCATTTTCAGTTACCCATAAGGTACGAAACAGGGAAGGAGCTTCTTACCAATTTTAAGTAGACAACAACCACTCACATATCTGATCATATTCATGAGTGTCGATGTCATCGTAGAATGGTAAAGACATATGTTCCTGATCAACGGTTAGCTGAATGGTTTATTAAGTCATTGTCACCTTCTATCATAGAAGATGTGGCCAAGGGAGGAGTTGTCACTGAAGAGAAAGTCATTGCTCGTGTGCAATATCTAGACTTGATCTATACTCAGTCTGGCACGCTCTATGACAAAATCCCTAATGCTCCTAGACCAGAGTTTTCCATTCCTCCTCCTCCTAAATCAAACAAAGACTCTCATGCCAATGATGGTGTGATAGGTACGACCGACATGAAAACCACAAAGGCTACATCTAAGAAAGCCTGTACGGTTTTTGGTCAAAATTCAAATGAAGAACTTCTTGCCTCGGAGGTCACTGCGATGTCGACCAACAAAGGCAAAGAACCGAAGCAACCAGGGGGCAAGAAGAAAGGGAAAATAAAAAAGAAGAAACAGGATGATCTGTCTCCTGAAAAATCTTCTGCAAACCCTTCTGGACAAAAGAAACCTCCTGGGCTATGTCACATATGTGATGAAGACCATTGGACTAGAGATTGTCAGTATAAAGCTAAGATTAAGAAGTTCTTTAAAAGTTCAAAAACCTCAGCAGTATTGACCAATCCATTTCCAAACCTAGAAACCAATCACGTTGCTAGCGACAATGCTTCCCCATCCCAAGTGCTTATGTTGTCCATTTCGAAAAATCAAAATGATGCTTTGATATCGAAAAGGAATAAATATTATAGGAATCCACAGTTGTCGAACAACAAGGCTACTGATCAACCTAGTAGTTCGACAACAACTTCGACTGACATTTAATCCTCATTCCAGAGCAGCACAAAATTATAATATAATGGAGGATCTGGAACAATCTCCATCCGCTATGTCGACACTTGAAGAACCGCAAAATTTCCCCTCCCAAAAGCAGGCTCTATTATCAGCAATACGTGGGGTTGACCCAACAGATTCCAATCTTGTGGCCTTTAACCATAAAGGATATGAACCTTAGTTACCAGCTCAACTCGCTTTCCTCATTCAAGTGAAAGCCCTCAACAAAACTATTCATCGAACAATTATTGATGAGGGGGCATCTACATGCATTATGTCAATGAGTCGCTGGAAAACAATGGGCTCACCACCCTTGTCGCGATCATTAATGACATTAAAAGCATTCAATGGATGGACATACACCCCGTATGTGATTTTAAGTAACTTGCAAGTTGAACTGGGGGGCAAAACAATAGAAATTGATGTTGAATTTATCGATGGAAACCTCGATTACAACATCCTACTGGGTAGGCCTTAGATTTATGCTATGGCTGCAGTTGTGTCAACATACTTTAGAAAGATTGCATTTCCTTTTCAAGGAGGAATTACAATCTTTGACCAACAAACCTTCCTCCCTAACAGTTCACAAGTTACGGGAAGCATTCCAATGACCCATGGAAGCTCTCAATTGCTTCAAAATATTGGAGTAGGCCTCCTAAAAGACCCTACATTGATGGGTACTTTTGCTCTACCACCTCCGAGTAATCTGGAGGAAGTAGCCACGGTGGAGACCTGCAATATGGTATCTTCTATATCTACAAAGATTCAGAAGATTTCTGAACATGATGTTAGCATAGATCATCACCAGGTATTGCCTCCAAGCCCAATAGAAATATTGTAGCAATCAATTTTCTTGGCCTGGGCGGCAAACCAAAATCAACGCTCATCGAGTGTTTGGATAGATAGGTCTAAAGAATATGGTACCTCTTTAGATCCTTGGTCACATGTACATTCTATAGATGAAGGAATTGTTCAGTCAATGATGATAGGAGAGGCACCATGGGAAGATTACCACCATCGTTCCCATCTTCTAGATTACCACAAAGATTGTTCCAATGACCTTAATCATCCTTCAGTTTTTTATTTTCTATCAAATACTGTAAATACGGTGGATTTCGAGCGAAATCTGTCCAATATTGAAGAAACTATCGCCATAAATATCTCGACCAAACCAGATGTTGTAGAGAATATTCATGTTGGCAAATATTGTTCTTCTTCAGAACTGGAAATATATTGCGCTCTCTTTCATGAGTTTAGAGATGTCTTTGCATGGTCATATGAATAAATTCCATGCATTGACTTGAGCATAGTTTAACACAAAATTAAGATGTATCCACATGTCAAACCGGTACGACAACAGCTTTGGGAGGTGCACCCAAAGAAATCCGCTGCCATCAAGGAAAAAGTTCAAAAACGTTTACATGCTAGTTTCATTTACCCAGTTCCTCTAATTGATTGGGTATCAAATATTGTTCTTGTGATGAAAAAGCAAGGAACGATTAGAGTGTGCATTGATTAGAAGGATGTAAACCAATCTTGTCCAAAGGACAACTATCCTACACCCTTCATTGACCAGATAATTGATGAATGTGTTGGATGCGAAATCTTTTCGTTTATGGTTGGATTTTACGAGTATAATCAAATAAATATCTGCCCACAGGACAAGTCAAAGACTGCATTTATTTGTCCATGGGGCACATTCGTGTACTGCAAGTTACCTTTCGGTTTAAAGAACGCAGGGGCAACTTTTCAGAGGGCTATGAATTATGCCTTCCATGACATCAAGAACATCGTTCAACCATATCTCAATGATCTTCTAGCTCATTTGCGAAAGCAGACTGATCATCTGCAACATTTGAGAGATATATTTCTACGTTGTCGAAACTATAAGATACGACTTAATCTGCACAAGTGTGTGTTTTTTGTCAGTTCTGGTCATTTACTTGGCTTTGTAGTTTCAAGGGACAGGATTTGTCTCGACCCATGTAAGGTTCAGGCGATCATCGATATGCCTCCACCTTCAAATTTGCTTCATATTCAGAAACTCCAAGGGAAAGCAAACTTTCTAAGGAGGTTCATTCCAAATTACGCCAAACTTGCTAAAGGTTATACGCATCTTTTGAAAAAAGAAGTGCCCTTCAACTAGGATCAGGTTGCGCAAGCTTCCTTTGATGCTCTAAAGGAATCCCTAATAAAAGCATCATCAATGTACGCTCCTAACTATCAAAAAACTTTAACCTGTATCTAGCTGCGGTAGATACGACCATCGCAATGGTTTTACTTCAAGAAGGCAATGGAATAGAACATCCTATCTATTATTTAAGTAAAAACTTAAATGATACAGAAAAAGTACTCCTATGTTGAAAAGCTGGCTCTTGCAGCTGTTCAAGTAGTACAGAGATTTCGACACTATATCCTCTTTCGCAAAACTACAATTTTGTCAGATTGAAACCCTATGACTTACATTTTGTCGCATCAATTACTTGGGGGAAAATATTCGAAATGGATAGCTATTTTGGAAGAGTTTGATCTAGAATTCGTAAAATCCAAATCAAAGAAATCTCTAGTTTTCGCGGAGTTACTATTCGATTTCCCATCGTCGTCCAACGATTCAACATCTAGAGCATCAATCATCGATGAATCTTTTTTTCTGATATTGTCGAGCGATCCGTGGTATGGAGATATAATGATCTATCTCTAAACCCAAATATATAGACCTAATACCTCTCGCTCAGAAAAACGACGTACTCAATACCAAGCAAAAGACTACATGAGCGTCGGTGATACACTTTATCGTCGTGGTATCAATACAGTTCTGTGAAGGTGCCTCATCCATAAGGAGGCTGAAAAAGTCTTGAATGATTATTATTCAGGTGCATGTGGGGGGCATCAATCTGGTTATGGTACAACACAAAATATTTTACGAGCAGGTTACTTCTGGCCAACAATGTTCAAAGATTGCATAACCGTAGTTAGAAGTTCCATGCTTGTCAAATCTTCGACCGCAAAACCAGAAAACAACCCGCACCTCTGCATCCAGTAGTCTTTGTTGGGCCATTCGCCAAATAGGGCATAGATTTCATGACATGTAACCCCACCTTGGCCGGGGAGCATGGGTATATCATAGTCGCAGTTGACTATTTTACAAAATGGACCGAAGCGATGCCTACATTAAACAAAAGCGGTGAAACGACTGCTCTTTTATTTTTCAATCATGTAGTCTCTAGATTCGGTGTTCCGCAAACTATAGTCACAGATCATGCATTGCATTTCTGCAATCACATGATGGTTGAATTGGCTGCCAAATTAGGACTGTCCCATGACAGTTCCACTCCATATTATTTGCAAGCTAACGAACAAGTTGAGGCGATAAACAAAGTCCTGAAGCACATGCTGCAAAGGATGATTGGCGTCCATAAATGGAGTTGTCACCTAATCCTGTACTTAGCCTTGTGGGCATACCGGACATCGGTAAGAAATGTAATCGGATTTACACCCTTTCAGCTGGTGCATGGCCTGGAAGCAGTCTTACCGATTCAGTGTGAGATTTCATCTCTCAAGCTCGCAGTAGACCTTCTCCCCAGAAATTTAGAGGAAGAGGCTCGTTTCTTGGAACTAATCCAATTAGATGAAACCTGTCGTGACACCATCCTGGCTAACGAAACTATTAAGAAACGAGTCAAGCCACAATTTGACAAGAATGTCAAACCCTATGTCTTCTCAGAAGGCGACCTGGTCTTACTTTACGATCAGGAATCCGATAAATTGGGAGTAGGTAAGTTCTAATCATTGTGGATGGGTCCCTACATTTTTAAGCAAGCCTTAGCAAAAGGAGCCAATGAGCTAGTAGATTACGATGGGATCCCACTGTCGCAACCCTGAAATGGGTTGTACCTTAAGCGTTACAATGCTTGACTAAGCATAGTGATCTCTTCATATGCTTTTGTTACATTTTTGTTTTCATCAAGAGCGATCATTTTGGTTAGGTAATCCACTTTTTCATTTGTTGCAGACGTTGAACCTATTGGAATCATTTGTTGGATATGCCAATGGAGCTAGTCGTCGTATGCGGAACCTATATTCTGTAGCATGGGCCATCTTTGATCCAAGCGGCGAGTTAGTGAGTTTCAGAGGGGTATGTATTGGTTGGTCAACGAACAACATCCCTGAATATAGTGCGTTGATAGAGCTCCTCTCTGATGCCATCGCACATGGCATACGCCGACTTGTCATCAGGCTAGACTCACAACTCATCATTCTACAGCTTACTGGCATCTATTCTGTTCAGAATCCAGCTATCTGTCATATGTTCCTAAGGGTCAGGATTTTGGAAAGGTAGTTTGATTCTATTGAATATCAACACATTTCCAAAAACTTAAACACATTAACTGATTCATTAGCAAATTATGTGTTAGATATACATTCGCAACATTTATAAAAGAAAAGCATTTCATCAACATTTGCATCAGGATCATATAACTTAACCAAAATAAAGCTCCAAAAATAAAAAATATATATAACTATTTATAATATTTTACAAAATGTTCTGTGTCCAGGACAAAATTGGTCACACGACCCAAAAACTCAAAAATGCAGGAAAGCACCCTAGACTAATGGTGTTGGTGATAACAAGTCACCGCCTGTGCGATCATACGTAGGAGCCTAGTCCATCGACTCGACACACCAGTAGTATGGTGTTGTAATCTCAGAGGTAACTCATCGGTCCTCACATCCAGAATACCAAGGGTGAGGCCCTCGATCTGATCCTGTAATACTGCAAGGGTCTCGGCTACATCCAGATCACGAAGGACAACCCTCCCTACAACCTCTCCTGCTGGAACGATAGCTGCTACCCTTGGGCGCACTGCTGGTCACATTGGTCCAATATATGCATGAATACATGAGTTTTGATTAGTCTTGATAACATTTAAAAAAACACAAGAACATTATAAAAACAATAAATAGAGACATGGTCAGAGAATTTTACCTATGACACCCCATTGCTCAACAGCCGGCAGTACCAAATCTAGGTCACCTTGGAAATCCATCCCAGCATATGGATACTTGGCATAAACCATCTGCTGATAGTTGAACCACTTGAAGAAGGCATCATAGAATGAAATCTGTGACTGACCAGCATGTCTGGCCATAAGTTCGACCCATCTCTGCATCTGTGGTTCTGTCAATGCTAGCACTCCGAGTGAAATGCATGGTGGCTACATCAGTGGGATCTTCTCCAAGGTGAAAGAGGTTAGAATAGAACCATAAACAAAGTTCTTGGATCTTCTGTTCTTCACCTTGGTAAGCTATTATTTTATCACCAGAAGTACTGCGTCACACCAATTGAATACCTTTGGTTCAAGGCATTCCAAGGCATACTGCATATAGGACCTGTTGGCCAAGTGAAGAGCCGCGCTGCCAGCCAATCTAGCAAAGGTGAATAAGATAGTCCTCAAGGACCAGTTAGTAACATCTCTAATACTGATCTTGCCATCCCTGCTCGGCTGAGATCCATCTCTACAATATTGGCGAATGTAATCCCTCACAGATTCGCCACCACGAGCGGAACCTGATAGTGAGAGAGGGGCACCACGCCTTGACAAACTGGTCAAAAAGTAGACATCCTCAATAGTCAAAGGGATGGATTTACCTCTAATCTGAAACACTTGGTTGGTAGGATCCCAAGCATCGAGAAGATATTGCGACAAGTTGATTTGTTGCCTCATGCTAGATATGCGGAAGAACTTGAGCAAGCCACAGTTCCGCAATGCAGTTAACGTACCCGGGTCATGTAAGGCAATCATATCCTCCTCTTCATGCTCACGTTCATGCCATGTAATGACCATCTTGCTCCAATGAATCTCTAAAAAACAAACAAGAGAAGAATTAGGATCCTGATTTAGGCAAAAACAGGCAGAAATTCCATCAAAAATCAGTGCATAAACTTTCCTCCTTGCACCCATCGCACCCTAGCTGTGTAGTAGGTGGGATGCATACTAATTGGCCAATGGCCAGGTCAGTATGCATCGCACCTTTCGATGTGTACTAGGTGCGATGGGGAGAGAATGAAATTTTCAAACCCCAGAGGCTCATAAAAGTAGCAAAACATGCTCAGAATCAGAAAAGGAAAGAATGCAGAGCTTAGGTTTAGCTCCTACCTAGTCCAGACGGTGCTGAAAATCATCCACAGAATCTCTCAGAATCAGCTGATGAAAATCGAAGGGGAAAACACCTCCAGAGCTCCAACAATCCCAAATTTGAATGAAATGGTAAAATGAGAGGCAAAAGCTACGTTTATGTTATTGCTCACGTAATTCAAGTAAGGTATTAGTTTTTTACTCATTTTCAAGCATGTATGTACATTTCTAACCAGTTTGATGGAGCAATTGAACATGTAGTACGACCGTCAAGAGAACATAGTGTTAATGGTGAATCGAACATCTTTGACTATTATCATGAGCAATGTTTCTGCAAAGTTCAAGCTCATTAAAAAATAAACCTAGTTATGAGCAATGTTTTCGCAAAGTTCAAGCTCGTTAAAAAATAAACCTAGTTATGAGCATATGTTCCCCCAGAGTTTAAGCTCATTAAAAAATGAGCCCATCTTCCAGTAAGTAACCATTGCGATCACATAATTATCAGCTTTTGGACCTTGGTCGTGTTCTTACCATCACCTCCACTCTTTTTTAGCCGATCATACACCTCCATTTGATTGTTTACCCTTTTGAGGAACAACTGCAATGAGTGATTCTATTAGCCATCTTCTTTACACTGTCGTGATTGAAAAGATACAAACCTTACTTGGAACCAGCTACTATCCGAAAACATCACTTGCTCCTCAAAAGACGAGTCTCCTTTAAGCTCTTTTCATCTGACTCGTAAAATATGAAAAGATTGCCGAGCAATTGGCCTCTCCAGCTCGTTAAAGTGATTGGAAGTGCCATCCCTCCTCTAGATTTTAATCTTTTTGGACCTGAGGGATCATTACACAAAAATATGAAGCGCTTGTCTTGTTCGGCTCATTAAAACTATCGAAAAGTCGTCCCTTTTGTATTATTTTATACTTTTTGGGACTTAAGGGATTATACTACGAAAAAGGATTACTAGAGTTTCCTTTCTGTCTCTTTTCAGACTCTCTAAAATTGAAAAGGACCGAGTTATCCTTATCATTAAACTTGCTAAAAAAATGGTGACAAACTTGTCCATGCAAACAAGAGCGAGTTTCACTGTCGCTAGGCTTGCTAAAACATAGCGACAGGTTTGCCCAAAGGGAAAATTATAGAACAAGCATATATTATCCTCCTCAAGCTTGAAAAAAATAAAAAGGTACTGGTAAAAAATAATTGGGGAAAAATAGGGAAGAAAACTTGAAGAACTTTATTGGTAGCATTTCGCTCTTGAACATGACACTTTCACTCCATCACCATGATTGGGTCAGGTTGGGTTATTCTATTCACCGGCCATATCACCATTGGTCCTCCGCACCATCCATTTTTGGGGTTAACGCTACCAATCCATTTCAGTGTCACCAATATGTTCAAGAGAAGTCGCTCAAAGAATTCACCAACCTATCTTATGCCTCATCCACTGCAATACCTTCACGCTTCATTCTTTCATGACCACCACCCTGAACCTTGTATCATCAGATCATTTTCACCTTCACAAAACCATTTGCTCTGTTTCATGTCGTAGATGTGGGATTCATTAAGGCCCTCCTACGATAGGTCACTTTTTGTCAACATAAGCTCATTATCCAAGAAGTTGACTTAGAAACAACCCTTTCAGTACTTTGAAGCTTGCATGCCTCAATGACAAGTTTCTCACTTCCGGTGATAGATTTACATCAATGGCCTTCGACTGAAAGATTTTACGTGGTATTCGACATCGACTCATGTATTCACATCATGTGAATTGTATTGTAGTACATTGAGCGTCATCATCATCATCGATGATTCCTCTCGCACCTGTTAACAGCTTACATCATTGGCTAGTAATCAGATGATGTCTTTCCATGTTTGACATCAAAACATCTTTTCACATGGATCGACTTGTACTTCGGGAGAAGATTGAACGAGTTTGAAGACCCTGGATCTAGTTTCATCCATTCGAGCTGTGATATATTTAGGAAAATAAAGACATCAAATGTACATCATAGCTGTACAGATAATCATCCAAGCTAAGGGATGATGGCTCTACCAGAATCATCAGTTTGCCACACAGACGGTTGTTTGTCCTATGTACATGAAAAGGAATTTATAAAGCTAAGCATGGGAATGCCCACCTTAGCTAGATCATGAAAATATTATGAAGATAATTTATTTTATTGTATCTTATTACAGGTCACCTTCTAGTTCGAAAAACCTTGGATCCTCATGATAAAGCATTTCACATGACATCAAAAGATTTACGACCTCATGCTTTAGGGGGCAACTGTTATAGAAATATTTGGGCACTGCAACCCCAATCTCATATGTCCATAGACCAAGGGCTTCTAAGCCCCTAAAAGTGTTGTTTCATACCCTAAAGGAACAAGGTCAGCTGATTACATCATCTCCCAGAAGTTCTCCCTTAAAAACTACTCAGAACTGGTCAAAACTAGACCATCTCACCTGCTCCATGGTCAGGGTGAAATGCATCTCACCTATTACACACGGGGGGTGCGATGCATACTAAAAAACCGTTATATAGGGTGCAATGGGTGAGAGTAGACAAATGGCAGAGGCAGTTTGCTAGGTGGAAACCCAGAGAATCTTCTAGAAACTCCTCATTTGACACTTGCCTCTTTGAATTCGCCCAGGGATTAGTAAGAGATCATGAAATATCTAAGTGGAACCAAGGACTATAAGAGAAATGACACTAATCAAAATCCCCAAAGCTGACTCACCCACCTACACATATCTATATATGGATCCCTCATCCTAGAGATCCAAAGGCTGGAATTTTGGATTTTGTAAGGAAGTGTTGTTGGTTTCTCTATGAAACATCATAGTGTTGGGTGATCTAGCTTTTCATGAGGTGAAGAGGGCTTTCATGCTAGGAGGATGGCATTGGGTCATACCAATGGGTTGTAATCCTCTCTTCTACTACTTCTATCAATAAATCTATTTGAGTTTTCCTCCATATTCTTGTATATCTCTGAATCTTGTATTGATATATGCATTTGTATGGTTAATATACATCTGATCATATATTGTTTATGGTTATAGATCTATATGGTTTGATGGTATTATGCTGCTTTGACTCTATAGGTGTTCTTTGAAGCGGGACAAGTAAGGAAGGAGTGGCGAAGCTCTGTCAAAGGAGGGAGGAAACAAGCAAGGAGCCAAGTGAAAGACTGAGGTTGGTACTCTCTACTTCTCTCTCATCTATCTCTCATAAAGGAAAACACAAGTAACTTTAGTTTGTTTGTTTCTAAGATAGCTACTTGTCTTAGTGGGACTAGCAGCTCTTAATGGACACTAGTTTTCCCGATAACACCTCAGTCAAAGCATGCTAACTGAGGCCCATGGAGACCACGCAGGAGGCCAAAGTAGCCTCTGGGAGCCCCAAAAGGGGAAAAGGATGAGGTTTTTGATGCGCGATTAGTGCTAATCGCGCATCGCTAGGCAAACAAGGCCTTGAAGGGGGAAGCCTGAGCACTCAGTCACATCGGGAGCTAGGAAACCGCAGGCGAAAAAGTGAAAATCGCTAACGTACGAAGGCGGGACCCTCATATTGGAAAACCGACGGTATTGATCAGGGCGCCCTTGAACGGTAAGAGGTTTTGGACAGGAGCGGAGCGATCCCAAACACCGATCGATGCGTGGTAGGCGGAGGTGAGAGAAAACCGTCATTGATCATGTGCTATCTATCGGGCAAGTCAACTGCGCAAAATGTGCATATGGCGTTAGATCTAGAGGGCCCAGATCAGACGGCTGAGATTGCACTTGATGGAAAGAAGAAAAATCGATAGGGGATTAAGCCATGTTTTAAAGGGATTTGGAATCCGTTTGACTACCACGATGGAGGAAGAACACATCCATGGTGGAGGAAGAACACATCCACGGCGTAACTAAAGAAATGAACTGATGAAGCATGCTGGCGCCATTTAGAGGAGGACAAGTGACCACTCTCTGAGTGTTCATGATGACGCTGAACATGGGAACTCCAAGCGCCGCTGCAGAAGGTGAATCAGCACAGGTGGAAGAGGAACCGAACAGGCATAGGGATCGAATGGCTAAAACCATGAACAGAGACAGTCAAATTAGTTATATTCAGAATTAGAGTCAGAATTGGAGTCCAAGCGACCAAGAGAGACAGTGAACCCTGAGAGGAGGACTGAACACAGAGAACAGTAAAGCTAAGAAGAAGAGACAGAGGGTCGAGCTGACCATGGGCAGCGTCGAGCACCAGTGAGCTTGACGGTTCAAGCCTTCCCATAGAGGAATATGTCCGGATTGAGCATCACATTTGGCTCTTTCCACTGTAGACCAAGAGGTCACAAAGCTGGTAGGAAGAAGAAGAGTCTGTGTACTCCAAGTGGCTTGGGGAATCCTTGAACCACCCTGCCAAGCAAAATCTGCTATAGGAGAACTCACATTGAGTCCCTGTATTGTAATTTCACTGCTGAAAGACACAATAAAACAAGGCCACCATTGAAGCTGGACCGGATTCGTAGCCCTGGAGAATAGGGCGAACTCCTTATTAAAATTGTTTGTGTCTTTGTGTTGCTTACTGTATTTCTCTGCTGTCTTTCCAATTTATTGTCTGTGTATTGGCAATCTGATCGATCTATTGTTTCAATACCACAGAACACACACCAGCACATGAGCCTGTAATACCTTTAGTTTAATCAATCTTTAACTGATGTCACTCATAGGGTGAATATTAGATCACAGAAAGAAAGTTAGGAATATGAAGCATAAGAAGCAGAGCAAAGAAGACAGTTTGAAGATGAAGAGTTGTGACAACCATCTATAGTTGAAATGAGAAAATATTTGAAGAGGAAGTTATAGAAGACAAGATCAAATTGTTTTCTGGTACAAATTCAAGACAAACCAAAGAAAAATTACAACAACAACAAGTAAATAAATATGAATACTACAACAACAAAGTGCTACTAAGAATGAAGCATTTTCAAAGATATAAAATTTGAAAGAAAAGAAAAAGAAAATGCAAATTTGTAAAAATTTTGAATCATTGTAAGCATAGTTGAGACATAGAGCAGCATGCATGTTTGAGTAATGATTGAGTCAAGTTTTATTGTAAGCCTAACAGACATAGTTAAGCCATGTTTGAGTTATGTTGAGTCATAAAGTCGTAATTGATTGAGTCAAGTTTTATTGTAAGCCTAACAGACAAAATTAAGTCATGTTTGAATTATGTTGATTCATAAAGTCGTAATTAAGATAGAGTGTTGGAAATCGTAATTATTACTTCATACAAAGTTACTTTGGGAAAAAGTAAAATTTAGAGTATATTTACATGTAGAGTTACTTTGGGGGAGTTACTAGACTAAAAATTTTAAATATCCTCACCCAGTTGATTGTAATCATTAAATTTGATTCATCAATTTAAAAACACATGCTCATGTTATTGTATGTGAATTGTGTGTTATATTTCCTCTATGACTTTCCAACAACAAATAGCTTCACTCAATTAACACTCTTCATTTTCAAAATCTATCATAAAAACATCTTATATATCTATCGAGGTACATAATGAAACGAGGGAGCTATTGGGTGTGGAGCATGATTATTTAGAGGTCTTTGTTTCAGCCAAATGTATACCTAAAGAAGATTGTACACCCCTCCACGCGGGGCGGTGCGGGGGAGACGTGTCCCCCCCCATGGGGGTCCGGGGGCTAGCGGTCCCCTGGCGGGGGTTTCGGGGGTAGCGCCCCCGAAGCTAAAGACATATGTAAAATTGCCTTGTAAAAGTATAGTAATTTCTAGTCAATCTACTCCATTCATTAGGCGGATGAAATAACGGTAGAATTTATGTTTAGTTTAGGGTTTTTTGCCCTAGAACGCAACCCCTCTCTTTGTATGAGGGCATTGTATTGAGGCTATGTAATAGATGTTTGTATTCTCAGACTGAGAAATAGAGAGGTGAGACTGTGAGAGAAAACAGAGGATATTATAATGGATCTGTTGTAGGTTGTGTCTCTTCATTTTGCTGTATAATAAAAAAGAAAGAACTGGTTGTTCGGAGTGGATGTAACCCAAACCGGGTGAACCACGTATATCTGTTTCTCTCTGGTTTTATTTGTTTGTGTTTTTCAGCATATTATATGTCTTGAATTTCTCTGTCAAATTTAATATTTTTCTAACATGAGCTTTTGCTTATTTACAAGCACATGTAGAAAGTACTCAACGTAAGGTGCACATTTCATTTTTGTTTTTTGGGACTAGTAAGTTGCACCACAGACATGTCAATAATACTAGAAACATCTTCACATAGATGAATTTCAATGCAAAACTGGCCGATTTCGATATTTCAATGATGAGAAATTCCATCAAACTTGATACTAATAATTGTCTGTGCCAATTTTGATATTTCAATGATGACAAGATGCCATCAAACTTTTCTGAACTGTTTCTTCTAAAGGATTCCCATGAGTATGTCTGCACCTTGTCTAAATAGCTATATGATGATCTATGCAAAAATATTAGTTCGAAGATAAAACATAATAAAGAAAGAAGTTAAGCATTATTAAAAAGATTTTTACGTGGAGAGGCAGAGGGGTGTGACTTTTCGCAAGGGGTGTGACTTTCGCACAATGCAGAGCTCACTTTCGTGCAACTATATTTCACGCAGCTATATCACTCTTCACGAAGCTGATTTCGCGGACCTGGATTTCGCGCAGCTATTACACAGACTTAAAAACACATATTTCACTCATGGAAAAACAGAGAGTAAAAAAAAGTAAGGTTGGAGCAATACTATAAAAATTTAGGATTGAATTCTAAATCATGAAAAATACATTCACATGAGACTGCAACTCATTCACCAAGTAAAACAAATGTTTTAAACTTCACGTAGAATAACACATAGTAAAACACAATAATTGTTGTTTTCATGTGCCCACTAAAATTTTCTCCACCATTTTCTCCTTAGAGACTTTTGCTCTCCTTCTCTCCAACTCTCTTACTTTCTAACCACTATAAAATGACTTTTACATTCATATTTAACTCAACATACAATTTTACATTTAATATATGACAGAGCAAAATAATTAATATGATGTTGTTGTTGAGTGTGATCAAAATCACGCAGGTGTTTGTGGGGTGTGGGCAATAGTCGATGAATGAATGCTTGCCCATATCTATTTAACAAAATACATTAAATGCTTTAAATTCTTTGTTTCATTTCAGAATGGTTGCCGCTTGGATTCAGTCCTTCCATCTTCAAACAAAGACGCAACTTGCAAAAATACTTCTAACAAGTATGGTTGTTGTTAGGGTGTTTATTGCGGTGGTTGGGATTATTATTTCCAACACTCCCCCTTAATCACAATTTCTGCCATTAAAAATTACCAAACAGTTTCTGAGATAAACAAGATTTTCACGTGCCAATGGCTTTGTGAAGATATCAGCAAATTGATCTTGTGACCTGCAGTGTTGCAACACAATTTCATCATTGTTAAACAACTCTCTAATAAAATGATATGTAACATCAATATGCTTGGTCCTTTTGTGGAAGACGGAATTCTTTGACAATGCAATTGCTGAGGCGTTGTCACATAAGATAGTTGTCACTCCTTCTTGGTCATGACGAAGATCCCTCAACATCCTTCTCATCCAAACTGCCTGACATGCTGTTGTTGTTGCTGCAACATATTCATTTTCTGCTGTTGGAATTGACACTATTGGCTACTTCTTGGAGGCCCACGAAATGTCTCCAGAACCCAAATGAAAAACATATCATTAAGTGCTCTTTCTATCATCGAAACTTCCTTCCCAATTACTGTCAGTGTAACCAACCAACCTAAAATCACTTGTTGATGTGTATAAAATTCCATACTGTTTTGTCCCATTGACATACCTTAGCATCCTTTTCACTGCTTGCCAATGTGTCTCCTTGGGTGTATCCATGAAACTTGACACCAAATTTACTGCATACATTATATCCAGCTTAGTGGTGGTCAAATACATCAAGTTGCCTATCATGCTTTTGTATAATATTGGATTGACATTGTTGTTGTAATCTTCTTTGCTCAACTTCAACCCCATGACCGTTGGAGTTGGTGCAGACTTGCTGTTCTGCATTTTAAACCTCTCCAAAATGTCTGCCACATACTTCACTTGAGAGATAAAAATCTCTTTTTTGTTTTCTTCACTTATATGCTAAAAAATATCTTAGCAATCCCAAGTCAATCATTTCAAATTCACTCTTCATGACTTGTTTGAAATCAAAGACGAGGAAATCATCATTGCCTATAAAAATCAAATCATCTACATATAAGACGACAATGAGAATCTTACCTTCACTCTCTTTGATGTAGAGAGTAGGTTGACTGTCACATTTGTCGAAACCATTTTCCAACAAGTAGGCATCTATCCTATTGTACCATGTGTGTGGTGCTTGCTTCAACCCATAAAGAGATTTCCTCAACCAGTACAATTTCTCTTCTTGTCCTTCTATCTCATAACCAAGCGGTTGTGCAACATACACTTCTTCTTTCAGACTCCATTTAAGAACAATGATTTTAGGTCCATTTGATACACTTTCAATTTATGTTGTGCGACAATCGCCACAACTGTGCACACTCTCTCCATCCATGCGACTGGCGCGAACATCTCCATGTAATCTCTTCCATGTTGTTACTTGTATCATTTGACAACTAGCCTTGCTTTGTGCCTTTCAATCTTTCCCTCAATGTTTCTTTTGGTCTTATAGACCTACTTTACTCCAATGACATGTTTTCTTTTCGGAAGGCTCACTAACTCCCATGTCTCATTCCTTTCTATTGCTTCTATTTCTTCCTCCATTATCGTAACCCACTTTTCTTCTTTGACTATCTTCAAAATGGATTGGGTCATATATTAGTGTCAGTCTTTGAAGCCTTCCACCAGTGATCAAACATGCTCTTACAAAATGATTTCAAGGTGTCAAGGTCAAATTTTGTCATTTCAGTGAGTCTTCAAGCAAAATTTGGTCACTAGGTATTAGGTCTAGGGTTTGTTTTCACTCCTTTCAAAGTTGTCCAAATGTCAGTCCATGTCACCATTCAGCTGAGTGTACCATCATTCAGAGTGTTTTCATTATCATGTCAGGTTCCAATGGGTCATTTTACACCTTGTTCATGCTTCAGTTGTGCCTAGGTAAGGTTCATTTCCCTCTCCTAGGGTTTTGAAGGTAATTTCTCTTGGATGGTCAAATCATCAGCAAAACTTGTATCCTGATGTTCATACACCTTCCCCTATCCTTAATGTACCTTATTAAACACTTCACATCACTGAGATCCCCCAAATTCCTCATTTTTCCACAAACCCTAGTTTCTTGCTACAATCTAACAATTTTCTAGGCTAGGCCTGTGTTTTGCCCTTTTGGACCCCTTCCCCTCACTCAATATTTGAAATTCCACTTTCCCCTACTTCCTAACATCCCTCCCTACTTCCCAAAATTTTCTCAAGAATTTAGAAGCCCCTTATCCCCTTCATTTCATTTCATTTCGACAAATCCCCTGTTCCACACATCGGGATAGGTTTTACTCCAATGATGTTTCTGAGCAAGAAAAGATGAATTTTGGAAAACTAAGAGAGGTTTTTGTCCAACATAGGCCAAGGAAGAAAAAAATCCTTCACTTTTTACACAAGTGTCATGGGTTTAGAGAAATATCAAAAATACAGTTGCCTCGGGAGAATTGATGCACCTCTGAAGTGACCTTGGGAAAATCCATATTTCTCCTATCTTGGTTGGCCAAATTAATTTCTTTATGAGTCAAATGATAACTCGACACAAATAGATTTCCAATGAGCTATCTTTAGCTAAATTTGGAGTTGAGGAAGACCTTCAAACGTTGACCGCAACAACACTCTACCTTTAGGTAGCCTCATTTTGCACATTTTGACCAGTCTTGGGAGATTTAACTTTCTACAGGGAAAATGAACTCCAAATTGAAAAATTCAAGTTTGGTTGGAAAGTACACTCAATAAGCGTTCCAAAGAGCTATTTTGCACCCAATTGGGACACCTGGAAGGCCCTCAATACTGGTCTGCAAAAAGGCGTGGCGCACTGGCACGACGCACTTGTCAACTAAGCTCAAAACTCATTTCATTACCTTTCCAAGCCTCCAAATTTTCAAACAACCTCTCTACAAGTAAGTAAAAATTCCTAAGTGACATTGCAAGATATTTTATCATCTTAGATGGTGTTTTGATAGGTGAAAAATCAAACCCTAGTTTGCTGCTCAGTTTCACTATAAAAACTGTCTAGGGTTTTCAAAAGTTGTCATTCTTGCTGTTATTCCCTTGCATCATTTTTACATTCCCCTCCACTACATTTCCCAAGTCTCATTTCCCTTACCCCTATTCCATTCACACTCATCCTACTCCTTTATGCCCAAAACCCTAAAAACCCTAGCCCTATACCCTACTCCCACATCCTACTCTTTCACCACTCCTACTTCCGTATCAAAACCTTATCGTACATTCTAAAACCCTATTCACTCCCCTCATTCCCTAAAACCTCAAAACATCCACTCCCTCAAGCACTCATCATCCCCATACACCTCACTCATCTTCCCTCAAGCACTCATCATCCCCATACACCTCACTCATCTTCCCTCAAGCACCCATCATCCCCATACACCTCATTCCTCTTATCTTTTAAAATCTTTTCATACTCGTCTTGTCCCCACCTCATCCCTTCATTCCTCGTCAGCTACTACATCATTAAAACCTATGGAGAGGGACCTCAGATATTTTCATCAGTGCCTCAGGAGGAAAGAGGATCTTCAGGACAACAGGAGGTCAAAGTGACTGAGACCTTGAACAAGAAAACAAGAAACTTACCAACAAACAATACCTCATGGAGCTCAAAAACATAAAGAAAAACCAACAAGCTGCCAAGAGGAGGAAAACCAAATTGACAACACTTGAAAGGGAAATTCAAGTTAATTGTGAATCTTGGTTTGAGGTGACAAACATGCAGTTGGAAAAGATGCTGGAGAAAGCCAACAACGAGAAAAATATGTTGAGGAACATGGCATACCACTACTTGGCGAGAAACAAGGTGTGCAAAGCAATTGAAGGCCAAGTTGAAGAAAGCATCGAGGAAGTGAAAAGAGAAATATAGACACCAGATCTTGGCTGAGGCTTCCTTAGCCCAACACAACACTTAATGAAGGACACTAACCCCAAATTTCAAGAAATTTGGGACACTTTTTGCAATTTTGAAATTTTTGGCCTAAAAAACAAGTTTTTTTGCCTGATGCGCCGCACCACTTGAAACGCGCTTTTGATGGGGACCTCCTTTTGAGGAAAACTCGGAATTTTTTTATTTTTCATGAAATAATATGCATTCCCACAAATGGCCAAGAAATTTTGACAGGTTTTGAGCTTCCAAAATGATAAAAAACACCTCAAAAATGACCTTTCTGCCCCTTTTTGGACACATAGGAAGCAGTGTTGGGAGAACTCAGTTTTGGAGGGGAAAATGGAGGCCAAATTAAAAAATTCGACTTGTTCTGGAACATAGACAGGCATACCTTTCCAACAAGCACACTTGGAGTAAATTTGGACACCAGGAAGGCCTCCAAAAGCAGCTGCAAAAATGCACTATGCATAGGGAAATCAACACGGCACATTGGAGGAATTTTGCTCGTTTTCACCAAAAAACTCTGTTTTTCGCCTAGTTTATTGACAGTTTGACTTTTCTCCTTCTAATTGTCAAACTCATGATATAATTTAATGTGACTTGATGGATTTTGATGTAATTATGCTAAATTTTCACTCATGGTGGTAGATTCATCCATGAAAAGGTAGTTTGCAACTGAATGAATAAGTTCCCTAGCTTTTAGAAGCAATTTGTTCCACTACCTACTTTTTAGTTCTTAGTTTAGAATTTGTTGGAATAGCTCCTAAACTCATGAGCTCAACCTGTATAGGCTAGGATGATTTTTTGTTTGTCTATATCTTGTGATTTTTCAGTCATTACCAAAGGTTGGACTTTTGGGAAAGCTTGGAGTTTCATTGTATACTCATTTCAGCAGTTTGGCAAAGGAATAGACCAGGGTTTGCAACACTTTATGGGATTCTTGTGGAATCTCGATTTAGTATTGTGTTTCCTTCTATAATTGCAAGTTTACATGTGTTTTATGTATGTCATTATCTCTCTTTGTTCATCTTAACTAAATGAAACAAGGATAAAGGTAGAATTCATTGATTTGCAGTGCTCTACCTAGGGTTTTGTTTAGTTATTTATGTTTTCATCTGTTGAAGAGGATCCTTGAGACTTTCATGCCCTCTTCAAATCCTCACTATTCTAAAATCTCTCTATCTCACTCAATTTGAAGTACCAAACCATTTTCCTACCTCGCCCCATAGAGATCTCTGCAAAACTGAGCCTCATTCCCCGGACCCAAATCTGCCTTTCACATTTGAGCCAACAAAACATCATGAAATTCAATCAAACTCTTATGAACACATACCTAGCCTAAAATCAATCTTCACATCAGTCATCTCAAGCCTCATTGATCATATTTTGTTGAGATTGACAAGGAGAGAGTCCTCTCCCGACCTGGTAGGGCTAGCTACCAGGTTAAGCATGGTTTGATGTTACCCTAGATCCTACCTTTCTTAGCCTGAGGTAGATTTAGGCACTAACAACTATGCGCACTGTCTCCATCCATGCGACTAGTGTGAACGTCTCCACGTAATCTCTTCCATGTTGCTACTTGTATCATTTGACAACTAGCCTTGCTTTGTGCCTTTCAATCTTTCCTTCAATGTTTCTTTTGGTCTTATAGACCCACTTTACTCCAATGACATGTTTTCCTTTCGGAAGGCTCACTAACTCCCATGTGTCACTCCTTTCTATTGCTTCTATTTCTTCGTCCATTTTAATAACCCACTTTTCTTCTTTGACTACATCTTCAAAATGGATTGGGTCATCTACATGAAAAAACAAGGCAACTAAGGAATTCAGGCCAACGCTACTATCAACTTCATCTTGCTCATAAATTTCATTTAAATTTCTGAATCTTGGTCTTCTTGTTCTTGTTGAAGATGGGCTTGACATGTCAGTTGGTGTTGTGTTTTGCAGTGTGCTGGGAGAAGCACTTTCTTGGCTACGCGAAATTGTCCTATTATTTGTTGATGATGTTGTTTATTGCATGCTTTGTTGCACCTGAATAGGAGTAGAGGGAGTCACTGTTGAAGAATTACTTGTTGCTATTAATTCCTCTGTGTCCTCATGTGGTATGAATGCTTTGACCTTGACTGTCTTTTCTAGACTTCCATCCCATGCTTCATCTTCTATGAACTACACAGCTCTACTGATTATCACCTTCTTGGCTAATGGATTGTAGAGTTTGTAAGCCTTAGATTCATCACTTTATCCCCTAACCCCTTTATTTCTGTAATGGGATCAAGTCATAGTCAAGTGTCAATAAAGCCCATATTAATAATTGTAAGTGGTTAACCCGCAATTAATGACGGGACCACAGTTAGTTGCAAATGGGCCGTAGTATTATATAGATGGTATTAATAAAACCCATGGTATTGATCCTTGGTATTGCATGTATGAGTCATATATAAAGGATAGAGACTCCCTGCGAGGAGCATCGTGTATTATTTTTGTATCGAGCTCTACTCTATTGGAGGTTGCCCCCTCGAAGAGGCCAGTGAACATTGCTTTCTGAATAATAAAATATTTGTTGTTGTCTCTCACTGTTCTATGTTCTGGGTATCTTTCTTCGCATATTCTATATTTGGGTATCTTTTGCAGGTTAAGAGCATAACAAGCGGTATCAGAGCGCTTTCCAGGGCCGGTGGGATCTCCATTTCGTAGCAATTTTTTTTTTGGCTAGAGACGTGTTCCGGCGTCTTTAAACCACTGGATCTGTCGTTGACCGCATATACCTATGGATTTGGGGAGGCATGCACGCAGGAAATACAAGAGGTGGTCACGCTTGTCGGACGCCCTTGTAACCCCTGTGGGTACTGCTTTGAGTAGTAGCGCATTAGACAGAACCGCGTACGGACTATCTTCCAAGTACCTTCTAGGTATATCGGAAGCCCCTTAGCTCCTCTACAACCTCGCCATAGATAAACCTTCGGCCGTCTTGCTGCTACAGTACACCGAGAACAACACTCAGAGAGATTACTCGCCTGTACGATAGGGTAGTCGGGTTGTATGGCTAAGGGTACGGTTGATCCTCCTTAGTGAGAGCCCTGAAACATTGGGCCGAGTACTACTGTCAGACCCTTATGTATATTGCGATCTGTAGCACCTGACACTCCTCGAGACCATAGTTTCCTTTTCTATCTGGGGATCACGCATCATATCTGCCAGATCAGTGCACAAAGAGGTGCAGCAGCAGCAGACATCAGTCTCGCAGTCCAGAGTTAGCAGAATAGCCATTCAGATCTATTGGATCCATCAAATCCGTAGTAGCATTTTGTTCCGCTGCCTAGAGCTATCCGATCCACCATTCAGATTTCTCAGATCCACCAGATATGAGTAGTTGTGTGGGGTTCCTATACCGGGGTGTAATTTTCGCAGGACTTTAGGCCGCATTGACATTTTGAGGATTTGGCGACTGCAATATTCATAAGGAAGGAGTAAAACTTCGTTCTTATTGATGATCTAGCCCACCAGAATCAGGACAACGAGCTGAGCACGGTGGTACCATTCAATTCTTAGTGAAATTTTTTTTTTAGGTGGTCCCAATTTTAAAAAAACATCAAGTCGGTGCATGGTAGAAACTAGAGCTCAAGCTATGGCCAATGAAAGGATGGACAAACTTGACGAATCCTTGCAATCCCTCCACATTCAGTTTGAACAACTAAATAGCCTGATCACGAGCATAATCCTGAAGGGGAAGGAGGCAGCCCACGAGGAGGAGTATAATGGCAATGGACACAGTGAGGGTGAGTCTAGCCACTCTCCTCACATCTGGCGCACCCAGCCACCACCTGGTATCCAACAATCCCGTCAGCGACCTCCCAAGTTGGATATGCATAAATTTGACGGTTCTCACCCAGCATCATGGATAACACAAATGGAGCAGTATTTCAATCTGAATAACATCTTAGATGATGCGACTCAGCTTATGGTGGGGAGCATGTACTTGGAAAATGAAAGGTGGCAATGGTGGGAATGGCATCAACATAGCAATGGACCTTTTCTGGCTTGGAACAAATTCAAAAAAGCTCTCTCAGAGCGCTTTAACCAGGAATCTTCTTTTTTGGGTCGTCTTACTAAGCTTCGATAGACTGGCACAGTGGATGAATATATTACAGCTTTTGAAGCCTTAGCCTTCCGCACTTGGGGTCTCTCTGATGTGTTCTACATGGAATGTTTTATCAGTGGTCTTAAAGAAGCCATTAAAGCCCAAGTCCTACTGCACCACCCTCCCACATGGACGGAGGCTTGCAAGGTAGCCCGTAATGTGGAACGTGCATTAGCAGCCCAGTACATTCGCCCAACCTTCTCTGCTAAAGGTCACCCCCCACAGGCTCACAACACGACTCAAACACTTAAGGTCCAAAAGGTGTCACCGGCGGAAATGGCCGAAAGAAGAAAGCAAGGATTATGCTACTACTGTGATGAAAAATACTCCCTAGGTCATAAATGCAAGGAGCCCAAATTTTTTCAAATTGATGCCACTGACTACAGCTCAACAGAGGAAGATCCACCACTTGAGGAACATGAGGCGCTAGAAGAGGACAACCAAAAGGACAATGTCTCTGACGAACCAGTTATTTCACTGCATGCTTTGGCAGGGATTTCTTCACCTCAAACTCTCAAAATCAGAGGTTTTATTAAACATCGCCCATAGTAGTCCTGATTGATAGTGGAAGTACACATAATGTCATCCATCAAAAAGTCGCAGAAGCAGTGCATTGTTTTGTACGAGCAATTTCTGACTTCCAAGTCCAAATTGCGGATGGGGGCACAATGAAATGTGAAGGCCGTTGTGAAAATGTCAAACTTCAAATGGGGGATTATCATTTGAAAACCCACATGTTTTCCATACACATGGGAGGTTGCAAAATTGTCCTCAGCGCTAAATGGCTCCGCACTCATGGGCCAATCACAATGGATTTCCAGGAGTTATATATGAGTTTTAAGCAGAACAACTACACACATACCCTCTGTGGACTCCAGGCGGGAGCTCCCTATATCATCAGCTCGCATAGGATGGAAAAAATGCTAAAAAAGGGTCATCATGGAGTTATAGCTCAAATTAATGCCATCCAGGCAGTCGAAACGAAGTCTCTCCCAATTCATCCTAAGATGCAACAGATTTTAAATAACCATCTGTCGGCCTTTGACAAGCCTCATGAGCTTCCACCCTCGAGAGGGGAACATGATCATAGCATCACCTTGGTTCCAGGGGCCCAACCCCCAAATGTGCGCCCATACAGATATCTGTTCACCCAAAAGAATGAAATAGAAAAAATAATCAAGGAACTTTTGGAAGCAGGTTTCATTCGTCCCAGCATTAGTCCTTATTCATCATCGGTGGTCGTAGTGCTCAAGAAAGATGGGGAGTGGCGGATGTGTCTAGACTTTAGGGCCCTCAATAAGTTGACAATCAAAGATAAATTTCCCATCCCGGTGGTTGACGATTTGCTGGATGAACTCAATGGGGCTCAATTCTTCACTAAGCTGGATCTTCGCTCAGGCTACCACCAAATTCGCATGAAGGAAGTTGACATTCCAAAGACTGCTTTTAGAACTCATGAAGGCCATTATGAGTTCGTGGTTATTCCATTCGATCTTTGTAATGCCCCCTCTACTTTTCAGAGCCTTATGAACCACATTCTCAAACCATATCTCAGGAAATTTTTCCTTGTCTTCTTCGATGACATCCTCATCTATAGTTACACTTGGGCCACACATCTTCAGCATGTAGATCTACTCTTGCAACTGCTCTGCAAGCATAAATTATTTGTCAAGATGTCCAAGTGTTCATTTGGCATGGAAGAAGTTGAGTATTTGGGCCACATTGTGGGGCATGAAGGTGTCAAGGTGGACCCCAAAAAGATCCAGGCAATGCAGGAATGGCCTCAACCTAAGACCTTGAAGAGCTTGAGAGGATTTTTGGGTCTCACAGGTTATTATCGTAAATTTGTCCGAAACTATGGTCGCATAGCGAAGCCCGTCACCCAACGCCTACAGAAAAATTCATTCTTCTGGAATGAGGCAGCACAACAGGCATTTACAGCTCTAAAAAATGCCATGTGTTCCACTCCAGTCTTAGCACTACCTGACTTCACCAAATCTTTTGTCATTGAATGTGATGCTTCGGGTACAGGTATTGGGGCGGTCTTAATGCAAGAAGGGCGACCTTTGGCCTTCACAATCCAACAACTAAGTGGGAAGAATCTGGGCCAATCTACCTATGAGAAGGAAATGATGGCCATCTTACATGCAGTAGAGACCTGGCGACCTTACTTATTGGGGCGACGTTTCCAAATCCGCATAGATCATCACAGTCTTAAATATTTTTTGAAGCAACGCCTATCCTCCCCACAACAAAATAAATGGCTCTCCAAAATGTTGGGATATGATTATGAGATCATTTACAAGAAAGGGAAAGACAATAGTGTAGCAGATGCCTTATCTCGCCAATTTGAGGAGGAAAGTACTCTGCTAGCAATTTCCCTCCCCATTCCAAAATGGATTGAAGAGGCTTGCAGGGAATGGTTTTCACATCCCAGGCTCTCCCAACTCATTTCTCAATTGCAGGTAGATCCAAATTCCACCAAGGGCTACTCGTGGCAGGATGATATTCTTCGCTACAAGAACAGGGTCATAATATCACCAACATCGACCCTCAAAAGTCGCATTTTAGCAGAATTGCACTCATCCCCCATTGCAGGATACTCAGGCTTTCAGAAGACGTATGCTCGCACTAGAAGATCATTTTTTTGGACAGGAATGAAAAAGGACATCCTTACTTTCGTAGCAGAATGCGATGTCTGTCAACACCACAAAGGGGAGACCATCAACACACCAGGCACATTACAACCGTGGCCCATCCCGGCATCAATTTGGATGGAGGTTTCTATGTATTTCATTACAGGTCTTCCAAAGTCAAGAAACAAGTCAGTCATCATGGTGGTTGTGGACCGAATTTCGAAGTATGCTCATTTCTATGCCCTACCCCACCCGTTTACACTAACTTTGGTCGCTAAATCTTTCATGGATCAGATCTTCAAATTGCATGGCATGCCCACTTCTATTGTATCCGATCGCAACCCGATCTTCACCAGTAATTTTTGGCAAGAGCTCTTCAGGATACAAGGCACTCAACTACAACTCAGTACTTCCTATCACCCACAAATGGATGGTCAAACTGAAGCCATCAAAAAATGTCTGGAAACCTACCTTAGGTGTTTCACTTCAGAAAAGAAACATCTTTGGGTACAGTGGTTACCTCTGGCTGAATGGTGGTATAACACCAACTATCATGCCACCACCAAAATGACTCCCTATGAAGCAGTATACGGTCAACTCCCTCCTTCCCCTACTTCTTATCTCAAGGGGTGCTCAAAAGTACAAGCAGTGGATCAACTCCTACAACATTGCGCAACCATGCTCGCCCATCTTAGAGAGAATCTTCATCAAGCTCAAAACCGCATGAAGCAACAGGTAGACCAGCATCGCTCAGAGCGCCGATTTCAAGAAGGGGATCAGGTCTTTTTGAGGCTGCAACCATATAAGCAAACATCACTCAAAGACAAGGGTTGTCAGAAACTATCTCCAAAATTCTACGGATCATATCAAGTACTTCAGCGCATTGGAGAAGTGGCTTACAAGTTGGCTTTGCCACCTACTGCAAAAATCCATCCAGTTTTCCATGTCTCATGCCTCAAGAAAGTAATTAGGAACAATTGCAGAATTCAAACCAGTCTACCTGAATTGGACGAAGAAGGGTCCATCTGGCTCCAACCTGAACAGGTCCTAAACACACGAGACAGGCACTTGTGGGGCCGCATGATTAGGGAAGTCCTTGTCAAGTGGAAAGACACCTCTCCGGAAGATGCAACTTGGGAACCAGCCACTATTCTTCAGCAATTTCTGTAGCTTCAGCCTTGAGGACAAGGCTAGTCTTAAGGGGGAGGGCATGTTAGGGTCCCACCCTAACCCCCTTATTTCTGTAATGGGATTGAGTCATAGTCAAGAGTCAATAAAGCCCATATTAATAATTGTAAGTGGTTAAACCGCAATTAATGACGGGACCACAGTTAGTTGCAAATGGGTCGTAGTATTAGATAGATGGTATTAATAAAACCCATGGTATTGATCCCTGGTATTGCATGTATGAGTCATATATAAAGGATAGAGACTCCCTGCGAGGAGCATCGTGTCTTATTTTTGTATCAAGCTCTGCTCTATTGGAGGTTGCCCCCTCGAAGAGGCCAGTGAACATTGCTTTCTGAATAATAAAATATTTGTTGTTGTCTCTCACTGTTCTATGTTCTGGGTATCTTTCTTCGCATATTCTGTATTTGGGTATCTTTTGCAGGTTAAGAGCATAACAAAGGAAAATAAGGAATTCCGGCCAATGTTACTATCAACTTCATCTTGCTCATAAATTTCATTTAAATTTCTGAATTTTGGTCTTCTTGTTCTTGTTGAAGATGGGCTTGACATGTCAGTTGGTGTTGTGCTTTGCAATGTGCTGGGAGAATCACTTACTTGGCTACGCAAAACTGTCCTATTATTTGTTGATGATGTTGTTTATTGCCTGCTTTGTTGCACCTGAATAGGAGTGGAGGGAGTCACTGTTGAAGAATTACTTATTGCTATTAATTCCTCTTTGTCCTCATGTGGTATGCATGCTTTGACCTTGACTGTCTTTTCTATGAACTGCACAGCTCTACTGATTATCACCTTCTTGGCTAATGGATTGTAGAGTTTGTAAGCCTTAGATTCATCACTTTATCCAACAAATATACATTTCTCCCCCTTGTTGTCCAACTTCTTCCTCAACTCATCTAGAACATATGCATACGCCACACATCGACAAATTCTCATGTGAGTGACACTATGGTTTCTTCCGCTCCATGCCTCTTCAAGAACTATGTTCTGGATGCTTTCGGTTGGACATCTATTCAAGATATATGTTGCACAAGTGAAAACTTTAGCCCAATAGACATTTGGTAAATGCTTTGCCTTCAACATACTCCTTGCCATCTCCATAATGGTCCTATTCTTCCTTTCTGCCACACCATTTTGCTGAGGTGTATAACTTGTTGTAAATTGCTTGTGAATTCCATGTTCCCTACAAAAACAAAGGAAATCATTTGAGATGTATTCTCCACCTCTGTCAGTCCTAAGGAATTTGATGTAGTGTCTGCTTTGCTTCTCAGAAAGAGCCTTGTATTGGTGAAAGCGCTCAAACACTTCACTTTTCTGTTTTAGGAGATAGACCCATGTCTTCCTTGTGTAGTCATCTATGAATGTTAATACATAGTGGCTGCCACCAATTGATGGTGTCTGCATTGGTCCACATAAATATGAGTGGACAATCTCCAAAGGTGCCTTTGCCTTTACTAAATTTCCTGTTGAAAATGTCCCTCTATGTTGCTTTCCAAAGATACATCCTTCACATAGGCTGCCTGGTTTTTCTATGAGTAGGAAACCCTTCACCATGCCTTTCCTATGCAGAAAACTCAACCTCCAAAGTTGAGATGACCAAATCTTGAATGCCATAACCAGTTTTCATCTTTTACCTCTGTTTGAAGGTTTACTTGTGTGAAAACTAGCTCTTTTCTTCCATTCTCCTTTGATTTCATTGAGAGTTGTGCTTATGCACCTTCTTTCTGCAAATCTAATTTTAATTTTAGGGGAAACATTCTATTGTTTGTCATATGAACCTTTGAAAACAGTTGTCTTCTTAGAGGCCTATCCAAAATTGTGCACACATCATTTTTGAAGAAGACATTGTAGCCCTTTTTCATGAGCTGTCCAATGCTTATGAGGTTATGCTGTAGACTAGGGAAAAAGTAAACATTTGAGATGTACTTCTTCTCCTCCTTCTTTGTTAGGATATTAACTCTTCCTTTACCCATGACCAAGACTTTGCTATCAGTCCCTAATGTCACTTCAAATTTCACACTTTCATCTAGAACTGTGAGAGATCCTTTCTCTCTTCGATGGCCACAACAATGGCATCAAACCTTGCTCGCAAACTTCTAAAAACATTTCCAACTATTCTTCTTTCCTCAAGTATCTCACCATGAGACCTGATTTGAGTAACCAACCCACTTACATGTGTAAAAAACAAGCTTATATTCTCAGACTCTTTCATACAAAGTGTTTCAAAATCTATTTTCAACGTTTGTAGCTTTGTTGTCTTGACTTTTTTCATGCCTTGGTAGGTTGTTTGGATGGTGTCCCATGTTTGCTTGGACTTCATTGCTCCTGCAACCCTTGGGAAAATACTTTCATGAATTGCTTGGAAAATATAAAACAAGGCTTTTGAATCCTTCATGTTGTCCCTTAACAAATATTTTTCTTGTTGAGATAAGGCATTTGTATGCTACTGCATCTGCTAGTTCTTGAAAACCATTCTCCACCAAATCCCAAATGTCTTGAGAAGAAAACAGGGCCTTCATTGTAATAGCCCAATAATCATAATTTTTGCCATTATTGTTAAAAATATTTGGGAAATTTAATTTTCGCGGAGCAGAATGACTTTCATGAAGCTACTTTCGTGAAAATAGATTCATGCACAGCGAAGCTGATTTCGTGCAGCTACCTTCTCGCACCGCGAAGCAATTTCCCAGACTTGGATTTCTCACACCTAGATTTCGTGCACCAAAATTTTCCCCACCATTTTCTTCACAGAGAATTGCACTCTTTTTCTTTTGTCCCCTTACTCTCTCTAACCTATTAAAACATGACTTTTACATTCATATATAACTCAACATACAATTTTACAATTAATTCATGACAGAGAAAAATTAATATGATGTTTTTGTTGAGTGTGATGAGAAACGCGCAGGTGTTTCTGGAGTGTGGGAAATGGTCGCTGAATGAATGCTTCCCATATGTGTTTACCAAAGTACATTAACTGCTTTAAATTCCTTTGCTGAGTTTCTAAATGGTTCGTATCTGGCTTCAATCCTTCTATCTTCAAGCAGAGACACAACCTGAAAAAATACATCTGACAGGTATGGTTGTTGTCAGTCTGTTTATTGCGGTGGTTGGGATTATTATTTCCAAAACTCCCCTTAATCAAAATTACTGCCATTGAAAATTTTCAAATAGTTTCTAAGATAAAAAAAACTTTCACCTGCCAATGGCTTTGTGAAAATATCAGCAAATTGTTCCCGTGACCTGCAGTGCTGCAACACAATTTCATCATTGTTAACCAAATCTCTAATAAAATGAAATTTAGCATCAATATGCTTGGTCATTTTGTGGAAGACAGAATTATTTGACTATGCAATTGTTGATGTGTTGTCGTAGAAAATAGTTGTCGCTCCCTCTTCGTCATGATGAAGATCCCTCAACATCCTTCTCATCTAAACTACCTGACACACTGCTACTATTGTTACGACATATTCAGCTTCTGCTATTGACAATGACACTATTGGCTACTTCTTGGAGGCCCATGAAATGGCTCCGGAACCCAAATGAAAAACATATCCTGACATGCTATTTCTGTCATTGACACTACCTGTCCAATCACTGTCAGTGTAACCAACCAACATGAAATCACTTGTTGTTGTGTACAAAACGCCATACTTTTTTGTCCCATTGACATACCTCATAATCCTTTTCGTTGTTTGCCAATGTGTCTCCTTGGGTGTCTCCATGAACCTTGACACCAAACTTACTGCATACATTATATCCAGCCTAGTTTTGGTCAAATACATCAAGCTGCTTATCATGCTTTTGTATAATGTCAGATTGACATTGCTGCTGCAATATTCTTTGATCAACTTCAACCCTATGAAATTTGGAGTTGGTGCAGACTTACTGTTCTCCATTTTAAACCTCTCCAAAATTTCTGCCACATACTTTTCTTGAGAGATAAAAATGCCATTTTCTGTTTGCTTCAATTCTATGCCCATAAAATATCTTAACAATCCCAAGTTAGTCATTTCAAATTCACTCTTCATGACTTGTTTGAAATTAGCGATGAGAAAATCATCACTGCCAGTAAAAGTCAAATCATCTACATAAAAGACAACAATGAGAATCTTACCTTCACTCTCTTTGATGTAGACAGTAGGCTCACCGCCACATTTGTCGAAACCATTGTTCAACAAGTAAGCATCTATTCTGTTGTACCATGCGTGTGGTGCTTGCTTCAACCCATAAAGAGTTTTCTTTAACCAATATACTGTCTTCTTGGCCTTCAATCTCATAACCAGGCAGTTGCTTGACATACACTTCCTCTTTCAGCACTCCATTCAAGAATGTCGACTTTACATCTATCTGATACACTATCCATTTATGTTGTGTGGCAGTCGCCACAACTACATGCACTGTCTCCATCAGCGCGATTGGTGCGAACGTCTTCGCGTAATCTCTTCCATGCTGCTGCTTGTATCCTTTGACAACTAGCCTTGCTTTGTGTCTTTCAATCTTTTCCTCAATGTTGCTTTTGGTCTTATAGACCCACTTTACCCCAATAACATGTTTTCCTTTCGGAAGGCTCACTAACTCCCATGTGTCATTCCTTTCTATTGCTTCTATTTCTTCCTCTATTGCTGCAACCCATTTTTCTTCTTTGACTGCATCTTCAAAGTGAATTGGGTCATCTACATGACAAAATAATGCAAATAAGGAATTCAAACCTGCGCTACTATCAACTTCATCTATCTCATAAATTTCATTTAAACTTCTGAATTTTGGCCTTCTTGTGCTTGTTGAATATGGGTTTGATATGTCACTTGGTGTCGCGTCTTGCGGTGTGCTTGGAGAAGCACTTTCTTTTGCTACGCAAAACTATCCTATTATTTTTTGATGGCATTGCTTATTCCCTGCTTTGTTGCACTTGAATAGGAATAGAGGGAGTCATTGTTGAGGAATTACTTGTTGTTGTTAATTCCTCTTTGTCCTCATGTGGTATGCATGCTTTGACATTGATTGTCTTTTCTAAACTTCCATCCCATGCTTCCTTTTCTATGAACTGCACATCTCTGATGAATATGACCTTCTTGGTTGATGGATTGTAGAGTTTGTATGCTTTTGATTCAACACTGTGTCTAACAAATATGCATTTCTCCCACTTGTTGTCCAACTTCTTTCTTAACTCATCAGAAACATGTGCATAAGCCACACATCCAAAAACTCTCATGTGAGTGACATTTTGTTTTCTTCCACTCCATGCCTCTTCAAGAACAATGTTCTGGACACTTTCAGTTGGACATCTATTCAAGATATATGCTGCATAAGCGACAACTTCAGCCCAATAGTCATTTGGCAAATGCTTTGCCTTCAACATACTCCTAGCCATCTCCATAATGGTCCTATTCTTCCTTTCTGCCACACCATTTTGCTGCGGTGTATATCTTGTTGTAAATTGCTTATGAATTCCATGTTCCTTGCAAAATCGAAGGAAGTCATTTGAGATGTATTCTGCACATCTAGCTGTCCTAAGGACTTTGATGAAATGTCTACTTTGCTTTTCAACTAGAGCCTTGTATGGAAAAAGCGCTCAAACACTTCACTTTTATGTTTTAGGAGAAAGACCCATGTTTTCCTTCTGTAGTCATCTATGAAGGTCAATACATAGTGACTGCCACCAATTGATGGTGTCTGCATTGGTCCACATAACTCTGAGTGGAAAATCTCCAAAGGTGCCTTTGCCCTCACCGACTTTTCTGCTGGAAATGACTCTCTATGTTGCTTGCCCAAGATACATCCTTCACATATGCTATCTAGTTTTTCTATGAGTGGTAGACCCTTCACCATGCCTTTCTTATGCGACAAATTCAAACCTCCAAAGTTTAGATGTCCAAATCTCAAGTGGAATAACTAGTTTCATCTTTTACCTCTTCTTGAAGGTTTACTTGTGTGACAACTGCCTCTTTTCTTCCATCTTCTTGTGAGTTCGTAGATAGTTGTGCTTGTGCACCTTCTTTTTGAAAATATGATATTATTTTTAGGGGAAACATTCTATTGTCTGTCATATGAACCTTTGCAATCAACTATCAGCTTGGAGGCCTATCCAAAATTGTGCACACATCATTTTTTAAGAAGACATTGTAGCCTTTCTTCATGAGCTGTCCAACACTCATGAGATTATGTTTCAAACTGGGGAAAAAGTAATCATCAGAGATGTGTTTCTTTTCCCCCTTCTTTGTTAGGACATTAACTCTTCCTTTTCCCATAACAGAGATTTTTCTATCAGTCCCTAATGTCACTTCAGATTTCACACTTTCATATAGATCATAAAACATTTCTATGTTTCCTAACATGTGGTTGCTACACCCTGAATCTAGATACCATATATCACTCTGTTTTTCTTGTGTTACATTACAAGAAAAAAACATGATATCATGGTTTTGATTTTCTCTTGTGAAATTTACACTTGGTTTGTTACTAATGTCATATTGCTTCTTTCTACATTCATTTGCATAATGACCATACTTCTTACAGTAATGACATTGAACTTGAGATTTATCATACTTCTGACCTTGTGCTTGATTTTGGCTTCGGCCTTGACTTGGATTTTGATTGTTATGTCTTCCACTTGAGCTTGAAGGGTTGCTTCTTCCACCTATGTATGGGCTTCTTCCTCTTCCTCTAGCATATGATCTTCCTCTTCCTCGACCTTGACCAAATGATACTTGTGTCTTGAAGGCATGCTCTAATGAGGAGCTTTCTGCTCTATTCAGTCTATGTTCATGAGAAATCAATGATGCATTAAGCTCATTCATTGAGAACTGCGAGAGATCCTTTGTCTCTTCTACTGCCACAACAATGGCCTCAAACCTCGCTCGCAAACTTCTCAAAAAATTGTCAACTATTCTTCTTTCCTCTAGTTTCTCACCATGAGACCTGATTTGAGTAACCAACTCACTTACACATGTAAGAAAAGAATCTATATTCTCAGACTCTTTCATACAAAGTGTTTCAAAATCTCTCCTCAACTTTTGCAGCTTCGTTGTCTTGACTTTTGCCATGCCTTGGTAGGTTGTTTGGAGTGTGTCCCATGCTTTTTTGGACTTCGTTGGTGCTGCAACCCTTGGGAAAATACTTTCATGAATTTCTTGAAAGACATAAAACATGGCTTTTGAATCTTTCTTCCTATTGTCCTTTAACACATCTCTTTCTTGTTGAGATAAGGCATTGTATGCTGCTGCATCTACTGGTTCTTGAAAACCATTCTCCACCAAATCCAAATGTCTTGTGAAGAAAATAGGGCCTTCATTGTAATAGCCCAATAATCATAATTTTTGCCATTAAATTGAGGTATTTGAGGATTAGTCAAGCTTGTGATGTTGCCATTTGTTAGCGTAAAAAAAACTTTCTACATGTTGGTAAATATGCTAAAAAACAATCTGCGCTCCAAACAATTTCCACTGTTACTAAAAACACTTGTTTTTACACTAACAATATTTAACCTGCTTGATACCATGTTAAACATATTTGGGAAATTTAATTTTTGGGGAGCGGAGGGGCAGAGAGTTATGACTTTCATGAAGCTACTTTCGCGAAACTAGGTTTCGCACATTGGGAAGTTGATTTCACGAAGCTACCTTCGTGCATCGCGAAGCAATTTCCTAGACTTGGATTTCACGCACCAAAATTTGCTCCACCATTTTCTCCACAGAGACTTGCGCTCTTTTTATTTTGTCCTCTTACTCTCTCTAACCTATTACAAAATGACTTTTACATTCATATATAACTCAACATACAATTTTACATTTAATTCATGACAGAGCGAAATTAATATGATGTTGTTGTTGAGTGTGATCAGAAATGCGCAGGTGTTTCTGGAGTGTGGGCAATGGTCGCTGATTGAATGCTTACCCATATCTGTTTACCAAAGTACATTAACTACTTTAAATGCTTTTGTTGAGTTTCTGAATGGTTTGCGTCTGGCTTCAGTACTTCTATCTTCAAGCAGAGTCACGACCTGCAAAAATAGGTCTTACAGGTATGGCTGCTGTAAGGCTGTTTATTGTGGTGGTTGGGATTATTATTTCCAACAATTAAACTGAGGTATTTGAGGATTAGTCTGATTTATGTTTCCATTTCTGAGTGAAAAAAAACTTTCTACCTACTCGTAAATATGCTAAAAACAATCTGCCCTCAAAACAATTCTTACTATTAGTAAAAACACTTGTTTTTACACTAACAGAGTTTAACTCGCTGTGATACCATGTTAAAAATATGTTTACACACAGAGTCAGAGTAAAAATAATTTACGTGAAGAGTCAGAGGGGTGTGAATTTTGGCGAGGGGTGTGACTTTGGCGCAACTGGATTTCGCTCACCGCCAAGCTTGATTTCGAGCACCTACGGCCCACCAAAATTTGCTCCGTCATTTTCTCCTCAAAGACTCTCACTTTCTAACCACTACAAAATGACTTTTACATTCATATTTAACTCAACATACAATTTTACATTTAATACATGACAGAGAAAAATAATTAATATGATGTTGTTGTTGAGTGTGATCCCGCATGTGTTTGTGGAGTGTGGGCAATAGTCATTAAATTTATGCTTGCCCATATCTACCAAAATACATTAAATACTTTAAATTCCTTGTTGCATTTCAGAATGGTTCCCTTCAACCCTTCCATCTTCAAACAGACAGAGAGGCAACCTTCAAAAATACTTCTAACAAATATGGTTGTTGTAAGGGTATTTATTGCGGTGGTTGAAATTATTATTTCCAACCAACATATGGATTGTTTACTCTTTAAACTTTATTTAAAAACAAAACATGGTAAAGAAGTTAAGGATCCGGATCGTCAAATTCAAGAGTTATGTAAGTCTTTAATTTTGTTCATAACCTTTCAGCATGAGAATGACAATATCAAGATTGCAAAATTGACAAATGATTATTAAGATATTCATTAAATGGGAGGACTTTATTAAAATTTAAGTATAGTGCACACTCTCATCTAAATAGTTTGGACCAACTCATATGGCAAACAATCATTTGGAAAAATATATAGCATAAATTTTTAGTGGGTTTTTTCGATGGAGCATGCTGTATGAGGAAATGTGGATGTGGGGTAGGAATATAATATCACTTTTGGTTGGAGGGGAGGCAAAGATAGTAGGTCTATGAAGAGTGTTGATAGTAGGGAAAAAGTTGGGATTGGAGAGCTTATAGGTCTTTGGGGATGCAAAAGGCATTATCTGACTAAGGGACAGAATAAATTCAACCTTCCCATTTTGAAAAATTGGATGAAGCACATGAAAACTATGGTGAGCACATACCAACACATCAACATTGAACATATTTACAGAGAACAGAACTAGACGACAGATTTACTATCCAAAAAAGGCATTGGGAAGAACTAGATAAATTGTTTTTTTTACAGTATTTGATGATGGGTTAAGACAAATGCAGAAGTATTAACTTTTGAAAGAGTTAGAAAACAATACTGAGTAATAGTCGATGCATGGGCATTTTTTATTGTAAAAAAAACGAATACATTTTGTGTTTTCTTTTTATCATTAAGTGGTATATGGACTAAGTAAGATTTACCATGTAGTAATTATAGAACGTAAGTAAGACTTACCGTGAACTACAGAACTTAAGTACCTAAAACTATAAGACGGTTAGTAGAAATGAGACCATCACTATGTTGAAATATAATTTCAACTGCCATGCAGGGACAGCGACGACAGTGCAGTTTTGAAAACCGCCAGTACCATTCCCCGCACCGTTTTTGCTGATCAACGGTATTTTCCGAAGAGGTTCCAATTAGTGCGATATGCTGACACGTGGCCATGAAACTATTCCAAAACAGCCCATTCCCCGGCCGATAAAGTTTGTGCGATTGGGAGCTCCGGGGGATTGCAGTCAATCGTTCGATCAGATCAACGATCATGGCAGCAGGGTACATGGTTCTTGGTTATCAGGCTGAACTCCATGCGATTGACATGAAGTTTTTTTGTTGACTGCCAGTTTTTTGTCAGCAAAGAAGTTAATGTGAATGGTATTCGATTGGTAAAGTTTTCAATTTTAAATGAAAGTTAATGTGAATGGTATTCAATTGGTAAAGTTTTCAATTTTATTTTTTTTTATGCACGGAAGTATGGAAAATTAAAAGAAAGGTATGGTCATTTTACGCAATGTAATATTTAAAAAATAAAATAAAAAAGCTTGTGTGTCATTTTGTTTTGTTGTTGTTTAAGGAGATACAGGGGAAGCACGCACCAGTGTGAAGAAAATTTTCTATTTGTGTGGTGAAGGAATGTAAATTCGCAACAGCAAATGTAGTGGCTTGTTAAATGAAATGCAGTGTAAAAGTGCCGCAGCACAAATGTAATTTTTTTTGTAATACGCAGCATAGCCTATGAAGAAGTGAAAAAAGGGATTTCTTTTTACAGGAGTTTGAGCACATGGAATGTGCAACAGTGTAAAGAAATTTTTTTCCGTTGAATGTTTTTACAGTAGTAAATGTAAGTTTTATTTTTACACACACAGTAGTGTAAAAATAAATTTTTGGAGCTGAAACATAGTAATTTGTTTTGTGGAAAAATAAATTTTTGGAGCTGAAATATAGTAATTTGTTTTGTGGAAGCTCTTGGAGAATCCCTCTGGCAGAGGAAGAATTTATAACAGCAGTTATTTTTAATGAATACAAGTGTTCTTTGAGCATGTGTAAATCTCTGTCTTCAGCAAACAAATTTTTGATCATGTTCATTTTTTTGTTTGAAATTACCAGAAATTTCCAACACACTGTCCAAAAATGTATTGTATGCGGAAGGTCAAGATCCATGATGTTGGGTATTTTTTCTGAGAAAATCCCAAAAACACATAAAAACTAAAACTCAACACACAGAGACAGTGCTCTGTTTCCTTCACTCCAGGATCCTTTTGCACAGGGAAGCTTTAATTTTTTTTTACTGAGGAACAGAGTATTTCAACACCATAAAACATTTCTATTCATTAAAATATATGCCTGATACATATTCATCCTCTGCTGAGAGGGATTCACCACAAAAAAAAACATTCACTCTGTCTCCACATGAGAATTTACTGAGCTGGGTTTACTGCTGTAAATCCCTTTTACATTCACTGCTGTGAAAAACACTCTACTGCTGTAATAAAAATTTACATATGCATACAAAACAAATGCGCTCCACCATTTTCCTTATGCATTGTGCGTTAATACATGGTTTTCTTTTTTTTAGAGCACCATCGTTTTACGATGCCCCTCAAAACATTACAACCCATGAGCACGTTTTTTTTGGCTTGTTCATTTCTATTAACTCGTGTCTGTATTCTTTTTTTTACATACCATTACCAAAAATGGTCAACGCATAAAAAGCATTAAACATTACATACATGGTACACATGTGCCATACAAAAATTATGTAATATGTATATACGCCCATACCTTGTAGGAATTTACAGGGTAAGTTCCACAGAAAGAATACCAAAAAGGACACCGCTCACAACCAGATCTCAAATCAATACACCAGTATTTTTGACGTGGTTAAAACCCTCAGAGTGCAAGGAGGGAAACAGTCCACGGCCTGTCCCAACGTGGGTACTACAGGCAATTTATTAATCAAAGAATGAAAATTTACATAAGCTTCTCTCATGCACGGATTACCCGAACAATGACCCTCCATGCGCTTTAAATAGAACTCATGGACCAATCAGGTGTCAAGCCACGGATCAAGTGTCGGTAATACCGAGGTGAGAGTGAACCGTCGGATCACTACATATCGTGACCGTCGGATTGTAAGTTACAAAATGTACAACAGTAAAGAAACACACTTTACCTAACTCTAACCTAACTCTATGCTAGACCAAGTTGAACTTAACTATATCCTATGTGTCGGAATATCCTAACATCCCCCCTTAAGAACAACTTGGGATAGGATTGAAGGATTTACAAATATGACACAATAGGAGAAGGAAGGAGGCACTAGAGCCTATCCCCCCTTAGTGACAACTTCCTGAACTCCAAGCATATATCGAAGTTTAGTGAACTTCGCCTCTGTGAGAGCCTTTGTGAAGATGTCTGCAACCTGATCATCCGTTGGACAATATTGCACTTCAAGAACATGGTCATGAATGAGCTTTCTGATGAAGTGCATGTGTAGTTCAATGTGTTTGCTGCGCTGATGCTGGACTGGATCTTTGCATAGCTGAATGGCACTTTGATTATCACACCAAAGTGTGGTTGGATGCTGCTGCTCAAATCCAAACTCTGATAGGATCTGACGAAGCCACAAGGCTTCCTTACTAGCTTCCACGGCACCACGATACTCTGCTTCTGCTGACGAAAGAGAAATGGCAGCCTGTTTCTTACAAGCCCATGTAATAGGTCCTGAACCAAGAGTGAAGACATAACCGGCAGTAGACTTCCGATCATCAAGGTCACCAGCCCAATCAGAATCAGTGAAACCAACTAACAGAGGAGCTGCTTTGGCACTGTAATGAATCCCAAACTGTACTGTACCTCGAACATAACGAAGTATTCTTTTAGCTGCTTTCCAATGACTTTCACGGGGGTTTTGCATAAAACGAGCAACAAGGCCAACAACAAAGGAAAGATCAGGACGAGTATGGGTTAAATACAAGAGTTTTCCGACAAGTTGACGGTATAAGGTAGCATCAACTTCAGGAGAAGTACAAGAGACTGAAAGTTTGACTCCAGACTGAAAGGGAGAAGGGGCTGGCTTACAGTCTTCCATGTGAAAATGACGAAGAATATCACAAGCATACTTGGACTGGGAAAGGAAAATACCTTCTTGGGATTGCAAGACTTGAAGACCGAGAAAATAGTGTAAGTGTCCTAAGTCTGTCATTTCAAATTTCTTTTTAAGGCTGGACTTCACATGGTTTATAAGGTTGGGATCACTACCAGTAAGAATAAGATCATCAACATAAAGAACAAGGATGATAAGAGAGTTGCCCACTTTCTTGGTGTAGACAGTATTGTCAAAATGACACCTAGAAAAGCCAGATTCTAAAAGAAAGCTATCCATTTTGGCATACCAAGCCCGAGGAGCTTGCTTGAGGCCATAAAGGGATTTCTTAAGTCGACAAACGAGGCTGGAGTCTGTTTGTATGAAGCCAATGGGTTGTTCCATATAGATCTCTTCCTGCAAGTCCCCATGCAAGAAGGCAGATTTAACATCCATTTGATGGACTTCCCATTTTAAAGAGGCAGCAAGGGAAAGAACAAGGCGGATAGAGTTCATTTTGGCAACTGGAGAGAAGGTTTCAGTGTAGTCAATGCCTTCAACCTGTGAAAATCCCTTAGCAACTAGACGAGCTTTATGTTTATCAACTTTCCCATCTGGTCCATACTTGGTTCTGTAAACCCATTTGCATCTAACAAGTTTGCGTCCCTTTGGTAGAGGAACAAGATCCCATGTATCATTTGTCATCAATGAATGATATTCTTCATTCATAGTTGCTTCCCAATGTGGATGGCCTGAAGCTTCTGCAAAAGTGTCAGGATCATGATTTACTGGAGCTTGAGCCAGTAAAGAAGAGGCTCTTTCAAACTGAGAACGTGTACGTCGCTGATCTGTAGGATCACCTGCAAGATCACCTGCTGCATCCCGAGTAGCACGGACCCATCTTGGAAGTTGAGGATCCTGAGAAGGTGGGGGAGGATTATCATCCTCGCTTTCATCATCAGAAGAAGAAATGTTTTCAAAGATAGAAGAGATAGGAAGAGGTGGCACATCCGCCGGACTAGGCTCGCAGGCCGATTTATTTTCATCAAATTTTACATCTCTTCTAATGATAACATTTTTGGACTTAAATGGAATAAGTCTATAACCTTTTACATCTTCAGAATATCCAACAAAAGTACATTTCTCACTCTTAGGTTCTAAAGCTTTATGCTTTTCATCTAGAATATGGGCCCATGCTTCACTTCCAAACACACGAAAGTGACTTACATCTGGTTTAATGGAACTCCAAGCTTCTTCTGGAGTGATATTCTCTAGAACCTTAGTAGGAGTGCGATTGATTATATAATTTGCACAATTAATTGCTTCGGCCCAAAAACTAAGACTGAGTCCTTTAGATTGCAGCATACAATTAGCCATTTCCTTTAAGGTGCGATTTTTCCTTTCAGCTACACCATTTTGTTGTGGAGTGTATGGAACAGTATGTTGCATTTGAATTCCATTTTCGGTGCAAAAGTTGATGAATGCGTTTTTAACATATTCTCCACCATTATCAGTTCTTAGCTTAAGAATTTGATGTCCAGATTGTTTTTCAACAAATGCTTTGAAGGCCAAAAAAGTGCTAAATACTTCGCTCTTGAGTTTTAAGAAGTATACCCAAGTGCGTCTAGAGAAATCATCAATGAAAGTTAAGAAGTACTTGCAGCCAGAGAATGAAGCAACAGGAAGAGGACCACATAAATCACTGTGCACAAGCTGTAAAGGGGCTGAGGCGTGCCAAGAGGCACGTTTGTCAAAACTGTCCCGATGATGTTTTCCGAGTACACATCCGGAACAAACACCATCTTTGCAAGATACCATAGGAAGACCTGTCACCATATTTTCTTTACATAGATGCTGAAGGGAGCGATAGTTTAAGTGACCAAACCGCTCATGCCAAAGTTTTCTCACTTCATCATTATGAGCAACAAACACTGAGGGAAGATGGGATGACCCAAAGTTGTGAAACTTATACAACCTTTTGGAATCATCAGCAAGACCAGTAGCTAGAATCTGTTTAGGATCTTTTAGATCCTTGATTACAACATCATGAGGTGAAAATTCAACAATTTTACCTTCACCTGAATGAGTTATCTGATAGACAGATAGAAGGTTGCAGGATAAGTTTGGAACACATAATACATCATTGAACTGACCATTGTCTAGATGAACAGTTCCAGTCCCTACAACATTAAGAGATCTATCATCACCAACATATATATTTTTGGTGTTACAATCATTTAAAGAAGAAAACATGGCTTGGTTTTTGGCCATGTGACAAGAGGCTCCAGAATCAATGAGCCACTCATGAGAATGAGAAGAAGAAGAAGATACATTTAATGCATAACCAGACTGAGATGATTGACGATGACATGCAGAAAATGCCGTTCCGGAAGTTGAAGTTGAAGTAGGCTCCAGATGGATGTTATGTTTCTTCATTGCGGCTTCCAAGGCTTCCATCTTCTTAAAGCATTTAGATTCTAAGTGGCCATCTCGATTACAAAAGTTACAATGTCTATCAGTCTTCTTCCATTTGTTTTTATTGGGCTTATCATTTTGCTGAAATGATCTTTCATTTTGAGGCTGAGATGGTTTAGGACCATTCTTTTGAGGATATGACTTCTTAGGATTCTTTGAATTTGGGTGCTGCTGGGCGGCTAACGCTTTTGTGGAAGAGTCTCCAAGATTAAGAAGACCATGGTGTAAGAGTTTTTCTTGTTCTCTTATTAAGGAATCACAAAAGGAGTCAAAGGAAGGGGCCTTGTATTCTTGTCCTTGACAAATGAAAGCTTCTCTTGTAGAATGGAAAGTGGAAACAAATACAGAGTAGGCTGGTCCTAACTTAGTAAGGATGGAATAAATAAGGTTACCATCATCTTTCTTAACTTTAACACCTTCCAAGAGATATCTAAGGGTCTTGAATTTTGACAAGAAATCTTCAATGCAAGAAAAATTATTAGGATCCAAAGTAAGCAGCTCATTTTCAAGTTGATGGGATCTAATTTCATTTTTAATCCCAAAAACTTTAGCAAGTTTTTCTAATGCTTCATGAGGAGTCTCAAGTCCTGCAATGTGGAATCTAAGATCAGGAGAAATAGACATCCCTATCAAACCACGTGCTTGATCTTGTCTATTTTCCCATTTTGCCGCCTTGTCTTCATCTTTGGGTTTCTTCTCTTGGTTTGTGGCTATTCTGAAGAGACCTTTACTTCTAAGTAAATCTTCCATGTATTCTACCCATTGGAAGTAGTTAGTGTTGTCAAGAATGACTTGGCATGGACTTTCCATTTTTAAAAAAAACTGAAGCTGAAGATGCTGAAAGTAAGTGTACCAACGGATAGATCTCGAAAAAATAGGCGGTTTTTAAAAAAAACGGCTCTGAAAAAGGCTTCCGGATGAAGAAGTTATGGCTTTTTGAAAAAAACTTGTTGACGTTGCCGGCAAAGTGCGCGAATGTGCGGGAATGAAAAAAATCCGCCCCCACAAAATGGAGACTTGAACCCAAGACCTCTACTCTCTAAAAATAGCTTTGAACCAATTGATCTATACAAAAAATTTGAGAGAGAGAGAGAGAGAGAGAGAGGGGGGGGGCCTCGATTTGCGTGCTTGCCTTGAGAAAGCTCTTTTTCCCTACAAAACACAAAACACAAAACCCAACACGAATATGCAAAGAAAAAACGAACCTTGCGGCTCGAAGTTAGCTTTAGCCAAAAAACTAGAAATTTTTTTTAAAAAAATCTCAAGGTTAGCTTTAGCCGAAAAACTAAATATTTTTCTCAATGTTTCTGATTTTCCGAGATCACACTAAGGTGCAGGGAAAAGAGCATACGCATGAGAAAAATCCTTCCTTTCTGTTTCTGATTTGCCCAGATCGCACAGAGTCGCAGGGCAAAGAGCATACGCAAAAATGAAAGGTATAGATCCGGTTAAAAAAAAGGCTAAATAAACTGAGACCGAAATAAGCAGAGAGAAATTAACAGTAAACTGCAAAAAAAACACTGTATACCTCCCGATCTAAAAAATGACGCAGCTAGGGCTACCGGAAACCTTTTCGCATGAAACGAAAGGGGTTCCTCACTGGAACAGATGCTTCGAACGCAACAGAGCAGTCCTCTCGGCCCGAAAGCAGTCAGAAACAACAGATCTAGGAAACGACATCCGCATGCAGTTCTACCGGCTTCAGATTTGGATCAACAACGGACGCGGCCCTCAAATAGCTCTGATACCATGTAGGAATTTACAGGGTAAGTTCCACAGAAAGAATACCAAAAAGGACACCGCTCACAACCAGATCTCAAATCAATACACCAGTATTTTTGACGTGGTTAAAACCCTCAGAGTGCAAGGAGGGAAACAGTCCACGGCCTGTCCCAACGTGGGTACTACATGCAATTTATTAATCAAAGAATGAAAATTTACATAAGCTTCTCTCATGCACGGATTACCCGAACAATGACCCTCCATGCGCTTTAAATAGAACTCATGGACCAATCGGGTGTCAAGCCACGGATCAAGTGTCGGTAATACCGAGGTGAAAGTGAACCGTCGGATCACTACATATCGTGACCGTCGGATTGTAAGTTACAAAATGTACAACGGTAAAGAAACACACTTTACCTAACTCTAACCTAACTCTATGCTAAACCAAGTTGAACTTAACTATATCCTATGTGTCGGAATATCCTAACATACCTCCGTTTAAAAAAAAACATTAACACTTTACCTACCCATATCACAATTTATTAATAAAGGTATGGTCAACCAGAACTTAGTTTTACTCCACGCAACATAGTTAATATTTGCCGTATGTAGGTTTGAGCAATCAACGGACAAAAACGTTGGAGACAATCGAACGGCGGACAGAGATATCGGGAGATCATTTTCTGCAGAGCTTTATGTCCCGAGAATGTCAGACATGGTGACGTAAGGGGACAGCCACGCGTCAACTCCAAATTTTCTCGGGCTCAAATATACGGAAATTCCCTTTACCGGAAAGTGGCCCGAGAACTCTCAGGCGGGATTGGTGAACGGTTTCTGGCGGTTTTGGGTGAGAACGTACGGCTGCGCAGTTGGAATTATGACTTCAACACTCCCCTTTAATTTCAACTGCTGGGCATTCGGTCATACCCAGACACTTCCTCAAAAATTCAAAGCTTTTCTGATCCAGTGGCTTTGTCAAGATGTTTGCAACCTGTTCCTGAGTCCTGCAATGTTCTAAGACAATTTCTCCATTGTTCACCAATTCTCTGATGTAGTGAAACCTTGTATCAATGTGTTTCGTTCTCTTATGAAACACAGAATTCTTTGACAATGCAATAGCTGAGCTATTGTCACAAAAAATCATTGTTGCTTTTGCCTGCTCTTGGCCTAAGCTTCTCAACATTCTTCTCATCCAAACTGCTTGACATGCTGCTGCTGTAGCTGCCACATATTCAGCCTCTGTTGTAGACAATGCTACAATGGACTGCTTCTTAGAAGCCCCTGAAATGGCTCCTGAACCCATATGAAAAACATAACCGGAAGTGCTTTTCCGATCATCTACACTTCCAGCCCAATCACTGTCAGTGTATCCAACCAAATCTGAATGTTCTGAGACATTATATAAAATTCCAAACATTTTGGTACCTTTGACATACCTCAAAATTCTTTTTGTTGCCTGCCAATGTGCCTCCTTTGGCCTCTCCATGAATCTGGAAATTAAACTAACAGCATACATAATGTCAAGCCTAGTAGCTATTAAATACATAAGGCTGCCAACAATACTCTTGTACAAACTAGGATCAAAATCCTTGCTGTTGTCCTCTCTGCTGAGTTTTAATCCCATTACTGTGGGAGTGATCGCTGCCTTGCATTCCTGCATGTTAAATCTGCCCAATACTTGATTTATATATCTTGCTTGTGAGATAAAAATTCCTTTTTCATTTTGATCTACTTCTATGCCTAAGAAGTATCTCAAGAAACCCATGTCAGTCATTTCAAATTCTTCCTTCATGACTGATTTAAAATTCTTAATGAGCTGATCATCATTACCTGTGAAAATAACATCATCAACATATAAGACAACAATTAAAATTTTACCATCTTTTTCTTTGATGTAGACGGTGGGTTCTCCTTCACACTTGTCGAATTCATTATCCAATAGATATGAATCTATCCTGTTGTACCATGCTCTTGGCGCTTGCTTCAGCCCATAAAGAGCTTTCTTCAATTTGCACACTTTGTGCTTTTCACCTTTCTTCTCATAGCAGAGAGGTTGTTCAACATAAACCTCTTCCTTTAACACTCCATTTAGGAATGCTGACTTCACGTCCATTTGGTAGACTTTCCATTTGTTTTGTGCTGCTATGGACAGCACTGCTCTCACGGTTTCCATTCTTGCAACCGGTGCGAAAGTCTCCTCATAATCTCTCCCATACTGCTGCTTGTACCCTTTGACAACCAGCCTTGCCTTGTGTCTTTCTATCTTACCTTTAGCATTGCTCTTGGTTTTGTAAACCCATTTGACTCCAATGACTTCTTTGCCTTTTGGTAGCTCAACCAAATCCCATGTTTTGTTTCTCTCTATGGCATTCATCTCCTCATCCATAGCTTCTATCCATTTCCTATCTTTAATTGCATCCTCGAAATGAATAGGATCATACACATGACAATACAACGCAAATAAGGAATTCATTCATTCATCATAAATGTCACTTAGATTTCTAAATTTCTTACCTCTTTCACTTGGTGTGCAAGTGCTTGAAGATGCACTTGAATTTCCTCCTTGTGGTGTGCTTGGAGAAGCACTCTCATTGATCCTCAATGGTGTCCCTTGCTGTCCTTGTGTTGGCGCTGCTGTTTGGGGATGCATTTCAGCCACCTCCTCTTCATCTTCATCATGAGACAAACAGTTCTTGACATTTACTGTTTTCTCTATGCTTCCATCCCAAGCTTCCTCTTCAATGAATTAAACATCTCTGCTGATGAAAAACTTCTTGGTAGATGGGATATATAACCTGTAGGCTTTGGATTCCTCACTGTATCCAATGAATAGACATTTCTCCCCTTTGCTGTCCAACTTCCTCCTTGGCTGATCTGTTATGTGTGCATAGGCCACACATCCAAAAACTCTCATGTGGGTGACTCCTTGCTTTCTCCCACTCCATGCTTCTTCTGGCACCTTGTTCATCACTGCTTTTGTAGGACACCTGTTCAAAATATACACTGCACAATTTACAGCTTCAGCCCAATAGTCATTTGGCAAATGCTTTGCCTTCAACATGCTCCTCGCCATATCCATGATGGTCCTGTTCTTCCTTTCAGCAACTCCATTTTGCTGCGGAGTGTACCTTGCTGTAAATTGTTTATGAATTCCATTTTCTCTACAAAATCTTAGGAATTCCTTGGAGATATACTCACCTCCTCTATCAGTTCTCAAAAATTTAATATGCAGCCCGCTTTGGTTTTCCACAAATGCCTTGAAACTTTGGAATTTCTCAAACACTTCACTTTTGTTTTTAAGGAAATATATCCAAGTCTTTCTTGTAAAATCATCAATGAATGTTAGGAAATATTGGCTGCCTGCTAGTGATGGAGCTTGCATTGGTCCACATAAATCTGAGTGGATGATCTCTAAGGGTGCCTTTGCCCTTATGCTCTTCCCTGATGGAAAACTTTCTCTATGTTGTTTTCCCAAAATGCAGCCTTCACATAGGCTGTCTGGTTTCTCTATCAATGGTAATCCTCTTACCATTCCTTTTCTGCTCAACAAGTTTAGACCTCCAAAATTGAGATGTCCAAATCTCATGTGCCACAATCAATTTTCATCCTTTGGCACGCTTTGGAAAGCCTCTTGGGTGACTGCTGCAATTTCATTTTTGTTTTTCAAATCTGCACTGATCCGGAGAGGGAACATCCTGTTCCTTGTCATCTTTACTTCAGCAATGCATCTTTTGCTGGGTGCTATATCCATGATGGTACATACATCATTTTTAAAGAAAACATTGTACCCCTTATGGACAAGCTGTCCAATACTTAAGAGGTTACATCTCATTCCAGGGACATAGTAGACATCTGCTATGGTTTTCTTTTCTCCTTGCTTTGTAAATATTTTTACCTCTCATTTTCCCATAACAGAGATTTTACTATCAGTTCCTAGTGTGACTTCTGATTTCACATTTTTATCTAGGGCATAAAAGAAGGCTATGTTTCCGGTCATATGGTTGTTGCAACCTGAGTCTAAAAACCAAATGTCCTCACTGTTTGTTTCATCCATGTTACAGGCTAACAACACATTATTTTGACTGTTGTTTTCTCTTGTAACATTTGCATTTTGTCTACTGTTCATATCATGTTGTTTCTTTCTACAATCACTTGCATAATGTCCATACTTTTTGCAATAATAGCATTGAACATTAGATTTATCATACCTTTGTCCTTGAGCATGATACTGTTCTCTTTGTTGGCTGCTGCCTTGGCCTTGGTTCTGATTTGTATTGTTGCCTCTTTCTTGTGCATTTGATGGGCTATTCCTTCCACCTCTGTTCTGGCTTCTGCCTCTTCCTCTTCGGTTTCCTCTTCCTTGACCTCTTCCTCTTCCAAAGGACATCTGGGTCTTGAAGGCTTGCTCAAGAGATGAGTTTTCATTCCTACTCAACCTCTGCTCATGTGTTATCAGTGATGCATGTAGCTCATCAACTGAATAGTTTGAGAGATCATTTGTCTCTTCAATGGTGGTGACTATGGCATCAAACCTTGAGGGTAAGACCCTCAATATTTTCTCCACAATCCTTCTATCTTCAATGGTTTCTCCATGAGTTCTCATTTGTGTGATTACACCAATCACATGAGTGAAGAATGAGTCAATGTTATCTGACTCCTTCATGCACAGATTCTCAAAATCTTTTCTCAGCAATTTTAGTTTTGCTGTCTTCACTCTCTCCATGCCTTGATAGGCTGTCTTGAGGGTTTGCCACGCTTCATTTGCTGTCTTAGTTGCTGCTAACCTTGGAAACACACTCTGGTCTACTGCTAGATACAACAACATACGGGCTTTTGAATCCTTCTTCCTATTGCTCTTCAGCTGATCTCTCTCTCTCTGAGTTAATGCATTGAACTCATTTTCATCTGCTGGTTCTTCAAACCCAGATTCAACTATTTCCCACAAATCTTGAGAGGCAAACAGGGTTGTCATGGTTATTGCCCAATAGTCATAGTTTTTCCCATTAAACTGTGGGAGCTGGGTATTAAACATACCCATACCAGTGCTTGTGCTGGCCATTCCTTGCATTCTGATCTATGCCTCTGAATCCTTAACTGTGTGTTTAAACACTGACTGTTTCAACAGTCACACAAAAAAAACTTTGTGAAATACCTGAGTATTTTCTTGACTGAGCCTTCACTCTGCTTGAGAAGTTTTACTGCTGCAACAAGCTCCTCCCTTCAGCTTCTTTGTCACCTTCAAAGAGCCTAAGCCTGCTCTGATGGTATTTTTTATGAGAAAATCCCAAAACACACATAAAAACTAAAACTCAACACACAGAGACAGTGCTCTGTTTCCTTCACTCCAGGATCCTTTTGCACAAGGAAGCTTTAAAAAAAATTACTGTTTCAACACCATAAAACATTTCTAGTCATTAAAATATATGCCTGATACATATTCATCCTCTGCTGAGAGGGATTCACCACAAAAAAAAACATTCAACCAAAACATTCACTCTGTCTCCACATGAGAATTTACTGAGATGGGTTTACTGCTGTAAATCCCTTTTACATTCACTGCTATGAAAAACTATCTACTGATGTAATAAAAATTTACATATGCATACAAAACAAATGCGCTCCACCATTTTCCTTATGCACTGTGTGTTAATACATGGTTTTCTTTTTTTTACAGCACCATCGTTTTACGATGCTTACAACCCATGAGCACGTTTCTTTTGGCTCGTTCATTTCTATTAACTCGTGTCTGTGTTCTTTTTTTTACATACCATTACCAAAAATGGTCGACGCATAAAAAGCATTACACATTAGATACATGGTAGACATGTGCCATACAAAAATTATGTAATATGTATATACGCCCATACCTCCGTTTAAAAAAAAAACATTAACACTTTACCTACCCATATGACAATTTATTAATAAAAGTATGGTCAACCAGAACTTAGTTTTACTCCACCCAACATAGTTAATATTTGCGTTATGCAGGTTTGAGCAATCAACGGACGAAAACCCTGGAGACAATCTAACGGCGGACAGAGATAGAGGGAGATCATTTTCTGCAGAGCTTTATGTCTCGAAATGTCAGACATGGTGACGTAAGGGGACAGCCACGCGTCAACTCCAAATTTTGGTTTCTCGCGGTTTCTGTTTTGGGTGAGAACGTACGGCTGCACAGTTGGAATTATGACTTCAACACATGACATAGGTACTATCTGTTATTAATATTATATTAATACAGACGAAGAAAAAAAAAAAACTAGTTTTAGTGTTCTGTTCGGCCCTCTCATTCGATCCGTATGTGCGAAGTTATCTTCCTACATTTGGCATGTTGCAGCGGTTATCAGTCCACTCCATTCCTTCGCGTTTACTTGAATTCACCTCTCCACTCGATACATCCCCATTTTGGATGCCAATCTCCTCTGCAATCGAAATACAATCCTTACCCTCCTCAACTTTGAGAGCCTCTTCGAGTTCCGCCACTACCTCACTCATAGTCGGCTTACATGACGGTAAAGCCTGAACACATCTCATCGCTATTTTGGCAACATTGCTCACAGATTTCATGTGGTAACCTCCACACAACCTCTTGTCTATCACATCTATAATCTTGCCACCATTTTCATCGGTCTCTAGTAGATACGGTGTCACCTGTAAATATGTCACGCCAATACTTATTGTTAGTCTGTAGCAGAAGACGCACTACTAAATATTCTGCTCTCAGTGTTGTTAAATATTTATATTTTGGATGACTGATAATAAAGTTCCTTACCCATCGAACAATGTTTAGTTCTTCTTCAGGTAAATTTGTATCTATGGGTGCCCTACCGGATAATATCTCTAACAACACCACTCCAAAGCTATACACATCACTCTTCTCCGTCAACATTTGAGTGTTGAAATACCTGTGAAAGTTTGTCACCAACAAAAATTAACAAATACAGTACGATTGCCTCTACTCATCATAAAAAAATATTGTTGCAAAGAGAGTAAGTTACACACTCTGGATCCAGATATCCGAATGTTCCTTTCACTACAGTGGTAACATGAGTAGCCTCCCCATCACTTGTCATCTTGGAAAGACCGAAATCCGCCAATTTTCCATTCAAATTGCTGTCCAAAAGGATGTTGGCGGTCTTGACGTCCCTGTGAATTATCATCGGGTTGCAACCCACGTGCAAGTATTCGAAGCCTTCACATAGAAATCCCAGGTCAATCACAATAGATATACTGTTACTTATTTACTCCTATTTTACCGTAATCAATACTGTAAACAATGAGCGTTTAGATCATACATGTCTACCGTACATCAAAATAATTAAAAGAAATAGTTACCCTGCGCTGCATCTAAAGCTATTTTGAGCCTTCTTTTCCAATTTAAATCCGAATTTGCTGCACGGGAACCTGGACAACAAAACAGGGACCAAAAGCTTGTCGTTACCCTTGCCTATTCTATCGACCGAAAGAAACATATTTTCCAGCAAAATAATTTACCGTGAAGGTGGTCTCTTGGGGAACCTCCTGACATGTGCTCATAGATCAGCATAACTCCTTTGGTTTCATTACAGTATCCCAATAAGGACACTAGGTTCCTGTGACTTGTTGAAATCTAATTTCAACGCAGACCACCAGAAATCGTGAACCAAGCCAGAAACCGTTCACCGGATTTTCTCGGAGCGATTTGCCGACGAAGGAATAATCCGGGAAGGAGCTCCGAGAAAATATGGAGCTGACACGTGGTTGACCCCTGACGTAACGCAACGTCATTTTCTCGGAGGTTAATGTTCAGCACTTGTTGGCCTTCCGATATCATTATCTGCCGTTCGATCTGCTCCACTCCTTTTAGCCGTTGATTGATTAAACCTGCACACGGGCCTACATCAAATTAAAACTCATGCGTGGAGTAAAAGACTTATGGTTGACCGCCGTAGGTAAAAGAATTTAATAGTGGTACGAAGATTTTGGTGAGGCTCTTTTAATATGAGCATGGGCATGTTATAATATATGTTTTTATATATATTTATATACGGCATGTATTAAATAGGAAATCATATGTAATAAGTTTAATGTTTTGTGTGTTGATTTTAAAAAAAATATAATGTATTGCACACGGTAGGAAAAACATATAGGTATTCACAGCAGTGAAAAATGTTAATGGTGCGGTAAAAGAAGAAGAAGAACCAGAGGATGTATGCACAGTAGTGCACGAATACATTCAGTAATGTTTTGTAAAGTTTTTTAAGTAGCGAAAACCATGTGTGGTTTTGCACGAAGTAAGTTTTTGTAAGTTTGTGTAAGTTCTGCTTTTACAGCAGTATGTAGAATTGTTTTACACCAGTAAATGTGAATGGAGGTTTTACAGCAGTAAATGTTAATGGGAATTTTTCCAGCAGTGTAAATTCTCATATGGAGACACAGTGAATGTTTTTTTTGTTTTAATGAATAGAAATATTTTATGGTGAAATCCTCTGTTCCTCAGTGAATTTCTTTTAAGTCTTCTGTGTGCACAAAAGATCCTGGAGCAAAAGAAACAGAGCATTGCCTCTGTGTGTTTGAATATTTGGTTTTTGGTATTTTCCCCATTAAAAATACCCAACAGTGGTATCAGAGCAGGCTTAGGCTCTTTGAAGGAGACAAAGAAGCTGAAGGGAGAAGGTTGTTGCTGCAGCAAAACTTCTCAGGCAGACAGAAAACTCAGACAACAAAGGATTCATGTATTCTTCATAGCTATCTTGTTTGTTACTGAAGAAACAGTCAGTTGTTTTTAAATACACAGTCAAGGAATGGCCAGCACAAGCACTGGTATGGGTTTGTTTAACACCCAGCTCCCACAGTTTAATGGGAAGAACTATGACTACTGGTCAATAACTATGACAGCTCTGCTTGCTTCCCAAGATTTATGGGAAATAGTTGAAGAAGGCTTTGAAGAACCAGCAGATGAAACTGAGTTCAATGCATTAACTCAAGGAGAGAAGGATCTGCTGAAGAACAATAGGAAGAAGGATTCAAAAGCCCGAGTGTTGTTGTATCTAGCAGTAGACCAGAGTATGTTTCCAAGGTTAGCAGCAGCTAAGACAGCCAATGAAGCATGGCAAACCCTCAAGACAGCCTATCAAGGCATGGAGAGAGTGAAGACAGCAAAACTTCAATTGCTGAGAAAGGATTTTGAGAATCTGAATATGAAGGAGTCAGATAACATTGACTCATTCTTCACTCATGTGATTGGTGTAATCACACAAATGAGAACTCATGGAGAAACCATTGAAGATAGAAGAATAGTGGAGAAAATATTGAGGGTCTTACCCTCAAAGTTTGATGCCATAGTCACCACCATCGAAGAGACAAAGGATCTCTCAAGCTATTCAGTTGATGAGCTACATGCATCACTGATAACTCATGAGCAGAGGTTGAGTAGGAATGAAAACTCATCTCTTGAGCAAGCCTTCAAGACCCAGATGTCCTTTGGAAGAGGCAGAGGTCAAGGCAGAGGAAACAAAAGAGGAAGAGGCAGAAGCCAGAATAGAGGTGGAAGGAACAACTCATCAAATGCACAAGGAAGAGGCAACAATCCAAATCAGAACCAAGGCCAAGGCAGCAGCCAACAAGGAGGACAACATCATGCTCAAGGACAAAGGTATGATAAATCTAATGTTCAATGCTATTATTGCAAAAAGTATGGACATTATGCTAGTGATTGTAGAAAGAAACAGCATGATATGAACAGCAGACAAAATGCAAATGTTACAAGAGAAAACAGCAGTCAAGAAAATGTCCTGTTAGCTTGTAACATGGCTGAAACACATAGTGAAGACATATGGTTTTTAGACTCAGGTTGCAGCAACCATATGACAGGGAATATAGCCCTCTTTTCAGCCTTAAATCAGAATTTGAAATCAGAGGTCACACTAGGAACTGATAGTAAAGTGTCTGTTATGGGAAAAGGGGAGGTAAAAATATTTACAAAACAAGGAGAAAGGAAAACCATAGCAGATGTCTACTATGTCCCTGGAATGAGATGTAACCTATTGAGTGTTGGACAGCTTATCCAAAAGGGTTACAATGTTTACTTTGTAAATGATGTGTGCACCATCATGGATATACCACCCAACAAAAGATGCATTGCTGAAGTGAAGATGACAAGGAACAGGATGTTCCCTCTCCGGATCAGGGCAGACATGAAGAACAAAAGGGAAATGGCAGCAGTCACCGAAGAGGCCTTCCAAAGCGTGCCAAAGGATGAGAACTGGTTATGGCACTTGAGATTTGGGCATCTAAATTTTGGAGGTCTAAACTTATTGAGCAGAAAAGGAATGGTAAGAGGATTACCATTGATAGAGAAACCGGACAGCCTATGTGAAGGCTGCATTTTGGGAAAACAACATAGAGAAAGTTTTCCATCAGGGAAGAGTATAAGGGCAAAGACACCCTTAGAGATTATCCACTCAGATTTGTGTGGACCAATGCAAGCTCCATCATTAGCAGGCAGCCTATATTTCTTGACATTCATTGATGATTTTACAAGAAAGACTTGGATATATTTCCTCAAGAACAAAAGTGAAGTCTTTGAGAAATTCCAAAACTTCAAAGCATTTGTTGAAAACCAAAGCGGGCTGCACATTAAAGTTTTGAGAACTGATAGAGGAGGTGAATATATCTCCAAGGAATTCCTAAGATTTTGTAGAGAAAATGGAATTCATAAACAGTTTACAACTCGGTACACCCCACAGCAAAATGGAGTTGCTGAAAGGAAGAACAGAACCATCATGGAGATGGCAAGGAGCATGATGAAGGCAAAGCATTTGCCAAATGAGTATTGGGCTGAAGCTGTACATTGTGCAGTTTATATATTGAACAGGTGTCCTACAAAAGCAGTCATGAACAAAGTGTCAGAAGAGGCATGGAGTGGGAGAAAGCAAGGAGTCACCCACATGAGAGTTTTTGGATGTGTGGCCTATGCACACATTCCAGATCAGCTAAGGAGGAAGTTGGACAGCAAAGGGGAGAAATGCATCTTCATTGGATACAGTGATGAATCCAAAGCCTACAGGCTGTACATTCCATCTACCAAGAAGTTCTTTGTCAGCAGGGATGTTCAATTCATTGAAGAGGAAGCTTGGGATGGAAGCATAGAGAAGACAGTTAATGTTAAACACTGTTTGTCTCATGATGAAGATGAAGAGGAGGTGGCTGAAGTACATCCCCAAACAGCAGCGCCAACACAAGGACAGCAAGGTACACCATTAAGGATAAATGAGGGTGCTTCTCCAAGCACACCACAAGAAGGAAATTCAAGTGCATCTTCAAGCACTTGCACACCAAGTGAAAGAGGTAAGAAATTTAGAAATCTAAGTGAAATTTATGAAGAAGGAATGAATTCCTTATTTGCCTTGTATTGTCATGTTGATGATCCTATTCATTTTGAAGAAGCTATTAAAGATAAGAAATGGATAGAAGCTATGGATGAGGAGATGAATGCCATAGAGAGAAACAAAACATGGGATTTGGTTGAGTTACCAAAAGGCAAAGAAGTCATTGGTGTAAAATGGGTCTATAAGACCAAGAGCAATGCTGAAGGCAAGATTGAAAGGCACAAGGCAAGGCTGGTTGTCAAAGGCTACAAGCAGCAGTATGGGAGAGATTATGAGGAGACTTTCGCCCCGGTTGCAAGAATGGAAACCGTGAGAGCAGTGTTGTCCATGGCAGCACAAAACAAATGGAAAGTCTACCAAATGGATGTGAAATCAGCATTCCTAAATGGAGTGTTAATGGAAGAGGTTTATGTGGAACAGCCTCTCGGATATGAGAAGAAAGGTGAAGAGCACAAAGTGTGCAAATTGAAAAAAGCTCTTTATGGGCTGAAGCAAGCGCCAAGAGCATGGTACAGCAGGATAGATTCATATCTATTGGATAATGAATTTGACAAGTGTGAAGGAGAACCCACAGTCTACATCAAGGAAAATGATGGTAAGATTTTGATTGTGGTCTTATATGTTGATGATGTTATTTTCACAGGTAATGATGATCAGCTCATTAAGAATTTTAAATCAGTCATGAAGGATGAATTTGAAATGACTGACATGGGTTTCTTGAGATACTTCTTAGGCATAGAAGTAGATCAAAATGAAAAAGGAATTTTTATATCTCAAGCAAGATATGTAAATCAAATTTTGAGCAGATTTAAGATGGAAGAATGCAAGGCAGCCATCACTCCCACAGTAATGGGATTAAAGCTCAGCAGAGAGGACAGCAGCAAGGATTTTGATCCTAGTTTGTACAAGAGTATTGTAGGCAGCCTCATGTACTTAACAGCTACTAGGCCTGATTTAATGTATGCTGTTAGTTTAATTTCCAGGTTCATGGAGAGGCCAAAGGAGGCACATTGGCAGGCAGCAAAGAGAATTTTGAGGTATGTCAAAGGTACCAAAATGTTTGGAATTTTATATCATGCCTCAGAACATTCAGATTTGGTTGGTTACACTGATAGCGATTGGGCTGGAAGTGTAGATGATCGGAAGAGCACTTCCGGTTATGTTTTTAATATGGGTTCAGGAGCCATTTCATGGGCTTCTAAGAAGCAGTCCATTGTAGCATTGTCTACAGCAGAGGCTGAATATGTGGCAGCTACAGCAGCAGCATGTCAAGCAGTGTGGATGAGAAGAATGTTGAGAAGCTTAGGCCAAGAGCAGGCAAAAGCGACAGTGATCTTTTGTGACAATAGCTCAGCTATTGCATTGTCAAAGAATTCAGTGTTTCATAAGAGAACGAAACACATTGATACAAGGTTTCACTACATCAGAGAATTAGTGAACAATGGAGAAATTGTCCTAGAACATTGCAGGACTCAAGAACAGGTAGCAGACATCTTGACAAAGCCACTTGATCAGAAGAGCTTTGAATTTTTGAGAAAGTGTCTGGGTATGACTGAATGCCCAGCTGTTGAAATTAAAGGGGAGTGTTGAAATCTAATTTCAACGCAGACCACCAGAAACCGTGAACCAAGCCAGAAACCGTTCACCGGATTTTCTCGGAGCGATTTGCCGACGAAGGAATAATCCGGGAAGGAGCTCCGAGAAAATATGGAGCTGACACGTGGTTGACCCCTGACGTAACGCAACGTCATTTTCTCGGAGGTTAATGTTCAGCACTTGTTGGCCTTCCGATATCATTATCTGCCGTTCGATCTGCTCCACTCCTTTTAGCCGTTGATTGATTAAACCTGCACACGGGCCTACATCAAATTAAAACTCATGCGTGGAGTAAAAGACTTATGGTTGACCGCCGTAGGTAAAAGAATTTAATAGTACGGCATGTATTAAATAGGAAATCGTATGTAATAAGTTTAATGTTTTGTGTGTTGATTTTAAAAAAAATATAATGTATTGCACACGGTAGGAAAAACATATAGGTATTCACAGCAGTGAAAAATGTTGATGGTGCGGTAAAAGAAGAAGAAGAACCAGAGGATGTATGCACAGCAGTGCACGAATACATTCAGTAATGTTTTGTGAAGTTTTTTAAGTAGCGAAAACCATGTGTGGTTTTGCACGAAGTAAGTTTTTGTAAGTTTGTGTAAGTTCTGCTTTTACAGCAGTATGTAGAATTGTTTTACACCAGTAAATGTGAATGGAGGTTTTACAGCAGTAAATGTTAATGGGAATTTTTCCAGCAGTGTAAATTCTCATATGGAGACACAGTGAATGTTTTTTTTGTTTTAATGAATAGAAATATTTTATGGTGAAATCCTCTGTTCCTCAGTGAATTTCTTTTAAGTCTTCTGTGTGCACAAAAGATCCTAGAGCAAAAGAAACAGAGCATTGCCTCTGTGTGTTTGAATATTTGGTTTTTGGTATTTTCCCCATTAAAAATACCCAACATGACTGATTTTAGAAAGAAGATCAACCTGTTCATGATGAGATGCGTATTTAATGGTTAGGGTGCAGCCAAAACTGAGATTCTGGACACAAATTGAACCTTATTATATCTGAGAATGAATGACCTCATTCAAGAACTCGTGAATCCCTTGTCGAGAAAACATTGAAAGCACTTTCACTGCTATAGCTTTTCCGTCTGGCAATTCACCAAAGAACACCGATCCAAATCCACCTCGTCCAATCTCCTCACTAAAGTTTTGTGTGGCGACATTTATTTCATGTAGAGTGAAGGCACGGGAGTTGGTCGGATTTGGTACCACAATCATTGAGTATTCTGCAAAATCATATTACATTTATTATAAGGAAAGGATTTTCATGAAGGGTAATAAAAATATTATAGAATTTCTAATATTGACCTTGGTTTAGAAAAGGGTTTGTTTCTTTTTCAACCCCACTCCTTCCAATGGTTCCATTTCCCCATAATTTTTTGCGCTGTCAATGCTAAAGCAATGATTCCGCTGAGTGTTATTCCGAGGACAACCTTCAGTTTACTCCGCCGACTGTTATTCGGCTGAGAATTTGAGTGGTTCGGCTGAGAATTTGAGTGGTGTGGAAAGCATTTCCTCTTAGTCATACGTAGGTAGGGGTTTCCTGAGTAACTGCAACACATCGGACGGATATTTTCCATTAATTAACTCGATTGATTATTATCATATGGGGCCAAATGTTTAGTGTGGAAAACAAAATAAATTCTGAACCTCAAAATCTTGACTTGGCGGTGTTTAGAAAAATAAGAAATATAAAACAGTATCCTATTACTTCAATTTTAACGAACAATTGACCAGAAGTCGCTCAGGGATTTCACCGCTGAATGCATTGTTTGCTATATTCCTGCATTAAAATAGGACGAGAAAATTTAGCGCAAAAACCAGAGAAGCTGTTGTTTCTCTTTTTTAAATATCTGCAAAATAATCCAAATAAAGAAACCCCGTAAGTAATAGTGCCTCCAAAATGGTTAAAGTGATTCTATTTGGCATTGGTCCTCTAAAATTATTATTGTTTAAACATAAATAATGTTCAAAACTTTAATAAGAAAGATTCATATAGCAAAATTATATATAGATAAAAAGAGATTTATATGATTTAGGAAACAAAATTATATTTTTAATTAGTGTTCCACTATCAAGTTTTTAGGGGCAAGTGAGCGGAGGTTTTTAGGGGCAAGTGAGCGGAGATATGTAGAGGGGAAATGTGAGGGATTTCGGGTTTTAAAAACTTATAAATATAAAAATATTTGATATATTATTGAAATTTTAATATTTATAATGTAACTATGTTTATCATTATATGATATATAACATTTACATCATGAAAGATAAATGATAAATTTATGAATTATATAACTAGAATTTGAAATAAATTTAAAACAAAAAGCATGATATCATATAATCATACATTATATATGTAAATTTGTAACTATTCAATGTAACTACTAACAATGTACAATGAAAATAAATGCTTAAAGTTTTAAAGTTTAAACCATATTGAAGTTCTAACTATGAACACTGAATATTGAAATAAAAGTCATGTGTGATACAAAATTTTATAAAGTCAAGGCTCAAGTTTAATATATCATATAAGATTCAAAATAAACTGAAGTCTGAAACAGAAAAGCGAATAAGTTAATAACATATGAATATATCAAATGATAAATCATAAATGAACACAATTTAAGGTAATGCCTAGCTAGTCTATCCATCTAGCTAATGTCACCATCTAAATCATAATCACTTGCATTCTCAAACATGCTAAGTGGCACACCAACCAACTCCATCTGTGTCTCATCAAGTCCCTCCTCCATATCTATCTGTGCATCATCCTCTCAATCAACATCCCAACGTCCCCGTTCATAAAAATTAGGATTTTTATGAAGAGATGTTAGACGAGATAGCCACGCCAGAGTACCATTCAAGTTATTGTTTTGCAAATATCTGCATAGTAACCAAAGTAGATTTTAATTTTACGAATAGCAACAAAAAGAACCCACCGAAGTGGATTTTAGTTTTACGAATATGTATAGCAACAAAAGGAACCCACCGAATAAAAGTCGTGTTGGAAAGGGAACTTACAATCGCTCCAAGTAGTGTAAACTGGCATTTGGCATTGGTCCAGTGAACTGATTATGGTCGAGTGACCTTTTCAACACAAATACTTAATGTGTTAAATGTTGCACAAGATTGATTATTCCAAAACATTGAGAACATATTTTAAATGATTCTATTCAACTGTAAAAAAAAATCTTAAAAACTTTAAATTGAAAAAAGAGAAAAGAGGCGGGCGTACAATTCTCGAATAAGTGTTAGACCAGATAGCCACTCAAGAGTACCACTCAGGTTTGTTTTGTAAATATCTGCATTGTAATTAAAAGTAAATTTTTGTTTCTATAAAATATATAGAAAAACACAAAAAAGAAAAGAAAAAATACCACGAAATGAAAATGTTGTTGAAAAAAACTTATACCACGAAATGAAATTGTTGTTGAAAAAAACTTACAGTCCTTTCATTCGCCCAAAATTGGTGAGATTTGGCATTGGCCCAGTTAACTGATTATGGTGAAGTGACCTGCTAATTCCAACACAAAATGACAAATGCTGCACAGATGATTACGGCTGTTATAATATTCAAATGAATGGATAGAAGGTGCACAGATGATTACGGCTGTTATAATATTCAAAAGTAAATTATTTCGGATTATAGGAAGGGTGGAGTCATGGCCCTCAAGAAGTTTAAAAAATTGTGGTGAACTAGTTGATTCGATTGTAACCTCTTGAGCAGAATAATTTCCTACCAAAGTAATGCTTTCTTGCATTGATTCACCATCTATGACGACTGAAAAAGATCTCGCTTTAGACATATTCAACGGCTCGATCTCTGCAAAATATAAAAACAGTAATGTTTTTTTCCCAGATTGTTCCAATGAAAAGAAGTCCTCGCTGTTTACGACACACGCAGTTTGCAAGACAGCAGCTGGAGGATGGTTTTCGGCATTGGTTGTTGAAATAGGGTTTTTTGAACTTATTTCTGTAAATGATATGCAGAGTCAATAGCATAGTATATTCCGTCTGAGGGTGTCCAGATGCGGTCGAATTTGTCGTGAGGATACCTGCTCATTAATCAACCACAAAAAGCTATGCATGTAAAGATTGCAACTGCTCAACCGCAATGTATCAAAATTAGTTCAAATATCAGTAAGTCTCATTGCAGCTGAAGTGCGAGATTTAAATTTATTACAATTTATTCTTCTGGCTTGACTTCCATGGGAAAATTCAAAATGCTCACCTCACCGTCGAATTTCCACCAACATCATATCTTCGTTCTGCAAACAAGATTGATCCTCGCGGAGCGTCTTTATACATGTCATCTTGGAGCCTCCTGATCTCGATAGCAGAGATAAAGGGATCATCATCAGTCTTGGAGGTTCTGACAAGGCAAATGTACAACACTCTGCCTATGGCAGCCAATATATTTTGGTAAAAACAGTTCACCAAACCCGCCTGAGAGTTCTCGGGCCACTTTCCGGCAAAGTATCTTCCGTACACAAGGGGCCCGAGAAAATTTAGAGTTGACGCATGGCTGTCCCCTCTCTCTCTGCAGAAAATGGTCTTTCGATATTTTCTTCCACCCAGCGTTTTTGTTCGTTGATTGCTCAAACCTGCATACCTTCTGGTTGACCATACCTTTATTAGTGCTTTGTCATAGGTGTAGGTAATGCATTTAGTTTTTCATATGGCATATATTAATGTTCATAAAAACGTCTTATATTTTTTATAAAGCGTTGACCATATGTATTAAAAAAACCCACGGTAGTTTTTATTATTACGAGCCAAGTGAAATATATGTTTTTGTAGTTGTATTGGTGGGATATGTGAGAGTTGTTGTGCGCAGCTCATAAAACCAGGGAAGCACACATGAAGCAATGTACCATGAATTTTTGCACAGCAGTGCATAAATGAAAAACGTGGGAGCACATCTGAAGATGTATGTCATTTTTACTGGTGGTGAATCAAAGTGAAATACCGCAAGTAGTGGAGCCCATTTGTTTTGGATGCATATGTAATTTGTTTTTGTTTTACACCAGCGTGTAAAAATAGTTTTACACCAGTAAATGTAAATGGAGGTTTTACAACAGTAAATGTAAATGAGAATTTTTCCAGCAGTGTAAATTCTCATATGGAGACGTAAATGTTTTTTGTTGTTAAATGTATTTTGGTGAATCCCTCTCAGGAGAGGATGAATATGTATCAGACATATATTTTAATGAATAGAAATGTTTTTATGGTGGTATTTTACTCTGTTCCTCAGTAAATTTTTTTAAGCTTCCATGTGCACAAAAGATCGTGTGGAGGTGAAACAGAGCATTGCCTCTGTGTGTTTGAATTTCTGTTTTTGGGATTTTCTCATTAAAAATCTCCAACAGTGGTATCAGAGCAGGTCCAGGCTCTTTAAAGAAGTTAAAGAAGCTGAAGGGAGAAGGTTGTTGCTGCAGCAAAACTTCTCAGGCAGACAGAAGACTCAGACAACGAAGGATTCAGGTATTTGTCAAAGTTTTTTTTTATGTGTTGCTGAAGAAGCAGTCAGTTGTTTTAAACACACAGTCGCTAGCACAAGCACTGGTATGGGTATGTTTAATACCCAGCTCCCACAGTTTAATGGGAAAAACTATGACTATTGGGCAATAACCATGACAGCCCTGTTTGCCTCTCAAGATTTATGGGAAATAGTTGAATCTGGGTTTGAAGAACCAGCAGATGAAAATGAGTTCAATGCATTAACTCAGGGAGAGAAGGATCTGCTGAAGAGCAATAAGAAAAAGGATTCAAAAGCCCGTATGTTGTTGTATCTAGCAGTAGACCAGAGTGTGTTTCCAAGGTTAGCAGCAGCTAAGACAGCAAATGAAGCATGGCAAACCCTCAAGACAGCCTATCAAGGCATGGAGAGAGTGAAGACAGCAAAACTACAATTGCTGAGAAAGGATTTTGAGAACTTGAACATGAAGGAGTCAGATAACATTGACTCAATCTTCACTCATGTGATTGGTGTAATCACACAAATGAGAACTCATGGAGAAACCATTGAAGATAGAAGGATTGTGGAGAAAATATTGAGGGTCTTACCCTTAAGGTTTGACGCCATAGTCACCACCATTGAAGATACAAAGGATCTCTCAAACTATTCAGTTGATGAGCTACATGCATCACTGATAACACATGAGCAGAGGTTGAGTAGGAATGAAAACTCATCTCTTGAGCAAGCCTTCAAGACCCAGATGTCCTTTGGAAGAGGAAGAGGTCAAGGAAGAGGAAACCGAAGAGGAAGAGGTAGAAGCCACAACAGAGGTGGAAGGAACAGCCCAGCAAATGCACAAGGAAGAGGCAGCAATCCAAATCAGAACCAAGGCCAAGGCAGCAACCAACAAAGAGAACAGTATCATGCTCAAGGACAAAGGTATGATAAATCTAATGTTCAATGTTATTATTGCAAAAAGTATGGACATTATGCAAGTGATTGTAGAAAGAAACAGCATGATATGAACAGTAGACAAAATGCAAATGTTACAAGAGAAAACAACAGTCAAAATAATGTGTTGTTAGCCTGTAACATGGCTGAAACAAACAGTGAGGACATTTGGTTTTTAGACTCAGGTTGCAGCAACCATATGACAGGAAACATAGCCTTCTTTTCTGCCCTAGATAAAAATGTGAAATCAGAAGTCACACTAGGAACTGATAGTAAAATCTCTGTTATGGGAAAAGGGGAGGTAAAAATATTTACAAAGCCGGGAGAAAGGAAAACCATAGCAGATGTTTACTATGTCCCCGGAATGAGATGTAACCTCTTGAGTATTTGACAGCTTGTCCATAAGGGGTACAATGTTTTCTTTAAAAATGATGTATGCACCATCATGGATATAGCACCCAGCAAAAGATGCATTGTTGAAGTGAAGATGACAAGTAACAGGATGTTCCCTCTCCGGATCATGGCAAACTTGAACAACAAGAAGGAAATGGCAGCAGTCACCCAAGAGGCCTTCCAAAGCGTGTCAAAGGATGAAAATTGGTTGTGGCACTTGAGATTTGGTCATCTCAATTTTGGAGGTCTAAACTTGTTGAGCAGAAAAGGAATGGTAAGAGGATTACCATTGATAGAGAAACCGGACAGCCTATGTGAAGGCTGCATTTTGGGAAAACAACATAGAGAAAGTTTTCCATCAGGGAAGAGCATAAGGGAAAAGGCACCCTTAGAGATCATCCACTCAGATTTATGTGGACCAATGCAAGCTCCATCATTAGCAGGCAGCCAATATTTCCTAACATTCATTGATGACTTTACAAGAAAGACTTGGATATATTTCCTTAAAAACAAAAGTGAAGTGTTTGAGAAATTCCAAAACTTCAAGGCATTTGTGGAGAACCAAAGTGGGCTGCATATAAAAGTTTTGAGAACTGATAGAGGAGGTGAGTATATCTCCAAGGAATTCCTAAGATTTTGTAGAGAAAATGGAATTCACAAACAGTTTACAGCAAGGTACACTCCGCAGCAAAATGGAGTTGCTGAAAGGAAGAACATGACCATCATGGATATGGCGAGGAGCATGTTGAAGGCAAAGCATTTTCCAAATGATTATTGGGCTGAAGCTGTAAATTGTGCAGTGTATATTTTGAACAGGTGTCCTACAAAAGCAGTGTTGAACAAAGTGCCGGAAGAAGCATGGAGTGGGAGAAAGTAAGGAGTCACCCACATGAGAGTTTTTCGATGTGTGGCCTATGCACACATACCAGATCAACTAAGGAGGAAGTTGGACAGCAAAGGGGAGAAATGTCTATTCATTGGATACAGTGAGGAATCCAAAGCCTACAGTTTATATATCTCATCTACCAAGAAGTTTTTTGTCAGCAGAGATGTTCAATTCATTGAAGAGGAAGCTTGGGATGGAAGCATAGAGAAAACAGTGAATGTTAAAAACTGTTTGTCTCATGATGAAGATGAAGAGGAGGTGGCTGAAATACATCCCCAAACAGCAGCGCCAACACAAGGACAACAAGGGACACCATTGAGGATAAATGAGAGTGCTTCTCCAAGCACACCACAAGGAGGAAATTCAAGTTCATCTTCAAGCACTTGCACACCAAATGAACGAGGTAAGAAGTTTAGAAATTTAAGTGACATTTATGATGAAGGAATGAATTCCTTATTTGCCTTGTATTGTCATGTTGATGATCCTATTCATTTCGAGGATGCAATTAAAGATAGGAAATGGATAGAAGCTATGGATGAAGAGATGAATGCCATAGAGAGAAACAAAACATGGGATTTGGTTGAGCTACCAAAAGGCAAAGAAGTCGTTGGAGTGAAATGGGTCTACAACACCAAAAGCAATGCTGAAGGTAAGATAGAAAGGCACAAGGCAAGGCTGGTTGTAAAGGGGTACAAGCAGCAGTATGGGAGAGATTATGAGGAGACTTTCGCACCGGTTGCAAGAATGGAAACAGTGAGAGCAGTGTTGTCCATAGCAGCACAAAACAAATGGAAAGTCTACCAAATGGACGTGAAGTCAGCATTCCTAAATGGAGTGTTAAAAGAAGATGTGTACATTGAACAGCCTCTCGGCTATGAGAAAAAAGGTGAAGAGCACAAAGTGTGCAGATTGAAGAAGGCTCTTTATGGGCTAAAGCAAGCGCCAAGAGCATGGTACAGCAGAATAGATTCATATCTATTGGATAATGAATTTGACAAGTGTGAAGGAGAACCCACCGTCTACATCAAAGAAAAAGATGGTAAAATTTTGATTGTTGTCTTATATGTTGATGATGTTATTTTCACAGGTAATGATGATCAGCTCATTGAGAATTTTAAATCAGTCATGAAGGATGAATTTGAAATGACTGACATGGGTTTCTTGAGATACTTCTTAGGCATAGAAGTAGATCAAAATGAAAAAGGAATTTTTATCTCACAAGCAATATATGTAAATCAAGTATTGAGCATATTTAACATGCAAGAATGCAAGGCAACGATCACTCCCACAGTAATGGGATTAAAACTCAGCAGAGAGGACAGCAGCAAGGATTTTGATCCTAGCTTGTATAAAAGCATTGTGGGCAGCCTTATGTATTTAACAACAACTAGACCTGATATTATGTATGCTGTTAGTTTAATTTCCAGATTCATGGAGAGGCCAAAGGAGGCACATTGGCAGGCAGCAAAAAGAATTTTAAGGTATGTCAAAGGTACCAAAATGTTTGGAATTTTATATACTGTCTCAGAACATTCAGATTTGGTTGGATACACTGACAGTGATTGGGCTGGAAGTGTAGATGATCGGAAAAGCACTTCCGGTTATGTCCTTCATATGGGTTCAGGAGCCATTTCATGGGCTTCTAAGAAGCAGTCCATTGTAGCATTGTCTACAGCAGAGGCTGAATATGTGGCAGCTACAGCAGTAGCATGTCAAGCAGTGTGGATGAGAAGAATGTTGAGAAGTTTAGGCAAGGAGCAGGCAAAAGCGACAGAGATTTTTTGTGACAATAGCTCAGCGTTTGCATTGTCAAAGCATTCAGTGTTTCATAAGAGAACGAAACACATTGATACAAGGTTTCACTACATCAGAGAATTGGTGAACAATGGAGAAATTGTCCTAGAACATTGCAAGACTCAAGAACAGGTTGCAGACATCTTGACAAAGCCACTGGATCAGAAAAGCTTTGAATTTTTGAGAAAGTGTCTGGGTATGACTGAATGCCCAACAGTTGAAATCAAAGGGGAGTGTTGAATGTGTAATTTCAACGCTGATGTATATCGCCAGAAACAGTTCACCAAACCCACCTGAGAGTTCTCGGGCCACTTTCCGGCAAAGGTATCTTCCGTACACAAGGGCCCGAGAAAATTTAGAGTTGATGCGTGGCTGTCCCCTTACGTCACCATGTCTGACATTCTCGGGACATAAAGCTCTGCAGAAAATGATCTTCCGATATTCTCCTCCACCGTTCGATTGTCTCCAGCGTTTTTGTCCGTTGATTGCTCAAACCTGCATACGGCAAATATTAACTATGTTGCGTGGAGTAAAACTAAGTTCTGGTTGACCATACCTTTATTAGTGCTTTGTCATAGGTGTAGGTAATGCATTTAGTTTTTCATACGGCATATATTAATGTTCATAAAAACGTGTTATATTTTTTATAGAGCGTTGACCATATGTATTAAGAAAAACCCATGGTAGTTTTTATTATTACGAGCCAAGTGAAATATATGTTTTTGTAGTTGTATTGGTTGGATATGTGAGAGCTGTTGTGCGCAGCTCATAAAACCATGGGAGCTCACATGAAGCAATGTACCATGAATTTTTGCACAGCAGTGCATAAATGAAAAACGTGGGAGCACATCTGAAGATGTATGTCATTTTCACTGGTGGTGAATCAAAGTGAAATACCGCAAGTAGTGGAGCGCATTTGTTTTGGATGCATATGTAATTTGTTTTTGTTTTACAGCAGCGTGTAAAAATAGTTTTACACCAGTAAATGTAAATGGAGGTTTTACAACAGTAAATGTAAATGGGAATTTTTCCAGCAGTGTAAATTCTCATATGGAGACACAGTAAATGTTTTTTGTTGTTAAATGTATTTTGGTGAATCCCTCTCAGCAGAGGATGAATATGTAATGAATATGTATCAGGCATATATTTTAATGAATAGAAATGTTTTTATGGTGGTGTTTTACTCTGTTCCTCAGTAAATTTTTTTAAGCTTCCCTGTGCACAAAAGATCCTGTTGAGGTGAAACAGAGCATTGCCTCTGTGTGTTTGAATTTCTGTTTCTTGGATTTTCTCATTAAAAATCCCCAACAGTGGTATCAGAGCAGGTCCAGGTTCTTTAAAGAAGTTAAAGAAGCTGAAGGGAGAAGGTTGTTGCTGCAGCAAAACTTCTCAGGCAGACAGAAGACTCAGACAACGAAGGATTCAGGTATTTGTCAAAGTTTTTTTTTATGTGTTGCTGAAGAAGCAGTCAGTTGTTTTAAACACACAGTCAAGGAATGGCTAGCACAAGCACTGGTATGGGTATGTTTAATACCCAGCTCCCACAGTTTAATGGGAAAAACTATGACTATTGGGCAATAACCATGACAGCCCTGTTTGCCTCTTAAGATTTATGGGAAATAGTTGAATCTGGGTTTGAAGAACCAACAGATGAAAATGAGTTCAATGCATTAACTCAGGGAGAGAAGGATCTGCTGAAGAGCAATAAGAAAAAGGATTCAAAAGCCCGTTTGTTGTTGTATCTAGCAGTAGACCAGAGTGTGTTTCCAAGGTTAGCAGCAGCTAAGACAGCAAATGAAGCATGGCAAACCCTCAAGACAGCCTATCAAGGCATGGAGAGAGTGAAGACATCAAAACTACAATTGCTGAGAAAGGATTTTGAGAACTTGAACATGAAGGAGTCAGATAACATTGACTCATTCTTCACTCATGTGATTGGTGTAATCACACAAATGAGAACTCATGGAGAAACCAATGAAGATAGAAGGATTGTGGAGAAAATATTGAGGGTCTTACCCTCAAGGTTTGATGCCATAGTCACCACCATTGAAGAGACAAAGGATCTCTCAAACTATTCAGTTGATGAGCTACATGCATCACTGATAACACATGAGCAGAGGTTGAGTAGGAATGAAAACTCATCTCTTGAGCAAGCCTTCAAGACCCAGATGTCCTTTGGAAGAGGAAGAGGTCAAGGAAGAGGAAACCGAAGAGGAATAGGTAGAAGCCACAACAGAGGTGGAAGGAACAGCCCAGCAAATGCACAAGGAAGAGGCAGCAATCCAAATCAGAACCAAGGCCAAGGAAGCAGCCAACAAAGAGAACGGTATCATGGTCAAGGACAAAGGTATGATAAATCTAATGTTCAATGCTATTATTGCAAAAAGTATGGCCATTATGCAAGTGATTGTAGAAAGAAACAACATGATATGAACAGTAGACAAAATGCAAATGTTACAAGAGAAAACAGCAGTCAAAATAATGTGTTGTTAGCCTGTAACATGGCTGAAACAAACAGTGAGGACATTTGGTTTTTAGACTCAGGTTGCAGCAACCATATGACAGGAAACATAGCCTTCTTTTCTGCCCTAGATAAAAATGTGAAATCAGAAGTCACACTAGGAACTGATAGTAAAATCTCTGTTATGGGAAAAGGGGAGGTAAAAATATTTACAAAGCAAAGAGAAAGGAAAACCATAGCAGATGTCTACTATGTCCCCGGAATGAGATGTAACCTCTTGAGTATTGGACAGCTTGTCCATAAGGGGTACAATGTTTTCTTTAAAAATGATGTATGCACCATCATGGATATAGTACCCAGCAAAAGATGCATTGCTGAAGTGAAGATGACAAGGAACAGGATGTTCCCTCTCCGGATCATGGCAGACTTGAAGAACAAGAAGGAAATGGCAGCAGTCACCCAAGAGGCCTTCCAAAGCGTGCCAAAGGATGAAAATTGGTTGTGGCACTTGAGATTTGGTCATCTCAATTTTGGAGGTCTAAACTTGTTGAGCAGAAAAGGAATGGTAAGAGGATTACCATTGATAGAGAAACGAGACAGCCTATGTGAAGGTTGCATTTTGGGAAAACAACATAGAGAAAGTTTTCCATCAGGGAAGAGCATAAGGGCAAAGGCACCCTTAGAGATCATCCACTCAGATTTATGTGGACCGATGCAAGCTCCATCATTAGCAGGCAGCCAATATTTCCTAACATTCATTGATGACTTTACAAGAAAGACTTGGATATATTTCCTTAAAAACAAAAGTGAAGTGTTTGAGAAATTCCAAAACTTCAAGGCATTTGTGGAGAACCAAAGTGGGCTGCATATAAAAGTTTTGAGAACTGATAGAGGAGGTGAGTATATCTCCAAGGAATTCCTAAGTTTTTGTAGAGAAAATGGAATTCACAAACAGTTTACAGCAAGGTACACTTCGCAGCAAAATGGAGTTGCTAAAAGGAAGAACATGACCATCATGGATATGGCGAGGAGCATGTTGAAGGAAAAGCATTTGCCAAATGATTATTGGGCTGAAGTTGTAAATTGTGCACTGTATATTTTGAACAGGTGTCCTACAAAAGCAGTGTTGAACAAAGTGCCGGAAGAAGCATGGAGTGGGAGAAAGCAAGGAGTCACCCACATGAGAGTTTTTGGATGTGTGGCCTATGCACACATACCAGATCAGCTAAGGAGGAAGTTGGACAGCAAAGGGGAGAAATGTCTATTCATTGGATACAGTGAGGAATCCAAAGCCTACAGGTTATATATCCCATCTACCAAGACGTGTTTTGTCAGCAGAGATGTTCAATTCATTGAAGAGGAAGCTTGGAATGGAAGCATAGAGAAAACAGTGAATGTTAAAAACTGTTTGTCTCATGATGAAGATGAAGAGGAGGTGGCTGAAATACATCCCCAAACAGCAGCGCCAACACAAGGACAGCAAGGGACACCATTGAGGATAAATGAGAGTGCTTCTCCAAGCACACCACAAGGAGGAAATTCAAGTGCATCTTCAAGCACTTGCACACCAAATGAACGAGGTAAGAAGTTTAGAAATTTAAGTGACATTTATGAGGAAGGAATGAATTCCTTATTTGCCTTGTATTGTCATGTTGATGATCCTATTCATTTCGAGGATGCAATTAAAGATAGGAAATGGATAGAAGCTATGGATGAAGAGATGAATGCCATAGAGAGAAACAAAACATGGGATTTGGTTGAGCTACCAAAAGGCAAAGAAGTCATTGGAGTGAAATGGGTCTACAAGACCAAAAGCAATGTTGAAGGCAAGATAGAAAGGCACAAGGCAAGGCTGGTTGTCAAGGGGTACAAGCAGCAGTATGGGAGAGATTATGAGGATACTTTCGCACTGGTTGCAAGAATGGAAACCGTGAGAGCAGTGTTGTCCATAGCAGCACAAAACAAATGGAATGTCTACCAAATGGACGTGAAGTCAACATTCCTAAATGGAGTGTTAAAAGAAGATGTGTACATTGAACAGCCTCTCGGCTATGAGAAAAAAGGTGAAGAGCACAAAGTGTGCTGATTGAAGAAGGCTCTTTATGGGCTAAAGCAAGCGCCAAGAGCATGGTACAACAGAATAGATTCATATTTATTGGATAATGAATTTGACAAGTGTGAAGGAGAACCCACCGTCTACATCAAAGAAAAAGATGGTAAAATTTTGATTGTTGTCTTATATGTTGATGATGTTATTTTCACAGGTAATGATGATCAGCTCATTGAGAATTTTAAATCAGTCATGAAGGATGAATTTGAAATGACTGACATGGGTTTCTTGAGATACTTCTTAGGCATAGAAGTAGATCAAAATGAAAAAGGAATTTTTATCTCACAAGCAATATATGTAAATCAAGTATTGAGCAGATTTAACATGCAAGAATTCAAGGCAGCGATCACTCCCACAGTAATGGGATTAAAACTCAACAGAGAGGACAGCAGCAAGGATTTTGATCCTAGCTTGTATAAAAGCATTGTAGGCAGCCTTATGTATTTAACAACAACTAGACCTGATATTATGTATGCTGTTAGTTTAATTTCCAGATTCATGGAGAGGCCAAAGGAGGCACATTGACAGGCAGCAAAATGAATTTTAAGGTATGTCAAAGGTACCAAAATGTTTGGAATTTTATATACTGTCTCAGAACATTCAGATTTGGTTGGATACACTGACAGTGATTGGGCTGGAAGTGTAGATGATCGGAAAAGCACTTCCGGTTATGTCTTTCATATGGGTTCAGGAGCCATTTCATGGGCTTCTAAGAAGCAGTCCATTGTAGCATTGTCTACAGTAGAGGCTGAATATGTGGCAGCTACAGCAGCAGCATGTCAAGCAGTGTGGATGAGAAGAATGTTGAGAATTTTAGGCCAAGAGCAGGCAAAAGTGACAGAGATTTTTTGTGACAATAGCTCAGCGATTGCATTGTCAAAGAATTCAGTGTTTCATAAGAGAACGAAACACATTGATACAAGGTTTCACTACATCAGAGAATTGGTGAACAATGGAGAAATTGTCCTAGAACATTGCAGGACTCAAGAACAGGTTGCAGACATCTTGACAAAGCCACTGGATCAGAAAAGCTTTGAATTTTTGAGAAAGTGTCTGGGTATGACTGAATGCCCAGCAGTTGAAATTAAAGGGGAGTGTTGAATGTGTAATTTCAACGCTGATGTATATCGCCAGAAACAGTTCACCAAACCCGCCTGAGAGTTCTCGGGCCACTTTCCGGCAAAGGTATCTTCCGTACACAAGGGCCCGAGAAAATTTAGAGTTGACGCGTGGCTGTCCCCTTACGTCACCATGTCTGACATTCTCGGGACATAAAGCTCTGCAGAAAATGATCTTCCGATATTCTCCTCCACCGTTCGATTGTCTCCAGCGTTTTTGTCCGTTGATTGCTCAAACCTGCATACGACAAATATTAACTATGTTGCGTGGAGTAAAACTGAGTTCTGGTTGACCATACCTTTATTAGTGCTTTGTCATAGGTGTAGGTAATGCATTTAGTTTTTCATACGGCATATATTAATGTTCATAAAAACGTGTTATATTTTTTATAGAGCGTTGACCATATGTATTAAAAAAACCCATGGTAGTTTTTATTATTACGAGCCAAGTGAAATATATGTTTTTGTAGTTGTATTGGTTGGATATGTGAGAGTTTTTGTGCGCAGCTCATAAAACCATGGGAGCACACATAAAGCAATGTACCATGAATTTTTGCACAGCAGTGCATAAATGAAAAACGTGGGAGCACATCTGAAGATGTATGTCATTTTCACTGGGGGTGAATCAAAGTGAAATACCGCAAGTAGTGGAGCGCATTTGTTTTGGATGCATATGTAATTTGTTTTTGTTTTACAGCAACGTGTAAAAATACTTTTACACCAGTAAATGTAAATGGAGGTTTTACAGCAGTAAATGTAAATGGGAATTTTTCCAGCAGTGTAAATTCTCATATGGAGACAGAGTAAATGTTTTTTGTTGTTAAATGTATTTTGGTGAATCCCTCTCAGCAGAGGATGAATATGTATCAGACATATATTTTAATGAATAGAAATGTTTTTATGGTGGTGTTTTACTCTGTTCCTCAGTAAAAAAATTTAAGCTTCCCTGTGCACAAAAGATCCTGTGGAGGTGAAACAGAGCATTGCCTTTGTGTGTTTGAATTTCTATTTTTGGGATTTTCTCATTAAAAATGCCCAACAGTGGTATCAGAGCAGGTCCAGGCTCTTTAAAGAAGTTAAAGAAGCTGAAGGGAGAAGGTTGTTGCTGCAGCAAAACTTCTCAGGCAGACAGAAGACTCAGACAACGAAGGATTCAGGTATTTGTCAAAGTTTTTTTTTATGTGTTGCTGAAGAAGCAGTCAGTTGTTTTAAACACACAGTCAAGGAATGGCTAGCACAACCACTGGTATGGGTATGTTTAATACCCAGCTCCCACAGTTTAATGGGAAAAACTATGACTATTGGGCAATAACCATGACAGCCCTATTTGCCTCTCAAGATTTATGGGAAATAGTTGAATCTGGGTTTGAAGAACCAGCAGATGAAAATGAGTTCAATGCATTAACTCAGGGAGAGAAGGATCTGCTGAAGAGCAATAAGAAAAAGGATTCAAAAGCCCGTATGTTGTTGTATCTAGCAGTAGACCAGAGTGTGTTTCCAAGGTTAGCAGCAGCTAAGACAACAAATGAAGCATGAAGAGGAAGAGGTAGAAGCCACAACAGAGGTGGAAGGAACAGCCCAGCAAATGCACAAGGAAGAGGCAGCAGCCAACAAAGAGAACAGTATCATGCTCAAGGACAAAGGTATGATAAATCTAATGTTCAATGCTATTATTGCAAAAAGTATGGACATTATGCAAGTGATTGTAGAAAGAAACAACATGATATGAACAGTAGACAAAATGCAAATGTTACAAGAGAAAACAACAGTCAAAATAATGTGTTGTTAGCCTATAACATGGCTGAAACAAACAGTGAGGACATTTGGTTTTTAGACTCAGGTTGCAGCAACCATATGACAGGAAACATAGCCTTCTTTTCTGCCCTAGATAAAAATGTGAAATCAGAAGTCACACTAGGAACTGATAGTAAAATCTCTGTTATGGGAAAAGGGGAGGTAAAAATATTTACAAAGCAAGGAGAAAGGAAAACCATAGCAGATGTTTACTATGTCCCCGGAATGAGATGTAACCTCTTGAGTATTTGACAGCTTGTCCATAAGGGGTACAATGTTTTCTTTAAAAATGATGTATGAATCATCATGGATATAGCACCCAGCAAAAGATGCATTGCTGGAGTGAAGATGACAAGGAACATGATGTTCCCTCTCCGGATCATGGCAGACTTGAAGAATAAGAAGGAAATGGCAGCAGTCACCCAAGAGGCCTTCCAAAGCATGCCAAAGGATGAAAATTGGTTGTGGCACTTGAGATTTGGTCATCTCAATTTTGGAGGTCTAAACTTGTTGAGCAGAAAAGGAATGGTAAGAGGATTACCATTGATAGAGAAACCGGACAGCCTATGTGAAGGCTGCATTTTGGGAAAACAACATAGAGAAAGTTTTCCATCAGGGAAGAGCATAAGGGCAAAGGAACCCTTAGAGATCATCCACTCAGATTTATGTGGACCGATGCAAGCTCCATCATTAGCAGGCAGCCAATATTTCCTAACATTCATTGATGACTTTACAATAAAGACTTGGATATATTTCCTTAAAAACAAAAGTGAAGTGTTTGAGAAATTCCAAAACTTCAAGGCATTTGTGGAGAACCAAAGCGGGCTGCATATAAAAGTTTTGAGAACTAATAGAGGAGGTGAGTATATCTCCAAGGAATTCCTAAGATCCTGTAGAGAAAATGGAATTCACAAACAGTTTACACAAGGTACACTCCGCAGCAAAATGGAGTTGCTGAAAGGAAGAACAGGACCATCATGGATATGGCGAGGAACATGTTGAAGGCAAAGCATTTGCGAAATGATTATTGTGCTGAAGCTGTAAATTGTGCAGTGTATATTTTGAACAGGTGTCCTACAAAAGCAGTGTTGAACAAAGTGCCGGAAGAAGCATGGAGTGGGAGAAAGCAAGGAGTCACCCACATGAGAGTTTTTGGATGTGTGGCCTATGCACACATACCAGATCAGCTAAGGAGGAATTTGGACAGCAAAGGGGAGAAATGTCTATTCATTGGATACAGTGAGGAATCCAAAGCCTACAGGTTATATATCCCATCTACCAAGAAGTTTTTTGTCAGCAGAGATGTTCAATTCATTGAAGAGGAAGCTTGGGATGGAAGCATAGAGAAAACAGTGAATGTTAAAAACTGTTTGTCTCATGATGAAGATGAAAAGGAGGTGGCTGAAATACATCCCCAAACAGCAGCGCCAACATAAGGACAGCAAGGGACACCATTGAGGATAAATGAGAGTGCTTCTCCAAGCACACCACAAGGAGGAAATTCAAGTGCATCTTCAAGCACTTGCACACCAAATGAACGAGGTAAGAAATTTAGAAATTTAAGTGACATTTATGATGAAGGAATGAATTCCTTATTTGCCTTGTATTGTCATGTTGATGATCCTCTTCATTTCGAGGATGCAATTAAAGATAGGAAATGGATAGAAGCTATGGATGAAGAGATGAATGCCATAGAGAGAAACAAAACATGGGATTTGGTTGAGCTACCAAAAGGCAAAGAAGTCATTGGAGTGAAATGGGTCTACAAGACCAAAAGCAATGCTGAAGGAAAGATAGAAAGGCACAAGGCAAGGCTGGTTGTCAAGGGGTACAAGCAGCAGTATGGGAGAGATTATGAGGAGACTTTCGCACCAGTTGCAAGAATGGAAACCGTGAGAGCAGTGTTGTCCATAGCAGCACAAAACAAATGGAAAGTCTACCAAATGGACATGAAGTCAACATTCCTAAATGGAGTGTTAAAAGAAGAGGTGTACATTGAACAACCTCTCGGCTATGAGAAAAAAGGTGAAGAGCACAAAGTGTGCAGATTGAAGAAGGCTCTTTATGGGCTAAAGCAAGCGCCAAGAGCATGGTACAGCAGAATAGATTCATATCTATTGGATAATGAATTTGACAAGTGTGAAGGAGAACCCACCGTCTACATCAAAGAAAAAGATGGTAAAATTTTGATTGTTGTCTTATATGTTGATGATGTTATTTTCACAGGTAATGATGATCAGCTCATTGAGAATTTTAAATCAGTCATGAAGGATGAATTTGAAATGACTGACATGGGTTTCTTGAGATACTTCTTAGGCATAGAAGTAGATCAAAATGAAAAAGGAATTTTTATCTCACAAGCAATATATGTAAATCAAGTATTGAGCAGATTTAACATGCAAGAATGCAAGGCAGCGATCACTCCCACAGTAATGGGATTAAAACTCAGCAGAGAGGACAGTAGCAAGGATTTTGATCCTAGCTTGTATAAAAGCATTGTGGGCAGCCTTATGTATTTAACAACAACTAGACCTGATATTATGTATGCTGTTAGTTTAATTTCCAGATTCATGGAGAGGCCAAAGGAGGCACATTGGCAGGCAGCAAAAAGAATTTTAAGGTATGTCAAAGGTACCAAAATGTTTGGAATTTTATATACTGTCTCAGAACATTCATATTTGGTTGGATACACTGACAGTGATTGGGCTGGAAGTGTAGATGATCGGAAAAGCACTTCCGGTTATGTCTTTCATATGGGTTCAAGAGCCATTTCATGGGCTTCTAAGAAGCAGTCCATTGTAGCATTGTCTACAGCAGAGGCTGAATATGTGGCAGCTACAGCAACAGCATGTCAAGCAGTGTGGATGAGAAGAATGTTGAGAAGTTTAGGCCAAGAGCAGGCAAAAGCGACAGAGGTTTTTTGTGACAATAGCTCAGTGATTGCATTGTCAAAGAATTCAATGTTTCATAAGAGAACGAAACACATTGATACAAGGTTTCACTACATCAGAGAATTGGTGAACAATGGAGAAATTGTCCTAGAACATTGCAGGACTCAAGAACAGGTTGCAGACATCTTGACAAAGCCACAGGATGAGAAAAGCTTTGAATTTTTGAGAAAGTGTCTGGGTATGACTGAATGCCCAGCAGTTGAAATTAAAGGGGAGTGTTGAATGTGTAATTTCAAAGCTGATGTCTATCGCCAGAAACAGTTCACCAAACCCGCCTGAGAGTTCTCGGGCCACTTTCCGGCAAAGGTATCTTCCGTACACAAGGGCCCGAGAAAATTTAGAGTTGACGCATGGCCGTCCCCTTACGTCACCATGTCTGACATTCTCGGGACATAAAGCTCTGCAGAAAATGATCTTCCGATATTCTCCTCCACCGTTCGATTGTCTCCAGCGTTTTTTTCCGTTGATTGCTCAAACCTGCATACGACAAATATTAACTATGTTGCGTGGAGTAAAACTAAGTTCTGGTTGACCATACCTTTATTAGTGCTTTGTCATAGGTGTAGGTAATGCATTTAGTTTTTCATACGGCATATATTAATGTTCATAAAAACGTGTTATATTTTTTATAGAGCGTTGACCATATGTATTAAAAAAAACCCATGGTAGTTTTATTATTACGAGCCAAGTGAAATATATGTTTTTGTAGTTGTATTGGTTGGATATGTGAGAGTTGTTGTGCGCAGCTCATAAAACTAGGGGAGCACACATGAAGAAATGTACCATGAATTTTTGCACAGCAGTGCATAAATGAAAAACGTGGGAGCACATCTGAAGATGTATGTCATTTTTACTGGTGGTGAATCAAAGTGAAATACCGCAAGTAGTGGAGCGCATTTGTTTTGGATGCATATGTATTTTGTTTTTGTTTTACAGCAGCGTGTAAAAATAGTTTTACACCAGTAAATGTAAATGGAGGTTTTACAGCAGTAAATGTAAATGAGAATTTTTCCAGCAGTGTAAATTCTCATATGGAGACAGAGTAAATGCTTTTTGTTGTTAAATGTATTTTGGTGAATCCCTCTCAGCAGAGGATGAATATGTATCAGGCATAGATTTTAATGAATAGAAATGTTTTTATGGTGGTGTTTTACTCTGTTCCTCAGTAAATTTTTTTAAGTTTCCCTGTGCACAAAAGATCATGTGGAGGTGAAACAGAGCATTGCCTCTGTGTGTTTGAATTTCTGTTTTTGGGATTTTCTCATTAAAAATCCCCAACACTGATTTACTGTTACGTTTCGTGAAGCCAGCATATCCATTGTCTCAATAGAGAAAGCGAATTCATATGAGTCGCCAGCATATACACTGAAATTTCCCATGGCGAACCATTATCTTAAGAGGTGAGGCACATCAGGGGCCACAGGCAACTGATAGCAAGACTTGTTAAGAGGCTTTGGGAAATAACGCATTGTGTGCAAGTAAGAACCATATGCTTCTTCACTAGTAACGTTCCCAATGTCTGCTGACTGACCGATGTCTATGTAATAAGCATCAGCTATCCATGTTATATTGTTTTCCCCAATGTGATTAGTTTTTGCTCCACAACTGATACTCAGAAATCCTGCACACCACCAGAAAGAGTAGTGAACATCTTGCTGACCAAATATGAAAAAATATGTTCGTTGAACGTTATAAAAACAGGACATGCCCGCTTCGTATGCAGCATTCGGAGAATGTGATGCATCTTTTATTGAGGTGCCTAATTGCTACAAAGGCATATATCTGCAGTTGTTTGATATGTTTCTAGATTTTCATATATCTACTTGGAACCGCATGATCTGATCAGAAAAACAACTATGTAACCTGTACTCTCTTTTTTATATAAAAGTTACTTTTTTTTCATTCTTCAAAAAAAAACCAGGATATCAAACGACGATTATAAAACGGAAATACTCCAACACAACAGGTAAGAGCGCACTTAGTGTTCCATTACATACCTGGTTGGGCAGTAATGGCGGTGAATAAACGCAAGAGCACAACCACTGTGGCTATCCAACCACCCCATTTACCATAACTTAATTTCTCCATCTGTCACCCAAATGTTTGCACAACAGAAGGATTTGGATTGATGGTTGTTTGACGTTGAAGGTTTTTATCATATGCTTTTCCACTCAGCCTTTTCTCCCAACAGTGTTGCGATCCCTCCTGTATGAGACCTCACAAGAGCGAATGATTCCACCGAAGGTGTCTTTTTTATAATGAAGGTGTGTTTAAGGGGAGAGGAAACTTCGCCCTTTTGTTGTTTGTGGTTATCCAATCAAAGTAAGACGCGTATTGACTTTAACTTTCCTCTTTACACAGTTGTTAATATCACGGTCTACTGTCAAATCCATTATTGGTACCCACTGAACAAAAGCATGATCCGAGTTAACCTTCGTTACTTTTAGCCACTTTCATTCTGACTAGAACCTTCATTGTATCAGGATTCGATATTGAGCAGACGAGATCGATCTGCAGTTGAAATGAGCAGACTCGGATTTAGTTGTGTAGAATTCATCGGAAAGTCAGAGCAGATATAGTTGAACGATGGCACTTCACTGCACTGCTGGGAGAATCCAGGGCCATCCCTCCTTGCCATCCCTTCTTGATGCATTGACTTCAAATAAACAATTGGAATTTAGTTCCTTGGAAGGGCATGGTGCAACGTGAACGATTTTAGGTGCCAGTAACCATTTGCTATTTGTTTATAAAAGAGTGATTTTTAACTAATTTTATAATATATATTTTTTTAATTTATTAATATAATTTTAAATAAGATTATGATTTTTGGTTTTTCAAAATAAATTTTTTAATATATAAATGAGTACAACAAATTAAAACAAAAAAATAAAATTTCCGTATTAAACTACTTAAATTTATAATTTTTAAATATTTTTATAAATTTAAAAAAAAATGAAAAAAAATACTTTAAAAAAATCATTTCTTCTAAAACTACATGTTAAAAATATTAAATGTTTATCTATATAAAAGAAGACTTTGAAAAATTATTGCTTAGTGAGTGAAATTGAATTTGCCATTTTATATTATTGCTACAGCCTACTAACAATCCAAATAAAATCGAAATTTCCTTAATGTGCCTAACTTTATTCATTGAAACGGTTGGAACTATTATCTAATTTGTTGAAAACGTCAAATTTGAAAAGTGGTCTAATTTTGAAATTCTTACTTTGTTAATTGTTTTAGGTTATCCTTTAGCAACCCGGTAGAACATGTTGTTTCAATCATAGACGTTCTATGTTTTTCCCATAATGTTGATCATTTAGATTATGTAAAACCTAAATTTGTGGTTCTAACAAATTTATGGTCGAAAAGTTTTAAATATTAAAAATAAATTATAGGAGAAAAAAAATTAAAAGATAATTAACAATAAAATTTACCACAATACATAAGATTTACTTGGAAAACCTATAATGGTAAAAACAATAGGAAATGATTAGTAGTATTATTTAATCAACAAATGAAAATACATACATCTACTAACATTTTACTTCTCACTCATACACTCATTTTACCATGGCTGATTCCTAACCTTTAAATAGGATTTGTTATCATACCATGGGCTAATATCATGAGCCAATGCCATAGATTACCAATACCATGTGTCTAAAAAATCGTAGCTCAGTTGACTCCTTTTGTAGCATACTATAGGCATGAATATATATATATATATATATATGTAATTTGGTCTCTCATCTAACAATCTCCCACTTGAGACCAAATAGAAACTCGAGTGAATTTTGTTGCTATTGTTTCTACCAGGTTACTACTAGTCCTTTCCCAAGATGCCTTTCATCACATTTGTATTAGCCCAACCAAGGTTCTACAAAAATCATGATTATCTCTTGGAAAAATATTTATTAACATATCAATTGGATTATCTTTATTGTGTATTTTCTCCAATTATAGTACTCCATCATCTAGCACATAGAAATCCAATTATATCTCAAATCAATGTGCTTTTTCTTAGAATAATCTTTTAGGTTTTTCGCTAACTGAATAACACTATGACTTTCAAAATGCATTGCATATTTTTATTATTTTATTCACAACGCTCCTAAGAATTCGCTGCAACCACAAAAACGCTTTGCATGCTTCCATGGAAGCTATGTATTGTGTCTCTGTTATGGAGAGGGCTACCACCTTTTGCAGTCTAGACACCTAAGACACTCCTGCACTTGCAAAGTATATAAATAACCAGTGGTTGAATAATTTCTTATGTCATAATATTTAGCGATATTGCATCTATATGAGCTTAAAGCATAACATTATTATTATTACCAAAATAGAAACAATAATGACTAGTACCCTTAAGATATCTTAAAATATACTTTACCGATTTCCAATGATTGTTTGCTTGAATTTACAATGAATCTCCTTGCCAATCCCATTGCATATGCAATATCTAGTTAAGTACATACCATGGCATACATCAAGTTGTCAATTGTTGAAGCATATGGGATTTTACTCATTTCCTCGTTGTCATCAGAAGGGCACAAATCAACATTGAGTTTGAAGTGGATTGCTAAGGGTGTACCAATAGGTTTGGCATCCTTTGTCTTGAGCTTATTTAGCACCTTCTCAATATATATTCTGTGTGACAACCTGTTGCAGTAAAACAACAACTCCCATGTTTTGTATTTAAATCATAATAAAAATAGGGATCCTTTCTTCTAAAATCTACCTAAAAAATAAAATGAAACTGAAAAAACCCCAAAAAATTCAAATTCGTAAGTTTCTAGTGTTTTCATTTTTATTTTTATAAAGTTTGGTGTTATTTTGTTTTAATAATCATCCTGGAAAAGACTTGTATGTATATATTAATAAGATTGAACTCATAAAACCATCATAGTTGAGACTTACCATATATAATATATGAAATAAACACTCACATGCATTTAACTATGGCCCACTTGCCACGTAACCCAAGAAGGATTACCCTGAAGGTTTCCTTAGGAGTCCCTCTCATCTCTTCCAGGATTTTATAGCAGGAATGAAATGAACTAGTGGGCACCCTTTCGACTCGTATTTCCTCTCTCCGCACACTTCACCCTGCCCTTTTACCTTCCACGTAGCCTCAAAATAATTTCCCCAAAGGTTTCTGCGGGATCTCCTTTGGTTACTCCTAGGATTTTATCGCTATGGTGATTTAGACTCCTAAGTATCATATTCCTTTATTACCCAGCATCTCCTATTCACACATGAAAACGCCTATGTTCCTTTACCTACCACATCACCCCAAAAACCTCACCCTAATGGTTTCTTGAAGCACTCCCTTGGTTTCTTCTGGGATGTTATTTTCAGGGTGACATGGGAACCATGTTGGATGCCACATCATGAATACCATATGTTGTACTAGAAAAATCCCTCTTGTGGACAAGAGCGATCTCCTTAGATCCTTGATGGAAACTAGAAACATGCAAGACAATTGAATTGACTCTTTCCCTAAGTTGGACTTATTTGAATTATAAGAATTAAGGCTAATGGATGAGCCTCTTACCTATTTCACGAAATTCTCGATGAAGAAACCTTGTTGTGACTGGATGCAACTCCTTAATGCTTGACAAGACCTGCAATCATAGACCATAAAAGGATCAAAAGCATGTGCGATATAATAATTCAAACAAAGCTTAACCTAATGATTAAGGAAATTGGGAATTGAATTTGCCTTAATAAAAATTATAAACAATTATATACCATTCATCATTCCAATAAGACAAATCAATGGGAGAAAGTGTTCATTTGTATTAATCAAAGATAAAGAGGAGCCTTACAACCTTCGCCTTGATGTCATGAGGTTGATCCCAGATGCCTTCAATCTCATCCTTAGATGACAAGCTTTCCAATCTCAAACTAACAACATAATTTTATCTTCTCTGAGTTTTGACCTTCTTAATCCCTCTACCCTCTAGTCACTTTATAGGCCAAGAGGAAAAAGTTTCAGATCCAAAAGAGGAGGATGAGACCCCTTAATTGAGGGATTATGTTTCCATGAGGAAAGGGATTAAGATGCATCATTTGAGAGTTATAGTTCAAATAGTCATCACATGGAAGCTTTCAGTTGGGAAATATTCAACCAACTATGTTTCTAGAATGTACTTTTTAATTCTTACTTTCTTGAATTCACCTGCGCGGGTTTATAATGGTAGACAAAGTGCATTGTTGCACTGTTCTCATAGTTAATTCTAGCGAATGTGCAGAAAAAGCTAGGAAAATCAGCACAAGTGAAACTTAACAAGATGTGACTACTATTTTCCCCAAATTTTGTCATCTACTGCAAGATATTTTTAGTTGTTTGAATTCTAAGGGATTTCATTCAAACATTTTCACTAATGGTAAAAAGACCCATAAATTGATCAAGTGTCATGGTGACAAATTGATATGTAACAGATTGCCCCCTTAAGTGTGAAGTTTGCAAAATAAGTTTTAAAAGATTGAAGTGCTTTATCATTCCAAGGATTGGATCAGAGCCAATGGCTGGAAACCTACAGGGAACAATCAAGGATTATAATGCAAATGTATATCAATAATCATCATTGAGGTAGGTATTCACATACTCAGAGTAAAGTGAACTCAATGAACAAGCATGGAAAAACCAAAATCATATAGATAGTAGACACAGCATGGACGCAACTATTGGCTTGTAGTGGCCTGACCCAGGTTCAGAGGTGATTTAGCCAAACAAATCTCGGTACTACTGGCCCTTTCGGTAACAGTTCGCCTAGCGCAGACTGAGGTCTCACCTGAAGTAGTATGGGAGGGTGCTAGAACTAGGTTTCTGCACCCTAGAGATGTATGATGATTTTTGGTGGTCCGCGGTTTGATCCTGCACGCACGTCGCTACGCGCACCTATCAGTACCTCGCAGCCGATGATGTTGTCTTCGCGCATCCCTACTCGGGACATGATCCACGTTAGTACCCAATCCCTTATTATTAACCTGATATTAGTTGATCACTTAGGTTATCTGCATGTGTTTAGTTATACTTAACGATGTTCACCATTCATACTAGTGTGCGCGATAAATAAAACAGTATAATTGCAAAATATATCAACCATATAATAACTCAAAACAAATACACAAGATTTTGAATTAAACTTCTCTTTATTATTCTTCTTCCTTGGTTACAAACTTGACTCTACCCTGCGCGCTCAGCTACAACGGTCTGCGCACTCAGTTGTGGACTCTACTAGGCCTCTGCGCACTCAGCTGCATAGCATCTTCCTACTACTACGACCCAAGGCACTTAGACCTTTACTCTATGCTTGTTATCTTCTCGACTCCATTCATTCCTCTATCTATTTCTAATTATATTTACAACTTAGGGCGACACTACATTCAAAACTTAGGGCAGACAACCCTATGAATCTAACATATAATTTGCGCTCCGCACCCATAATTCACAGAGTATTTTCAACAATAATACTCAAAACTTGGGCTTTGAGCCCCAAAACATGTTGTGGGGGGATTCCATGCCCAACAGGCCCCCAACACAAACATCGTGACTTGTCCTCGAGTCACTCTCTCGACGTGCCAATCTTGGCGTAGAGTCCCTCCAGCTAGTCCTGAATGGCTTGAATGTCGGCAGCGCACTGAGCTGTTGTCTGCTAAACCTGCTGCATTTTTTCTTCTAAGACCTATGTGTCTGAATTGGTCCTTGTATCTATAGCGGCATATACTGCGTATGTTTGTAGTCCCACGCCCTTGTCTGGCTCCTCAGGTTGCGAAGACTGTGCTTTGGTCGGTTAGTCAAATAGCCAGTCCACCCATGTAGGGCTTAAAACGACTGCCGTTTACTTTGCCTGTGAAGGGTTCTCCATTTAGTTTGACTAGTTGGACCGTGCCTTCGTTTGTGACTTCCTTAACCACGTATGGTCCCAGCCAGTGCATTCTGAATTTTCCCAAAAAAATTTCAAACTTACTGTCATACATCAGCATGAAGTCATTTACCTTGAAGTTGCACAACTTGATATGGTGGTCGTGCTAGGCTTTTTCACCCTGCTTTTGTACCTACTGATGAAATCTAGCCAAAAACCATTTCTCCTCGATTTCTTCCAATTGCACAAGCCTTTCCTCTAGAGCTTCGCACTCTGTCATCCCTGTGGCCGCTACTATTCACAGACTAGGTACTATGTATTCCATCTGCATGACAACTTCCATGCCATAAACTAACCGGAAAGGTGTCCGCCCCATCAATTTCTTGCACATTGTCCTGTAATCCCATAATACGACAGGTATGCGCAAGTCCCAATCGTTTCATTGTGCGTTGCACACTTTGGTCAGTGCAGCCTCCAATATTTTGTTGAATCCCTCTATTGTCCCATTAGCTTATGGGTGGTATGATGTACTTTTATGATGATACACTTGGAACTCTTCTATGATCGCGATGATGGTTTCATTCAGGAAATGTGTTCTGCAATCACTCATTAATATTTTCGGACAGCCGAATTGGGTCAACATGTTTTTGAACAAAAACTTTGCAACCATAGCGGTCATGCAGTGTTTGACCGGTTGCGCTTCCACCCATCGTGTCAGGTACTCTATCACAATGATGATGTAGTGTGTGCCCGTCTTTCCCTAAGGTTTGATCAGTCCCACAAAGTGAGTTGCCCATTTTTAAAACGACTACAGTGTCATTTGTGGATTTAACACATCTCATCCCTCTGCGAGGGTTTTCTAGTCCTTTGAGATATATCGAAAGCCTTGTAGTGCGCTTTCAAATCCTGGTGCAAGGTTGGCCACCATAACCTTGCGCGAAGAATTTTCTGTGCAGTCGGGCGTCCTGCATAGTGTCCTCCTGCAGTGCCCCCATGTGCTTCCGTGAGGATCTGACCTCGTTCAAATTCAAGTACGTACCTTCCCAATATCTCATCATTTCCCATTTTGTATAGGTGCCCCGTGATGACAAAAAAGTCCGCCATGTGCACCACCAATTCCTTTCTCTGTTGGACTGAGTATTCCTTCGGCGCAGTACCTGTTGTCAAAAAATGGATTATATCTTCGAAGTGGTTGTCCGCGACACGCACTGCAAAGTGTTGTGCATCAGGTAGTCCTTCCTCCAAACTTGTGGGTTCCTCGCCCGTCTTAATTCGTGACAAGTAATCTGGCCCTGCATTCAAGCGTCACAACTGAGTATGACCTCAAAATCATATTCTTGGAACAGTAAGAGACATCTACATATGCCCCCCCCCAACACAGGCTTATTGACCAAGTATTTCAATGTTGAATGGTTGGTATACATCTTGAAATGTCCTCTGAGTAAATAGTGTCGGTATTTTTGGAGCGCGTACACCATCGCTAACCCCTCACACTCGGTGGTGGAATATTTATTTTTTTCTTTGGACAATCTCTGACTTGCGAATATGATCGGTTGATCCACGCCCTCCTATGTGAGTACTGCTCCCAGTTCAATGCGCGATGCATCAACATATACATGAAATTCCACATCCCATTTTGGGAAGACCAGGATTAGAGCGGATGCGAGTTTCCCTTTTAGGACATCCAAACTCTTCATGCAATCATCATTCCATCAATATGTAACATCCTTTTTCAATATCTTTTCCATCAACGTTGTTATTTGGGCATAACTTTTGATGAACTTCCTATAGTATCCGGTGTGTCCTAAGGTAGCGCATAGTTGTTTAACACTTCATGGTACTTTCAAATTTAGAACAACGACAATCTTTGCAGGGTCCACCATTAGTCCTTGTTTGCAGACCACATGTCCTAACAGGTTTCCAAAGGGAACGAGTAATGTGCACTTCTTAAGGTTCAATGTAATCTGGTGTCGGCGGTAAGTATCCAACATCAAGCATAAGCTTGCTAAATGGTGCTTAACTAATCCAAAGACAGTCCAATCATCTAAATAGACCTCCAAGAACTTGTGGATGTACTCTTTGAACGTAGCCACAACAATGCGCGAAAAGATGGCTGGCGTGTTCTTCAATCCAAATGGCATAACGGTGTATTGAAAGCAGCCCCATACTGTTGTGAAGGTTGTTTTGCTCCTGTCATCCGGCATGATCTTGATTTGATGATACCCTGAGAACCCATCAGTGAATGAGTATGCTTCTTGACCGCCAACATTCTGCAGTACTTCATCTGTGAACGGTGTCAGGAATGGATCGTGTATACAGGCATCGTTCAACTTCCTAAGGTCCACGCATATTCTTATTTTTGCTTTTTGCTTTTTCTCCTGTACTACCATATGACTCCCCAGTCAGATTCTTCCACTGGCTCAATAACTCCGGCTGCAAGCATTTTGCCTAATTCTTCACGAACCTTTTCCTTATATTTCGGATTCAAGTGGTAAGGTCGCTACTTAACTGGATTCACGTTGGGTATTAGGGTGATCTTCATCATCCCTAAGTCGCTAATGATCTCCTTTAAGTCCGTAATTTTGGTTGGGAACAAGTCTTGGTATTCGTGGAGTAACGCAATGACCTTATCCACTGTGGCTTCATCCCAATAGTCCCCAAGTGTTGCATACTTTGGCTCCGCCTCCATTCTAATGTTTACCTGCTTTGTTTTTAGCGGTGCGGTTATGTTGGGGTCCTCAATCAATGGTCCGCGAACCTCGCGACAACCTTCCATTTCTGGAATGTTAATTATTTCATGGGTCCTCATCATCCTCCTCAACAATTACATTGTAACACTCCAGTGCGCAGCTCAGCTGTGTCGCCCATTCTGGCTGAAGTACCTCCATTGGCTCCCAGGGTATTTTAAAAATAGTTGCTTTTACTGCCTGTAGCGCATCGTCAACAGTATCCCACCAATGATCTTCAAATGTGAAAATTAACAAAAATCTCTCGCGCAAGATATCCCATTCGCTTGTACCATGGCGGAGCTCCGTCTCAGTATACCAATTCATGGGTATGACATCTAAGGTATGTTAAAATAAATGTACTCATTCAGGTTGTGGCTCTTCCCCGTAGACCTTGGTCCATTTCACGAGGTTTGTATGTGGATCATCTCGTCCGTCATACTTGTCTACTCGCCACATCTGCGGTTTCCCAAATCATAGGCGCATCATCCTTCTACATCCGCACCAGTCCTCAAAACTTCCCTGATGTGTACCCCACCACCTTGCGAGCGTGCACACAGTGCCCATTTCAGAACATCGAACTGTTGTTGTTATGGCACTATGCTTTCAAATTTGTCCAGGAATTCATCCACCGTTGTCAACCTGTCATACCTAGGAAGGTCCCTTACCTCTGTTGTCACGTAGCGCAGTGATCTAACCATCATGTTGGAATTAAGCGTGGTTATCTCATGTAATCGGTTCTGCCATTGTTCTGTTGCCTTGTCCAAATCCAAAGTGCAGGAGCTTTCCTGCTCCCATGAAATCCTACCATCTGCAGTTGGGTTCACCCAGTCCTGTTCTCGCACAGTTATTTTGTAGATACAATTGAGATCATCATCACTATCATCGTCGCGCATTGGTTCAATGTATCGCACTCCTTCAGCCGGATCTAGCGGTACTACTACGCATAGTGACTTTTTCTCAAAAATCATTTTGTGCTTCTTCATATTTATGACTCTGTTCATATCAATGGCCTAGTCTATTCCTAGTAGCGCAAGATAAGGATTGTTGTCGTCAATAATCTCTATCACTTTGAAATCCGCCAATATGCGCTCACACCTTCAATATCCACCGTTACCCCTTGCAATCTCCCCATGGGGAGGATCTTTTACTAGTTCGCCATTCGCAATTGAATAGGAAACCATTGTAGCGTGGGTCTGCCCATGCGTTCCCATGTTTGTTTCGGCAGTACATTCACGTCTGATTCGAGATCCAGGATTACCTGATCCATTTCATACTCGTTGATTTGCGCAGTCAATCTCATTTCCCTCCTTGTGCACAATGCATGCTTTCCAAGTTTCCGGACCACCCGCAGTTCTCCTGACCTCGCACACCTAGTGATAAGTTCATGTAATCCTTTTACTACCTTGCTGTCGTGCAGCAGTTTCATGCATGTCTCCAAAAAAGTAATGAGCATTGAAGGATCCATCTCGGATTCTTGTTGATCCTTATTACCTGAAGTGGAGGCCTTCATGAAGCTCTTCTTAGCTTCCATGAATGTTTCCTTCACGTGCTCCAAATCAAATTCAGGTTCCTTTGTAGGAACCTTGCGTACCCACACACTTTCTTCTAGTTGCTTCCCTTTATCATCTTCAGTGGTGATACGGCTTCTGAGCACTATGTTTACATTTGGGTCTTCTTCGCGCGACTCAGACCTCATCATTTGCAAATTATGAGTCGGGGGAGGTTGGAGTACCCCATTTTCGCACAACCTTGCTATCAAGGTAGGGCAGTCTTCTGTCTTATGATCAAACTAAGTAAAGTAAAAACATGATGTTCTTGTCGGATTCGTAAAATCGCGCGCATAATGTCCGAGCCCTCCGCAATTGTAGCAAATTAGTTGTCTGCGACCCCTTCCTGGTCCCATTCCACCTCGACCTCATCCGCGTCCCTGAAATCCAGCGCACGTCATTCCTGCGTTTGGGTTAAGGGCTCGCATTTCAGTCTATACCCTGTAGGCAAGAGTCCAATCCATCAGTAGTTCATAGCTTCTACAGGTGCATTCATCGTGGCCTACTGACCTGCAGAAATTACAAAACAATTGTTGGGACGTCTGTGTATATTTCTGCAATAGATGACAATGATCTGTAGTGTGTTTTCCTCCTATCTTACAGATCGTGCACCATTGTGCAGGCGCCGCGCTTGGTCCTACTTGTGCCTCAGGTCTTAATGGCATCGGTCCTCCTCCCACTAAGTAATTCTCGAATAGTAGACATTGGTCCTTGTCATGCCCCTGGCCTTTGAATTTTATGCACCATACCTCCTCACACGCCTCTGGCCGTGGTGTCCTATCCTGTTTCAAACTTTACATTTCTAGACACAGATTTTGCACTTGCATGTGAATTTGTTGGACTCCCAGACTAGGATCTTGTACACGGCTGTCATGCAATCTCATTGCCATCTCCAAGGCTTCATCCTAGGTGGAAAGCTTTTGTTGTGACAACCCATCCTTAATTAAATCTTAAATAAAATTAATCAAAATATGCCCAAAAATATTGAACTTTCAAAACATTTAAAGTCAATTTCTTCATAAATATATATATATTCAAAAATATATTTTGAAATAACCAAAAAATTACCAAGCAAAACTTGAAGTTGCATGCTTCACTGGTATACATTTATTGAATACATGTATTTCATGTTTCAATAATTTCCAGTGTAATTTTTGGAAATAGATAAGAATTTTATAGCTATCTTTAACTTCATAAACTTTCAAATAAACTTTTCCCCGTAACTAAAAAAAAATCAGGACATTTAAGGTATGAACACTGCATGATAGTAAGACTGACTTGACTAACTCTACGCGTAAGGAGAAATTCATGCTGTTTCCTACATTTGTAGAAAATTATTATGAAAGAACTGTTTTACCAGTCCACACCGGAGGAGAAATGATAGATTGTCATGAGTCATGAATGACATGCTTTGCTGTTATACACTTATTACCTGTACGTTCTTCAGGTTTCAGTGATCTCCACGACAGTGACAACACATCATTTTCTCTACTTTTGAATTTATGGAAATTCTACGAAATCAAGACTCACGACTTAACTTGCGTAATCGGTTTGGCTTCGTTGTGGACTGGAAAACCAAGAAGAAGAGTACATTTACGTGCATTTTCACCTAATATGTGTACATTGGTGAAACGACTTAACTTGCGTAATCGGTTTGGCTTCCATGCTATTTTCCTTTTACGTGCATTTCACCTAATATGTGTACATTGGTGAAACGAGTAAGTCAGCAGTCTTGTTGTCATTAAGAGGGAGTTATTTTGAGTACAAAGTGTTCTATAAATTTTTGAAGGACGAGATATTTATGACGCTTATATGAAGAAGAGTTCAAATAATTCACTTACTCAGCAAATGGCACTCGTCATTTTTCTTGCGCTGTACAAGGTCGAGGCAGCAAAGTCAAGTTTTTACTGAAACAGTCCCTTTCCATTCCATTCCATTTTCTGCGTTTATCCGCGCAGATTCTGAAAGCAGAGAATGCACAAATTTGGTGATAATATTATGAAAATATGTACACAAATTTGGTGGAAACATAAACATTTTGACGGTGCGTGAACGTTGTGAAGAGTGGGCTCCTTTTGAGTTCATTTGTAATGGCAAATTGGCGATTACAGAGAGAGGGTTGATCGACCTGGAAAACGAATATTTCCCTCTTCAAAATAATAGGGAAAGTCGTCGCTGGGTCTAAAACCGACTGACAAAGCGAGTCACTATTTTATGCTTTTATATTTATTATCTTCAAAAATGCGTTGACCGTTGCATTAAGTTTGAGTGGACTAAAAATTAAATAACAAAGTGTAAAGTTAGTTTTATAAAATAAAATAAATTTGTTTTTAAATTTTTTTTCCTTTTAATTCTGATTGGTAGAATTAGCTATATTCTTACTATGTCAGGATGATTCCCCAGTCTGTCAGTAATAACATACAGACAATTAATGTTTCTGACATAATCTGGTGTTTCTAGACATAATCTGATGCCTGATAAAATGCTAGTTATGAATTTCAATGCAAGTAACATTTCCAATTATTCTTTTTTCCATCAACCCGCATTTCAGGATAACTTTTTAAGTTTATTGGAAATTTGATTATATAATTGTTTAAGATAGATTCTTATACTTCTTCATTCTAAAGGGCAAGAAATATTTTCTCTCTTGTGAGTTCAAATATTTAATTTGAATTAGGAAATAATCTATAGAGTTGATTTATCAATTTTCATGAAACTAAAATTTTCAATTATAATTATTTTTTAACAAAATTGAATAAATATGTGAACCAATTTTAAACCCTAATTATGAAATGTTTGTCATTCCATTACAAGTTTCTTTACTTAATGTGATAAAACATTAAATTAAATGTTTAAACTGGAAAATTTGAAGAGGGTTTTATATTGTACTATGTATGTGTTGTGATTAGACCTCTGTTGTAGGTTATTTATATGTTGTGATTAGACATATGTTGTAGGTTATTTATATGTTGTGATTAGACATATGTTGTAGGGTACTCCATTTTCTCTTGGAAAAGGCATTGCACAACAATTTTTTTTTTTTTTTGGGCATTTGTCTTTGCAATCATCAAAATTCATGCACTTAAATAGTTTTCAAATTAAAATAAAATTGATGATATACGGCTTTATTAATTGCAAATTCATGTTATTTGTAACTTTGAATTTATTACTTTGGTTTGACAAACAAAATATCAGAATTGAAACACACTAAAGAAAACAACAAATTTATCAAAACATTTTGTGACTTTAAATTTATTATTTGTTAAAAGGATTTGGCCAACAAACATCAAAGTACAAAGCCAAACAATTACGAGCATATTTTTAATCCAAAGAAGAAGCCTCACACTTGCCTTTTATATTTAAATAATGGCGTGTCTTAAAAGATATAATAAAGTAGTATATGTAATTTGATATTATTAAATTTGATTAATTATGAAAATAATATAAATATGAAAGAACAAAAAAATTAAAATTAAAAAGATGACGATGATGATGATGGTTAATGTCCACTGAGACCAAACTTTGGTCTATCGGACCTAAAAAAATGAATTATTTAGTTTGATTTAAGATTTTATTCCTATGCTCAAAAAGCTTGGAGAGAAGCCTCCCGAGTTCACTGTAATTTTGACAACGTAAAAGGCTAGGAAGGTCAGTATTGCAACATAGATTTTGAAACTGAGATCTAATGTGGTTGCACGCGGGGCAGTCTAAGAGGAAGTGATTTTCATCCTTAATGTTTGTATTCTCACAAAGATGGCAAAACCTTTCCATCCATGGTGTTTTAGGAACTGCCTAAATACCTGTTTCACTATGGAGCTCATGAGAGTTCGTTCTAATCTTGGCTATATTAATTTTCTTCTTTGAGCTAGATAAAACAGAGAGATACTTTTGATCTTCTAGGATGGGGTTGATGACCTCCTTATAATATCTCAATTTTCTTTTAATTGCTAAATATTCCTCACACCACATTTTTTCTTCGAACTTAGAAGTAACAATATTTTTAATGTTATTAATTTTTTGCAATGCAACATTCTCGTCGATCTCCCAATGGTTTAACCAAGCCCTGGTGTCTTTATGCCAACCTCGTTTGAGCCTTAGGTGGTTTTGGCTGGAATTTAAAGCTAGGTTAGGAAGTCTATGGTCTCCTATGTTATTGTGTTTGTGCTTGTACAACAGAAGCCTAGTCATAGCTAGGCTTTCGATAGGGCAAAGACCCACTTCTATAAGGAGAATAAGATAGGGCGTGTTGCTTTTAATTTTGAGGTTATATGTTATAAAATGCTTTTGGATTTGCTCAATCTTTCTCCAGGATTCTCTAGAGATGCTAAATCTCAAACTTCACATCCATATAAGATAATTTGAGTGACTAAAGTTTCAAAGAGGAACTTTTTTCTATCCCACATTACGAGGTTTGTCGTTTTACAATTATTTTCAAGACCACAATAAGCTCTCCATCCCCCATTAATCCTTTTCCCAATGCTATAGTTCCAGTTGAGCTTGTGCTGAATATCAATTCCTAGGTACTTGTAGGAAGACACTTCCTCTAAGTTACTCTTGTCATACATAAAATTAGCGTAAGTGTCCTTCCTGGATTTGATAATCATAACTTTTGTTTTGTCAATGTTAACAATCATACCCATGGTAGAGCAGAAATCCTTAAGAAGTATAAGTCTCTTATCAAGATCAAATGGGCATCTTGCGAGAAGAACAATATTGTCAGCGTAGAGAAGAAGGATGATGACTATCCCAGCTAAGATCGTGCCAGCACCTCCTGCTTCCTCTAGAAAACCTTCTAGCTTGTCGATGTAAATGCCAAATAGGGTAGGGGAGAGGGGGCAACCTTGTTTAACTCCGATATTACACTTAATATCTTTCGACCACCCCTCATTGCTCTTTAACTTGGCAATTACTTTCTCATATAACCTTATAGCAGCAGCTCTCAACTCAAAAGGAACTTTTAGCTCTTCTAATCTGTTCCAAAGGTTGTTTCTAGGAACCATATCGAAAGCCTTTCTAAAGTCCACAAAGCAACAAAAGAGATTGATTTATCATTGCGACATTCCTCCACAATGATCCTAAGCGTAACGAGGTGGTCTGTTGTTGAGTGATGATTTCTAAAACCCGCTTGGCCTTTAGCCCACTTACCTTCACTTTCAAGCCATATGCTCAACTTCCTTTCCAAAATAATACCATATAACTTGGCTAGGAGAGGTTTGATCATAATTTTCCGATAATTAGAGGGTTTATTTGTATCCCCACTTTTAAAAATAGGGATAATGAGGCTTTGAGTCCATGGTTTAGGGAACCCTTGCTTGACCGCTTGATTGAAAATCTTGTGAATGTGGGGTCCGAGAACATGACCTCCAATTTTTAAGATTTCTGCTTGGTAACCTTCAATGTCCTTAGCTTTCCCATTAGCCAAGCAATTAACCCCAAAATCAATGCCTTCTAATGAGAAAAATTCTTTCGTTGTCAGCAGGGTTTCAAAGTTATCCATGACATTTGTAGATTCATAAAGCTTTTTAAGATAGGAATTCCAGTCATGTAAAGCAATTTTATTATTATCTTTAGTTTTCCTAGTTAGAATCTTCCTCCAGAATTTCTTAGGAGCTACCTTAGAAAGGTGTAAGAGATTCTCTTGTCTTTTACGAATATACTGCATTTTTTTCCTTTTAGTTAGGGCTGTGTATATTTTTATCTTGCCAATTTTAAGAGATTCATCAACAACTTCCTTAATTGCTCTCCTCACACTTTTACAATCTTTGTCATACCATGGGTTGGTTTTGCTATTTCTTTTATTACTTGAAACTTCAATTGAGAACTTGTTAATAGAATATGAGAGGGTTGTAGTAAAATTATGATAGAGATCTTCTATGTTGTCTATACTAGATAAAGGAAGCAAATTAGTTTTTAATTCATTTAGAAAGAGATCTTTTTTATTTCTATCAAAGATTAACTTCTTTTGGCTATAAGGATTATCTTCTATGGGATCTCTATGCATGACAAAATTGAGAGTTATAAGTAAATGCCTATGATCAGAGCCAGGCTCATGGTCGTTTAAGATGTCAAAATTTGTTATTTCGTTGTATAGAGGGAGATCGGAGATAACATAGTCTACCAAGCTACTACCAAGCCCATGGATGTAGGTCATCTGGCTAGAATTGGGCCACTTCTTTAGACCATTGCAAATTATGAGATCCTAAGCACTACAGAGCTTGACTAGCTCTGATCCAAACAAATTTTCCCCAAGGTATTTAGAGCTCCTTTTGTACTGGCTATCCAGAAAAAGGTCTTCGTCTAACCAAAGAGGATTGGGGTTGAAATGATTGCTTAGAAGAATAGCTTGGTTGCTTGAAGTTCGAGCATTAAAGTCAGCCATTAAAAGGATATTGCCTTCATTCCTTAGGCTAGAAATATCATTCTCTAAACCATTGTAAGGACTGTTTTTATCTAGATTCTTTTTCTTATAGAAGTTAGAATTGATGGGGGGAGATTAACGGATTGCTATGTAGGTATTTTTATCATAAATGTTAGTAATTTCTATCCAACTATATTGGTTGTAAGGGTCGTTTTTATAAATCCTAGCATGGGAAGAGATGTTCTTCTTAATGTAACAAGCTATACCCCCAATGCCTCTATGGGAGGATCGCTTATTCTAGGTAGACCATAATGTAAATCCATCTATGTTAGGGACCTTAGATTCTTTGTGCTCCCAAGTTTTGACAAGAAAAACAATATCAACATCATTCGAGATCCAACTTAGCTTGGGGCCTTTGTTCCATGGAAAGCCCCGACAGTTCCAAGAAAGAATCTGGAGCATGTTGAACTGCTATTTATTATTATGTTTTTGTTTTCTATCTCGAATAACGGATTTTCTATTTCTGATTATTGCCCATTTTCCTTCCTTCCTAGCTTCCTTTACCTTTTGAACCTCCTTTCGCAATTCTGCTTGATCTTCTAGAATGAGATCTTCATTTATTATTATTCCCGTTCCTTTTAGACTTGAGGCTTTACTAAGTATGTCATACTTATGGTCAGTAGAGCTCACCTTTATTCGTATCAACCTTCCTTTATTCTCAGGTAGTTTCCCCAACCTTGTTGCTTCTGTGAGACACGTTGTTTCAATTTGTAATTTGTTATGTAGTTCTGTCTGGGCTATGGCTAAAGTATCCTAATCTACCTCCTCTTTCAAACCGAAGATTATAAAGGCCCTTTTTTTATGCTCATGGTCTAATTCTATCAATTTTTTCATTTCATCTTTAATTGATTTGATATCTAATTTACCTGCCACACTATTTAGGGTGAGGTGGCTATTAACTCTTTCCTCTAGCTCTTTAATCATGTCCTTCATTTTAAGACTCTTTAAAGTATCAACATCTACTTGCTGGGATGTTTGTTTCATATCTTGGTTTTGTTTTTCTATAACCTGCAACCTAGTCTCCATTGCCTCCATCTTATTCTCCAATAGTTCTATTTTATTTTCTATTTGTTTTTGGATCTTGTCTTCAAGAGATGTGAATTTATTTTCTAGCATGGCTGCTAACTCTGTTTGTAGCTTGACTTTTCTTTCTTCTCTATGTTTATCTAAAGACTCTATATACTCATAGAGGCTCTGTAGAGTAACTGTGCTAGGTCTACCTTTGGTAATCTTTGGTAATTGTGGTGAATTATTCATACTTGAAAATATACGAGGAGATATGTATTAGAAAAATATAAAGAATGTGATGTGTGCACCTGATATCAGCAAGCTGGAGCGTAGATGCACGTGCCCCAGATTGTTTTTCTATTACCATAGAGAGATCATGAATTATTACCACAGAGAGATCGTAAATTATGACCACAGAGATCCTAAATTATTATTGTAGAGAGATCATAAATTATTACCGCAGAGAGAACGTAAACACATTATTTTTTTCGTTTTATAAAATTCAAAAACATTTTTTAGGGGTTAAAAAAATCATATACGATTCATGTTAATTTATTAATTATGAAAATAATAAAAATATGGAAGAAAAAAAATGAAAATAAGAAATTTTATTTTTTATTTTTTTTAAAACATTTTAATTTTTTTATTTTATAGAATTCAAAAACATTTTTTAGGGGTTAAAAAAATCATATACTATTCATGTTAATTTATTATCGACTTTAATATTATTTTCATTTTTTATTTAAATTAAAAATAAATATGTTAATATAATGATGTATATTTTTATTTTTAATCAATATTAAATGAGATTTTTTTCAACTCATTAATACATGTCGTCACATTGAGTGAATATGACATTTATTTTTGACTTGATTTCTCATCCACTCTCACTGATCTTAGCGGAAGAGAATTTGTAAAAATTAGATGAATACTTCAAAAAGTAAAAATTGTATAGTAAATATTTATTTAATTAATTTAGAATTTAGAATATTAAATATTATTTATAACACAAAACACACACCATCACATGAGTCTGTAATACCTTTAGTTTAACAAATCTTTAACTAATTTCACTCATAGGGTGAATATCAGATCAAGTGGCATTAGAGCTCAAGGTTGTAAGGTTAGACAAGCTTGTGTTGGTATAGCTGTGAATGCTCACAAGATCAAAGCTTAAATTAGGAGAAGGAGAGTTGGCGGAAACTAATCCCAAAATTGGAAGAGTCTATCCTCGAAAGACCATGTCAGCAGAAGGTTCTATGGGGCCAGACCCTCAATTCATAGAGAGTTTCCTAGCTACAAAGTCTATGGTTGAAGAAATGTACAGATACTTTAGAAAGCAAAAGGTGGAAGATGCATCAGGCTCTAAGCAAGAGAAATAAGAAGATGAGTCTCACTTCCATGACAACTCCAAAGGAAAGGGGAAAGAGGAACACTTTCTCACACCTCCTAATAGCCCTGTACATAATAAGAAAGCATCTTTGATTAAGTTAGATGTGAAATTTGATTTCCCCATATATGATGGAGAGCTAAATGCTGAAAAATTGGACAATTGGATTAGACAAATTGATGTGCATTACAAGGTACAAAACATAAACTCAGACAAGAGTAAGATTCAGCTAGCAAGCCTACACCTAGGAGGCACTACCTTGGTTTGGTGGGAAGGTTGAACCCAAGCTGACATGAAAAGACATGGCAAGACCATCTCTGTCTTGAGTGAATTTGTTGTTGCAATTAAAAAGCAGTTCTATCCATTGGCCTACATGCAGCAGGCCATGATGAGTTGGAAAACTCTTCGGCAGTTGAAGGGGCAAAGTGTACAAGGGTATACTCAAGAGTTTAGAAAGAGAACATTGATGTTAGGTATCTCATTAGACTCAACAGAGACTCTTTTGAAGTACATTGGTGGTCTACACAACTACATGAGGCATACCATCCTCATGTTTAATTCCATTAGTATAGATGAGGTATCTATACAAGCTACTCATCTGGAGGCTAGAGGAAAGAATTTCAATCTAGAAGTTGGGGGACCATCCCAACCCACTGTAAACAACAACAAGGAGAAAAGAAAACAGAAGTGGAAAGCAAGGAAGGCTAACACTGCACAGAAAGCCAAAGCTTCATGCACTCACTATAAAAAGGAGGGGCATGATGATGAGCATTCATTGATTATGCATCTAGAGCTGAGACCTAAGAAGTCTGAGGGAAAGAAGAAGAATATAGTTGTAGCTATTCAAAGAGATTTGGGGTCAGACTCGGGAGATGAAATAACCATAGCAGCCACAGGTATAAAAGTTTCTCTACTTAAGAGAATGCTGAAATCAAGAAGCAGGTGCAGGAGTTTCTCGAGAAGGGCTTCATCAGGCCTAGCACATCACCATGTGGGTCACCAATTGTTTTGGTGAGAAAGAAAGATGGCTCATGGATAATTTGCATTGATTACCGAGTACTAAATAAGATAACAATAAAAAATCGTTATCCCCTTCCTCGCATAGATGATATTTTAGATCAATTAAAAGAAGTTGTTTATTTCACCAAGTTGGATTTGCACAGTGGATACCATTAGGTTAGAGTTGCAAAGCAAGATGCATGGAAGACTACTTTCAAAACAAATTAGGGATTGTATGAATGGTTAGTTATGCCTTCTGGCTTAACTAATGCTCCTGCTACTTTCATGAGATTAATGAATGATGTACTCCGACCTTTTCTTGATGATTTTGTTATTATGTATCTAGATGACATTTTTATTTTTAGTAAAACGTGGGAATAACATTTAAAGCATGTTAAGCAGATATTAGATGTTTTGAAAATAGAAAAACTTTATGTTAAACTCTCAAAATGTGAATTTGGAAAAACATCTCTAAACTACTTGGGTCATATAGTAGGGGGAGGTGAATTGAAAATAGATCCCTCTAAAGTGGTAGTCATTTTGAACTGGCCTAAACCCAGGTCTGCTACAAAAGTGAGAAGCTTCTTAGGAGCAGTGCAATATTGGAGGAATCTCATCTCTAACTTCTCCTTGATTGCATCTCCCTTACATGCTTTAATAGGATTGAATAAGGTGTTTCAGTGGGGAGGCAAACATCAAAAAGCATTCGACACCTTAAGAGAGAAAATTAGTACAACACTTGTACTAGCACTGCCAGATTTACCAAGACCATTTGAGATCCAAACTGATGCCAGTGACTATGACATGGGAGTAGTGTTGACACAGCACGAAAAACCCATATGTTATCATTCTGATACTTTTAATCCTGCAGTAGTTAACTATCCTACATATGATAAAGAATTGTATGCATTTGTTCAGAGTGTGAAAAAGTGGAAACATTATTTAATGGGCAAAGAGACAGTAATACATAATGATGATCAGCCACTTCAATATCTACACTCCCAAACTAAGTTGCAACAATCAAGATATTACAGATGGATGGGTTTTCTACAACAGTTTCACTTAGTCATCAGATACAAAAAGGGCATACATAACAAGGTTGCAGACATGTTATCTAGACCCATTATAAATGCATCTACCATACTTAAGCATAATTCTGTGCTACATGAAAGCTACATAGAACAATATTCTTAGGATATGGATTTTAAATATATATGTGCAACTTTGAGCCAAGGAAAACTAGTAGAAGAATTGGATTATCACATGACAGACTGACTCTTATACCATTGTGGGAAACTTTGCATTCCACAAATTGAGAGAGTAAAGATAATTAGGGAAGCCCGCACTTCTCTGATATCAGGTCACTTTGAGCTAAGTAAAACAATTGCACAGTTGCAAAGATTCTGCTATTGGCCGAAAATGAATGAGACAGTTTCTAGATATGTAAGAGGGTGTGCCATGTGTGCCAAAAGCAAACCCAGCAATAGAAAACTAGGCTTGTACACTCCATTTCCAGTTCCTTCTCACCCTTGGGAAATTGTTTCCATGGATTTTGTTGGAGGACTGCTTAAATCTCAAAAAGGTCATGATTATCTATATGTTGTTGTGGACAGGTTCAGAAAAATGTGTATTTTGATACCTTGTAGTAAACAGATCACAATTGAATAGACTGCAAAATTGTTCTTTGAACATGTATGGGTTCATTTTGGATTACCCACTTCCATTGTATCTGATCGAGACACCTGATTTATGGGGAAGTTTTGGTCTTTTCTGTGGGAACTGATGGACACCAAGTTAAAGAAAAGCACAACTTTTCATCCACAAATAGATGGCCAGACAAAAGTAGTAAATAGGACTGTGATCCAGTTACTGAGAGGTTATTGCAGTAAACATCCTAAGCTTTGGGATGAACACTTGTGTTATGTGCAACATGCTTACAACAAGGCCAAACACTCTTCTACACATAGATATCCTTTTGAGACTTGCTTTGGTTTCACACCAACGTCTCCTTTGGATTTTATCTTTGGTAAAGATACCATGGTTGATGCACATAGTGATGTGAACAAGGAAACTAGGTTCATTGAACAGATCCATGAGATCCACCAGGCAGTACAGGAACAATTGGAAAAGAGACAGGTCAAGTACAAGGCTAGGCATGATAAGCATCGGATGGAGCATAGTTTTCAATTTGGAGACCAAGTCTGGTTGTATATCAACAAAGACCGGATGCAAGGTGAAGGTGAAAAGCTAAAGCCTATCTGGTATGGACCTTTTAGGATACTTGAGAAAATTGGTGAAAATGTCGATTGCTTGAGATTGCACATCTACACAGTCGTAAATGTCGATTGCTTGATATTGTTTTAACCTTCAATGATTAAGGACCCTGAAGAGCAAAGTAAAGTGCCTTCTATTGATGACCTACTACCTGAATACCTCAATGAGTTGCAGGAATACATAGTGCTGGATAGGAAGGTGAAGACAATGCGCAGGGGAGAAATTGAGTACCTTAGTATTGGGCTCAAAGGTTCAAAGCCAAGTAGCGCAAAGTGGATTGAGATTGGACAAGTGAAGAAACAATATCCTCACTTAGTCGATGCTTGAAAACAAACTTTTGGTGGTCCAAAAGCTTTTCAGTAGGGAGATCATGATCTGAATTAGATCCATAGAAAGACTGTCGAGAACCATGACTGAATCAGGTCGAACAAATCTCTGAAGAAATCCAAAACAGTATCAAAAACACCTTGAACCAGTGGCCATGGCAGTCGACATGGAATGACGAGGAACTTGTGTTATAGACATATTTTGACACTGCAACCCCAATCTCATATGTCCATTAACCAAGTGCTTCTAAGCCCCTAAAAGTGTTGTTTCATACCCTAAAGGAACAAGGTCAGCTGATTACATCATCTCCCAGAAGTTCTCCCTGAAAAACTACTCAAAACTGGTAAAACCTGGACCATCTCACCTGCTCCATGGTCAAGGTGCGATGCATCTCACCTATTACACACGAGGGGTGCGATGCATATTGAAAATCCCTTCTGTAGGGTGTGATGGGTGAGAGTAGACAAATGGCAGAGGCAGTTTGCTAGGTGGAAACCCAGAGAATCTTCTAGAAACTCCTCATTTGCCACTTGCCTCTCTGAATTCACCCAGGGATGAGTAAGAGATCATCAAATCTCCAAGTGGAACCAAGAACTATCAGAGAAATGACACTAATCAAAATCCTAGAAGCTGACTCACCCACCTGCAAATATCTATATATGGATCCCTCATCCTAGAGATCCAAAGGTTGGAATTTTGTATTTTTTAAGGAAATGTTGTTGGTTTCTCTGTGAAACATCATAGTGTTGGGTGATATAGCTTTTCATGAGGTGAAGAGGGCTTTCATGCTGGGAGGATGGCGCTGGGTCAGACCAATGGGTTGTAATCCTCTCTTCTACTACTTCTATCAATAAATCTATTTGAGTTTTCCTCCATAATCTTGTATATCTCTGAATCTTGTATTGATATATGCATTTGTATGGTTAATATACATCTGAAACTATATTTTCTATGGTTATAGATGTCTATGCTTTGATGGTATTATGCTGCTTTGACTCTACAGGTGTTCTTTGAAGCAAGACAAGTAAGGAAGGAGTGGTGAAGCTCTATCAAAGGAGAGAGGAAACAAGAAAGGAGCCAAGCGAAAGACTGAGGTTGGCACTCTCTGCTTCTCTATCATCTATCTCTCATAAAGGAAAACACAAGTAACTTTAGTTTGTTTGTTTCTAAGATAACTACCTGTCTTAGTGGGACTAGCAGCTCTGAATGGACACTAGTTTTCCCGATAACAAAATGGCGACTCCGCTGGGGAATGAATAGTTTGTTTGCTTGTTCCTATTTGTTTGCTTTATAAACTACAAACAGAGCCTGAAGTTAAGCCAGCTAGCCTTCGAACTGCTTTTACTATGCAACTGCAAAGTAGATCAACGCTGCTTCAGTTAATCTCCGGGTTAGTTTATGAACTGAACATCTGACTTGCAAACATCCTAAGTGCCCTGGTGGTAGCTCAAGTAACCTCATTAGATCAGCCCCTATACTTTGTGTTTACTGCCTATCATTAGCTCAGCCTAAATCCCTGAACTAAGCTACAAACTGTGAGCAAAAACCAAGCTCAGTCTCGTCCCTGGACCATTGCACTGTCTCTCATTGGCAGTCTGGATGCATCGCACCTCCCGTGTGTTGCAGGTGAGATGCATCCCTGTTTCCTTGTGTTACAGGTGCGATGATTGAGTGAGATTGTTTCTGCCTTCAGATTTTGGGTTTTTATTCATTGTCTTCAGCTTTATTCGGTAGTTTTGCTGTTTATGATTAGTATATCACTGTTGAAACTCTCTTCCTTTGCATTATTCAGCATCCATTGATAAAGAATTGTGATTTTTTTTTAATGTATTTTTTGTCATTTACAGTTCTCCTTTGCAAACAGTATCTTAATCGAACTATCGTGTTTTGATTTGAAAGTGTCACAAGTGTTGTTTTCAGTCAAAGAAAAGCGTGTCATAAAGTGTTCCTCTTTTAGATAGTCGATTACACTTTTTCCATTGTATTTGATTTGAATTAAATAGTATTTCAAGTGTCGAAAGCAATTTTAAATTCGAAATCGCAAAGTGTCGTCATAGTCTTCCTTTCATTTTTTGAATTCGAAATCGAAAAGTGTCGTCTTAGTCTTCCTTTCATTTTTTGAATTCAAAATCGCAAAGCGTCGTCTTAGTCTTCCTTTTGTTTTTTGAAAAGAAAATTGTTAGTACTGTCGCTTTGAAAGAAAAATAGTTTAGATATGTACTTAGCATTCTTTTTGTCATCCACACATTAATAAAGAGGAAAACAAATACAAGCATGTGCATTTGCATTTAGACTGCATGCGGAAATTGATTTAGGAAAATGCATCTTATTGTGTGCTCTCTGCTCTATGTTAAAAGAATTTTACTTCTCTTTCCTTAGTAGCTAGGATTTTCATTGCAAAAAGAAAGTAAACGACTATTTTATCATCTTAGATTGCATATTTAGGAATTGTATATCTACATTACGCGGTGAACCCTAACGTCAAACTTCTTAAGAAAGATCAACTATAAAATAAACCTCAATGAACATAAAAATGCTTTGGAACCTAATGCACAACATCTATAAGTCTAGGCTAGAGACGTATTCCGACGTCGTAAAGCCTAGTAACTATCGTTCTCATCGTAGGTTGGGTGATTCCTCCTCTTTGATACGACAAGTGCTAGTAAAGATTTGTGCTCCCATGTACCGTCGAGTATATATTAGGATACTACAATAGGCTATATCCTTGATCCTTAGGAAGCCATGTTTACCGCTCTATTGATCGCAATGCACTGAACACAACATTCAAGAAGATTGACTGTCGTAACTTAAAAATTATTCTGCAGTTTTGCGATTGGTTTGGTAATCCCTCTGTCTAGATTTCCAAAGTAGTCACCTTCGTTCCTTTTCGAAATCCTTAAAAGAAAAGGTCCATCTGAGCACTTGTCACTTCAGGCTCATTAAAAATCGAAGGCGACTAGAGTCATATTTAGCTTTTTCTCAACTCTTAAAAATTGAAAAAGCAAGTTGTGTCAAAGCATCATAAAATTCATTTAATTCGGAATCACATTTTCCCCTTTTTATTTTGAGTTGATCAAGTAATCCACAATTGTGGAAGAAATTCAATCAAAACCCCATTGTTCGTGGAGACTAACGAGTCAACAGTCTTTGACTCCGGAAATGAAACCATTTTGGGCCAAGCTTTCTCGTTTAACTAGGTCAAAGTCTCCTGGTTTATCTGAAACTTGTGTTTCAACATCCTCAGAGACTCCAGTTACTCCAACTATTTCTAATATCCCTGCCTCTATAGAAGAAGTTTTGCAATTACAAGAGGACACTAGAACTGATCCTAGTGTAATGGTAAACACTTCCATTCCTGAACCAGCTCCATCTAGGGCTGATTCAGAAGGTGTCGCCCCTCCAGCATTTGCCGCTATAGAGTCTATACCTTCTTTGACACCAGAAATATTTTACAAACCTGACGGTCTACCTCTTCCACCTGGATTGATTGCTATAGAAGAGATCGTGGAGGATCTTCCATCTAGTACTCCATTGCATTTTGGAATTGGGATCCACCTATATCCTTATACTACAGAAGTTATTCACCCTTCATCACAAGTTCCTGTAGAATCGCTAGGAAATCTTTTGGATAGACTCGATATGTCTGAACAACCATCGACATCTAGGACTGTGTCATCCGATACAGCAGCAGTAGAACCTCGTGCCACCACTCTGACAATGTTCGCTGGTGTACCATCTGTCCCAACTAGTTCTCAACAACTAGATGGAGTCCACCCATGGACTGTTTTGACAGTATGGTCTATTCTTATTTGTTCATTCGGAACCTTATCTAGAATTTCTTATGTTGAGTCTCAGTAAATTGATCCTTCGCAACAGTATCAATTTGGGCAGTCCAGTCTCCAAAGGCCAATTTTCCCTTTGAATATTGGATTTGTACCATATGGAGGGAAGTATGCTTTTTCATTATTCCCTCTGGGAGAACAACCATATGAGAGTTCACAACAGAATTCAGGTCAGGTTGCAATCACATCCAGTGGTTGGGTACCAATACTGCCTCAACAGCCAAGAGTTGTATATTCTATACAACCAAATCAACTTGTGTCGAATATTCCCACTACACCGGCTATTGTGACGATGTCGCAAGTACAAGCGATGGCTGTTGTATGTCAACCTCCAATCTCACAGGTTGTAATACAGCAGCCTATCGTCTCCGCGACTCAATCACAACCGTTGATTAGTGGATCCTTAACTGAAGCGACTCAAGCTCAAACGGGTACTAAAACCTCTCAATTTGGTCAAACATCCAGTATTGGGCAACAGCAAATGGTCTCACAGCCATGGCTTGTGCAATATCAACAACCGCAATTCCAGTAAGCTTACCGAGGACCTGAGCAACAAAGCTTTGTAGGTAATGAGCAGCCGTATATTCAAAACGGTTACCAACAATCATATTATAATGGTTACACCCATCATCCTTATCAAAGTTATCAGCATCAAATACATTATGCTAGTATGCAAAGACCCACGGCTCAAGCGATCCCATCTTATCCTGGGTATGCTTCGCCAAACCTGAATCAACAGTTGCCTTTTGTAGCAACTTTAGAATTACCAAATATGAATCAGCTAACAAATGATCCAATTGCTTACGCCCCTTGGTGGCCAGTGATTCCTCATAAAATTCTGTCAGATATTCCTAAATTCAATGGAAATCTAGGTGAAGATCCATCAAATCATGTGATGACCTTTCATCTGTGGTGTTCGTCCAACACTCCCAATGATGATTCAATTAGGTTTCACCTTTTTCAGTGGATTTAACTGGTTCAGCAGCAAAATGGTACATTGAATTTCCTAGGGCTTCATTCAATAACTTCAGCGCCCTTGCCACTACCTTTTTAACCCATTTTGAGTTACCCATAAGGTACGAAATAGGGAAGGAGCTTCTTACCAATTTTAAGTAGACAACAACCACTCACATATCTGATCATATTCATGAGTGGTAATGTCGTCGTAGAATGGTAAAGACATATGTTCCTGATCAACGGTTAGCTGAATGGTTTATTAATTCATTGTCACCTTCTATCATAGAAGATGTGGCTAAGGGAGGAGTTGTCACTGAAGAGCAAGTCATTACTCGTGTGCAATATATATACTTGATCTATACTCAGTCTGGCACGCTCTATGACAAAATCCTTGATGCCCCTAGACCAGAGTTTTCCATTCCTCCTCCTCCTAAATCAAACAAAGACTCTCATGCCAATGATGGTGTGATAGGTACGACAGGCATGAAAACCACAAAGGCTACATCCAAGAAAGCCCGTATGGTTTTTGGTCAAAATTCAAATGAAGAACTTCTTGCCTCGGAGGTCACTGCCATGTCGACCAACAAAGGCAAAGAATCGAAGCAACCAGGGGACAAGAAGAAGGAGAAAATCAAAAAGAAGAAACAGGATGATTCATCTCCTGAAAAATCTTCTGCAAACCCTTCTGGACAAAAGAAACCTCCCGGGCTATGTCGCATATGTGATGAAGACCATTGGACGAGAGATTGTAAGTATAAAGCTAAGATTAAGAAGTTCTTTAAGAGTTCAGAAACCTCAGCAGTATTGACCAATCCATTTCCAAACCTAGAAACCAATCTGGTTGCTAGCGACAATTCTTCCCCATCCCAAGTGCTTATGTTGTCCATTTCGAAAAAGCAAAATGATGCTTTCATATCGAAAAGGTATAAATATTACAGGAATCCACAGCTGTCGAACAACAAGGTTACTGATCGACCTAGTAGTTCGACAACAACTTTGACTGAAGTTGTGCCACCCATCATTCCCGAGCTAACGATAAAGCAACCAAAGGGAGTAGTACACAAATCGACATTTAATCCTCATGCCAGAGCAGCACAAAATTATAATATAATGGAGGATCTGGCCCAATCGCCATCCGCTATGTCGACACTTGAAGTACCGCAAAATTGCCCCTCCCAAAAGCAGGCTCTATTATCAGCAATACGTGGGATTGACCAAGCAGATTCCAATCTTGTGGCCTTTAACCATAAAGGATATGAACCTCAGTTACCAGCTCAACTCGCTTTCCTCATTCAAGTGAAAGCCCTCAACAAAACTATTCATCGAACAATTATTGACGAAGGGGCATCTACATGCATTATGTCAATGAGTTGCTGGAAAACATTGGGCTCACCACCCTTGTCGCGATCATCAATGACATTAAAAGAATTCAATGGATGTACATACACCTCGTATGTGATTTTAAGTAACTTGCAAGTTGAACTGGGGGGCAAAACAATAGAAATTGATGTCGAAGTTATCGATGGAAACCTCGATTACAACATCCTACTGGGCAGGCCCTGGATTTATGCTATGGCTGTAGTTGTGTCAACATACTTTAGAAAGATTGCATTTCCTTTTCAAGGAGGAATTACAATCATTGACCAACAAACCTTCCTCCCTAATAGTTCACATGTTACGGGAAGCATTCCAATGATCCATGGAAGCTCTCAATCGCTTCAAAATATAGGAGTAGGCATCCTAAAAGACCCTACATTGATGGGTACTTTTTCTCTACCACCTTCGAGTAATTTGGCGGAAGTAGCCACGGTGGAGACCTGCAATATGGTATCTTCTATATCTACAAATATTCAGAAGATTTCCGAACATGATGTTAGCATAGATCAACACCAGGTATTGCCTCCAAGCCCAATAGAAATATTGTAGCAATCAATTTTCTTGGCCTGGGCGGCAAACCAAAATCAACGCTCATCGAGTGTTTGGATAGATAGGTCTAAAGAATATGTACCTCTTCAGATCCTTGGTCGCATGTACATTCTATAGATGAAGGAATTGTTCAGTCAATGATGATAGGAGAGGCACCATGGGAAGATTACCACCATCGTTCCCATCTTTTGGATTACCACAAAGATTGTTCCAATGACCTTAATCATCCTTCAGTTTTTTATTTTCTATCAAATACTGTAAGTACGGTGGATTTCGAGCGAAATCTATCCAATATTGAAGAAACTATCGCCATAAATATCTCGACCAAACCAGATGTTGTAGAGAATATTCATGTTGGCAAATATTGTTCTTCTTCAAAACTGGAAATATATTGCGCTCTCTTTCACGAGTTTAGATATGTCTTTGCATGGTCATATGAAGAAATTCCAGGCATTGACTTGAGCATAGTTGAACAAAAAATTAAGATGTATCCAGATGTCAAACCGGTACGACAACAACTTTGGTAGCTGCGCCCAAAGAAAGTCGCTGCCATGAAGGCAGAAGGTCAAAAACTTTTACATGCTAGTTTCATTTACCCAGTTCCTCTAACTGATTGGGTATCAAATATTATTCTTGTGATGAAAACGCAAGGAACGATTAGAGTGTGCGTTGATTAGAAGGATGTAAACCAATCTTGTCCAAAGGACAACTATCCTACACCCTTCATTGACCAGATAATTGATGAATGTGTTGGATGCGAAATCTTTTCGTTTATGGATTGATTTTCCGGGTATAATCAAATAAATATCCACCCAGAGGACGAGTCAAAGACTACATTTATTTTTCCATGGGGCACATTCGTGTACTGCAAGTTACCTTTCGGTTTAAAGAACGCAGGGGAAACTTTTCAGAGGGCTATGAATTATGCCTTCCATGACATCAAGAACATCGTTCAACCATATCTCAATGATCTTCCGGCTCATTTGCGAAAGCAGACTGATCATCTGCAACATTTGAGAGCTATATTTTTACGTTGTCGACACTACAAGATACGACTTAATCTGCACAAGTGTGTGTTTTGTGTCGGTTCTGGTCATTTACTTGGCTTTGTAGTTTCAAGGGACAAGATTTGTCTTGACCCATGTAAGGTTCAGGTGATCATCGATATGCCTCCACCTTCAAATTTGCTTCAGATTCAGAAACTCCAAGGGAAAGCAAACTTTCTAAGGAGGTTCATTCCAAATTATGCCAAACTTGCTAAAGGTTATACGCATCTTTTGAAAAAAGAAGTGCCCTTCAATTGGGATTAGCTTGCGCAAGCTTCCTTTGATGCTCTAAAGGAATCCCTAATAAAAGCATCATCTATGTACGCTCCTAACTATCAAAAAGACTTTAACCTATATCTAGCTGCGCTACATACGACCATCGCAATGGTTTTACTTCAAGAAGACAATGGAATCGAACATCCTGTCTATTATTTAAGTCAAAACTTAAATGATACAGAAAAAAGTACTCCTATGTTGAAAATCTGGCTCTTGCAGCTGTTCAAGTAGTACAAAGATTTCGACACTATATCCTCTTTCGCAAAACTACAATTTTGTTAGATTGAAACCCTATGACTTACATTTTGTCGCATCAATTACTTGGGGGAAAATATTCGAAATGGATAGCTATTTTGGAAGAGTTTGATCTAGAATTCGTAAAATCCAAATCAAAGAAATCTCTAGTTTTCGCGGAGTTACTATGCGATTTCCCATCGTCGTCCAACAATTCAACATCTAGAGAATCAATCATGGATGAATCTTTGTTTCTGATATTGTCTAGCGATCCGTGGTATGGAGATATAATCATCTATCTCTAAACCCAAACATATAGACCTAATACCTCTCACTCAGAACAACGACATACTCAATACCAGGCAAAAGACTACATGAGCGTCGGTGATAAACTTTATCGTTGTGGTATCGATACAGTTCTATGAAGGTGCCTCATCCATAAGGAGGCTGAAAAAGTCCTAAATGATTATCATTCAGGCGCGTGTGGGGGGCATCAATCTGGTTATGGTACAACACAAAATATTTTACGAGCAGGTTACTTCTGGCCAACAATGTTCAAAGATTGCATAACCGTAGTCATAAGTTCCATGCTTGTCAAATCTTCGACCGCAAAACCAGAAAACAACCCACACCTCTACATCCAGTATTTTTTGTTGGGCCATTCGCCAAATAGGGCATAGATTTCATGACATGTAACCCCACCTTGGTCGGGGGGCATGGATATATCATAGTCACAGTTGACTATTTTACGAAATGGACAGGGTGAAACCTTCCTACATTAAACAACAGCGGTGAAACGACTGCTCTTTTCTTTTTCAATCATGTGGTCTCTAGATTCGGTGTTCCACAAGCTATAGTCACAGATCATGCATTGCATTTCTGCAATCACATGATGGTTGAATTGGCTGCCAAATTAGGACTGTCCCATGACAGTTCCACTCCATATTATTCGCAAGCTAACGAACAAGTTGAGGCGATAAAGAAATTTCTAAAGCACATGCTGCAAAGGATGATTGGGGTCCATAAATGGTGTGGCACCTAATCCTGTAGTTAGCCTTGTGGGCATACCGGAAATCGGTAAGAAATGTAATCGGATTTACACCCTTTCAGCTGGTGTATGGCCTGGAAGCAGTCTTACCGATTCAGTGTGAGATTTCATCTCTCAAGCTCGCAGTCAACCTTCTCCCCAGAAATTAAGAGGAAGAGGCTCGTTTCTTGGAACTAATCCAATTAGATGAAACCTTTCGTGATGCCACCCTGTCTAACGAAACTCATAAGAAATGAGTCAAGCCACAATTTGACAAGAACTTCAAACCCTGTGTCTTCTCAGAAGGCGACCTGGTCTTACTTTACGATCAGGAATCCGATAAATTGGGAGCAGGTAAGTTCTAATCATTGTGGATGGGTCCCTACATTGTTAAGCGAGTCTTAGCAAAAGGAGCCTATGAGCTAGTAGATTACGATGGGATCCCACTGTCGCAACCCTGAAATGGGTTGTACCTTAAGCGTTACTATGCTTGACTAAGCATAGTGATCTCTTCATATGCTTTTGTTACATTTTTGTTTTCTTCAAGAGCGATCATTTTGGTTAGGTAATCCACTTTTGCATTTTTTGCAGACGTTGAACCTATTGGAATCATTTGTTGGATATGCCAATGGAGCTAGTCGTCGTATGCAGAACCTATCTTCAGTAGCATGGGCCATCTTTGATCCAAGCGGCGAGTTAGTGAGTTTCAGAGGGGTATGTATTGGTTGGTCAACGAACAACATCCCTGAATATAGTGTGTTGATAGAGCTCCTCTCTGATGCCATCGCACATGGCATACGCCGACTTGTCATCAGGCTAGACTCACAACTCATCTTTCTACAGCTTACTGGCATCTATTCTGTTCGGAATCCAGCTATCTGTCATATGTTCCTAAGGGTCAGAATTTTGGAAAGGTAGTTTGATTCTATTGAATATCAACACATTTCCAAAAACTTAAACACATTAACTGATTCATTAGCAAATTATGTGTTAGATAGACATTCACAACATTTATAAAAGAAAAGCATTTCATCAACATTTGCATCAGGATCATATAAATTAACCAAAATAAAGCTCCAAAAATCAATAATATATATAACTATTTATAATATTTTACAAAATGTTCTGTTTCCAGGACAAAATCGGTCACACGACCCAAAAACTCAAAAATGCAAGAAAGCACCCTAGACTAATGTTGCTGGTGATAACAAGTCACCGCCTGTGCGATCATACGGAGGAGCCTAGTCCATCGACTTGACACACCAGTAGTATGGTGTTATAATCTCAGAGGTAACTTGTCGGTCCTCACATCCAGAATACCATGAGTGAGGCCCTCGATCTGATCCTGTAATACTGCAAGGGTCTCGGCTACATCCAGATCGCGAAGGACAACCCTCCCTACAACCTCTCCTGCTGGAACGGTAGCTGCTACCCTTGGGCGCACTGCTGGTCGCATTGGTCCAATATTTGCATGAATACATGAGTTTTGATTAGTCTTGATAACATTTAAAAAAACACAAGAACATTATAAAAACAATAAACAGAGACATGGTCAGAGATTTTTACCTATGGCACCCCATTGTTCACCAGCCGACAATACCAAATATAGGTCACCCCGGAAATCCATCCCAGCATATGGATACTCGGCATAAACCATCTGCTGATAGTTGAACCACTTGAAGAAGGCATCAGAGAATGAAATCTGTGACTGACCAACATGTCTGGCCATAAGTTTGACCCATCTCTGCATCCGTGGTTCTGTCGGTGCTAGCACTCTGAGTGAAATGTATGGTGGCTACATCAGTGGGATCTTCTCCAAGGCGAAAGTGGTTAGAATAGAACCATAAAAAAAGTTCTTGGATCTTCTATTCTTCACCTTGGTAAGCTATTATTTTATCACCAGACGTACTGCATCACACCAGTTGAATACCTTTGGTTCAAGGCATTCCAAGGCATACTGCATATAGGACCTGTTGACCAAGTGAAGAGCCGCGCTGCCAGCGAATCTAGCAAAGGTGAATAAGATAGTCCTCAAGGACCGATCAGTAACATCTCTAATACTGATCTTGCCATCCTTGCTTGGCTGAGATCCATCTCTACAATATCAGCGAATGTAATTCCTCAAAGATTCGCCACCACGAGCGGAACCTGATAGTGAGAGAGGGCCACCACGCCTTGACAAACCGGTCAAAAAGTAGACATCCTCAATAGTCAAAGGGATGGATTTACCTCTAATCTGAAACACTTGGTTGGTAGGATCCTAGGCATCGAGAAGATATTGCAACAAGTTGATTTGTTGCCTCATGCTAGATATGCGGAAGAACTTGAGCAAGCCACAGTTCCGCAATGCAGTTAATGTACCCAGGTCATGTAAGGCAATCATATCCTCCTCTTCATGCTCACGTTCATGCCATGTAATGACCATCTTTCTCCAATGAATCTCTAAAAAACAAACAAGAGGAGAATTAGGATCCTGATTTAGGCAAAAACAGGCAGAAATTCCATCAAAAATCAGTGCATAAACTTTCCTCCTTGCACCCATCGCACCCTAGCTGTGTAGTAGGTGGGATGCATACTAATTGGCCAATGGCCACGTTAGTATGCATCGCACCTTTCGATGTGTACTAGGTGCGATGGGGAGAGAATGAAATTTTCAAACCCCAGAGGCTCAGAAAAGCAGCAAAACATGCTCAGAATAAGAAAAGGAAAGAATGCAGAGCTTAGGTTTAGCTCCTACCTAGTCCAGACGGTGCTGAAAATCATCCACAGAATCTCTCAGAATTAGCTGATGAAAATCGAAGGGGAAAACACCTCCAGAGCTCCAACAATCCCAAATTTGAATGAAATGGTAAAATGAGAGGCAAAAGCTACGTTTATGTTATTGCTCACGTAATTCAAGTAAGGTATTAGTTTTTTACTCATTTTCAAGCATGTATGTACATTTCTAACCAGTTTGATGGAGCAATTGAACATGTAGTACAACCGTCAAGAGAACATAGTGTTAATGGTGAATCGAACATCTTTGACTATTATCATGAGCAATGTTTCTGCAAAGTTCAAGCCCATTAAAAAATAAACCTAGTTACGAGAAATGTTTCCGCAAAGTTCAAGCTCGTTAAAAAATAAACCTAGTTATGAGCATATGTTCCCCCAGAGTTTAAGCTCATTAAAAAATGAGCCCATCTTCCGGTAAGTAACCATCGCGATCACATAATTATCATATTTTGGACCTTGGTCGTGTTCTTACCATCACCTCCACTCTTTTTTAGCCGATCATACACCTCCATTTGGTTGTTTACCCTTTTGAGGAAGAACTGCAATGAGTGATTCTATTAGCCATCTTATTTACACTGTCATGATTGAAAAGATACAAACCTTACTTGGAACCAGCTACTATCTAAAAACATCACTTGTTCCTTAAAAAATGAGTCTCCTTTAAGCTCTTTTCATTTGACTCGTAAAATATGAAAAGATTGCCGAGCAATTGGCCTCTCCAGCTCGTTAAAGTGATTGGAAGTGCCATCCCTCCTCTAGATTTTAATCTTTTTGGACCTGAGGGATCATTACAAAAAAGATCGAGCACTTGTCTTGTTCGACTCGTTAAAACTATCGAAAAGTCGTCCCTTTTATATTATTTTATACTTTTTCGGACTTAAGGGATTATACTACGAAAAAGGATTACTGGAGTTTCCTTTCTGTCTCTTTTCAGACTCTCTAAAATTGAAAAGGATCGAGTTATCCTTATCATTAAAATCGCTAAAAAAATGGTGACAAACTTGTCCATGCAAACAAGAGCGAGTTTCATTGTTGCTAGGCTTGCTAAAACATAGCGACAGGTTTGCCCGAAGGGAAAATTATAGAACAAGCATATATTATCCTCCTCAAGCTTGACAAAAATAAAAAGGTACTGGTCAAAAATAACTGGGGAAAAATTGGGAAGAAAACTTGAAGAACTTTATTGGTAGCAGGTCGCTCTTGAACATGACACTTTCACTCCATCACCATGATTGAGTCGGGTTGGGTTATTCTGTTCACCAGCCATATCACCATTGGTCCTCCGCACCATCCATTTTTGGGGTTAACGCTACCAATCCATTTCAGTGTCACCAATATGTTCAAGAGAAGTTGCTCAGAGAATTCACCAACCTAGCTTATGCCTCATCCACTGCAATACCTTCACGCTTCATTCTTTCATGACCACCACCCTGAAACTTGTATCATCAGATCGTTTTCACCTTCACAAAATCATTTTCTCTGTTTCGTGTCGTAGATTTGGGACTCATTAAGGCCCTCCTATGCTAGGTAACTTTTTGTCAACATCAGCTCATTATCCAAGAAGTTGACTTAGAAACAACCCTTTCAGTACTTTGAAGCTTGCATGCCTCAAGGGCAAGTTTCTCACTTCCGGTGATAGGTTTACATCAATGGCATTCGACCGTAAGATTTTATGTGGTGTTCGACATCGACTCATGTATTCACACCATGTGAATTGTAGTGTAGTGCATTGAGCATCATCATCATCATCGATGATTCCTCTCGCGCCTGTTAACAACTTACATCATTGGCTAGTAATCAGGTGATGTCTTTCCATGTTTGACATCAGAACATCTTTTCACATGGATCGACTTGTACTTCGGGCAAAGATTGAACGAGTTTTAAGACCCTGGATCTAGTTTCATCCATCCGAGCTGTGATATATTTAGGAAAATAAAGACATCAAATGTACATCATAGTTGCACAGATAATCATCCAAGCTAAGGGATGATGGCTCTACCAGAAACATCAGTTTACCACATAGACGGTTGTCTGTCCTATGTACATGAAAATGAATTTATAAAGCTAAGCATGGGAATGCCCACCTTAGCTAGATCATGAAAATATTATGAAGATAATGTACTTTATTGTATCTTATTACAGGTCACCTTCTAGTTCGAAAAACCTTGGATCCTCATGATAAAGCATTTCACTTGACATCAAAAGATTTATGACCTCATGCTTTAGGGGGCAACTGTTATAGAAATATCTGGGAACTGCAACCCCAATCTCATATTTCCATAGACCAAGGGCTTCTAAGCCCCTAAAAGTGTTGTTACATACCCTAAAGGAACAAGGTCAGCTGATTACATCATCTCCCAGAAGTTCTCCCTGAACAACTACTCATAACTGGTCAAAACTAGACCATCTCACCTGCTCCATGGTCAGGGTACAATGCATCTCACCTATTATACACGGGGGGTGCGATGCATACTGAAAAACCCTTCTGTAGGGTGCAATTTGTGAGAGTAGACAAATGGCAGAGGCAATTTGCTAGGTGGAAACCCAGAGAATCTTCTAGAAACTCCTCATTTGACACTTGCCTCTTTGAATTCGCCCAGGGATGAGTAAGAGGTCATGAAATCTCCAAGTGGAACCAAGAACTATCAGAGAAATGACACTAATCAAAATCCCCAAAGTTGACTCACCCACCTACAAATATCTATATATGGATCCCTCATCCTAGAGATCCAAAGGCTGGAATTTTGGATTTTGTAAGGAAGTGTTATTGGTTTCTCTGTGAAACATCATAGTGTTGGGTGATCTAGCTTTTCATGAGGTGAAAAGGGCTTTCATGCTAGGAGGATGGAACTGGGTCATACCAATGGGTTGTAATCCTCTCTTCTACTACTTCTATCAATAAATCTATTTGAGTTTTCCTCCATATTCTTGTATATCTCTGAATCTTGTATTGATATATGCATTTGTATGGTTAATATACATCTAATAATATATTGTTTATGGTTATAGATCTATATGGTTTGATGGTATTATGTTGCTTTGACTCTATAGGTGTTCTTTTAAGCGGGACAAGTAAGGAAGGAGTGGCGAAGCTCTGTCAAAGGAGGGAGGAAACAAGCAAGGAGCCAAGTGAAAGACTGAGGTCGGTACTCTCTACTTCTCTCTCATCTATCTCTCATAAAGGAAAACACAAGTAACTTTATTTTGTTTGTTTCTAAGATAGCTACTTGTCTTAGTGGGACTAGTAGCTCTTAATGGACACTAGTTTTCTTGATAACACCTCGGTCAAAGCGTGCTGACTGAGGCCCATGGAGACCGCGCAGGAGGCCAAAGTAGCCTCTGGGAGCCCCAAAAGGGGAAAAGGATGAGGTTTTTGATGCGCGATTAGTGCTAATCGTGCATCACTAGGAAAACAAGGCCTTGAAGGGGGAAGCCCAAGCACTCGGTCACATCAGGAGATAGGAAACCACAGGCGAAAAAACGAAAAGTGCTAACGTAGGAAGGCGAGACCCGTGCATTGGAAAACCGACGGTATTGATCAGGGCGCCCTTGAACGGTAAGAGGTTTTGGACAGGAGTGGAGCGATCCCAAACACCGATCGATGCATGGTAGGTGGAGGTGAGAGAAAACCGTCATTGATCATGTGCTATCTATCGGGCAAGTCAAATGCACAAAATGTGCATATGGCGTTAGATCTAGAGGGCCCAGATCAGACGATTGAGATTGCACCTAATGGAAAGAAGCAAAATCGAGAGAGGATTAAGCCATGTTTTAAAGGGATTCGGAATCCGTTTGACTACCACGATGGAGGAAGAACACATCCACGGTGGAGGAAGAATGCATCCACGACATAACTAAAGAAACGAACTGATGAAGCATGTTGGCGCCATTTAGAGGAGGAAAAGTGACCACTCTCTGAGAGTTCATGATGACGCCGAACACGAGGAACTCCAAGCGCTGCTGCAGAAGGTGAATCAACACAGGTGGAAGAGGAACCGAACAGGCATAGGGATCGAATGGCTAAAACCATGAACATAGACAGTCAAATTAGTTAGATTCAGAATTGGAGTCTAAGTGACCAAGAGAGACAGTGAACCCTAAGAGGAGGACTGAACACAGAGAACAGTAAAGCTAAGCAGAAGAGACAGAGGGCTGAGTTGACCATGGATAGCGTCGAGCACCACTGAGCTTGAAGATTCAAGCCTTCCCATAGAGGAATATGTCCGGATTGAGCATCACATTTGGCTCTTTCCACTGTAGACCAAGAGGTCACAGAGCTGGTAGGAAGAAGAAGAGTCTGTGTACTCCAAGTGGCTTGGGGAATCCTTGAACCACCCTGCCAAGAAAAATCTACTAGAGGAGAACTCACATTGAGTCCCTGTATTGTAATTTCACTGCTGAAAGACACAATAAAAGAAGGCCACCATTGAAGCTGGACCGGATTCGTAGCCCTGGAGAATAGGGCGAACTCCTTATTAAGACTGTTTGTGTCTTTCTGTTGCTTACTGTATTTCTCTGTTGTCTTTCCAATTTATTGTCTGTGTATTGGCAATCTGATCGATCTATTGTTTCAATACCACAGAACACACACCAGCACATGAGTCTGTAATACCTCTAGTTTAATCAATCTTTAACTGATGTCGCTCATAGGGTGAATATTAGATCACAGAAAGAAAGTTAGGAATATGAAGCATAAGAAGTAGAGCAAAGAAGACAGTTTGAAGATGAAGAGTTGTGACAACAATCTATAGTTGAAATGAGAAAATATTTGAAGAGGAAGTTTTAGAAGACAAGATCAAATTGTTTTCTAGTACAAACTGAAGACAAACCAAAGAAAAATTACAACAAGAACAAGTAAATAAATATGAATACTACAACAACAAAGTGCTACTAAGAATGAAGCAATTTCAAAGATATAAAATTTGAAAGAAAAGAAAAAGAAAATGCAAATTTGTAAAAGTTTTGAATCATTGTAAGCATAGTTGAGACATAGAGCAGCATGCATGTTTGAGTGATGATTGAGTCAAGTTTTATTGTAAGCCTAACTGACATAGTTAAGCCATGTTTGAGTTATGTTGAGTCATAAAGTCGTAATTGATTGAGTCAAGTTTTACTGTAAGCCTAACAGACAAAATTAAGTCATGTTTGAATTATGTTGATTCATACAGTCGTAATTAAGATAGAGTGTTGGAAATTGTAATTATTACTTCATACAAAGTTACTTTGGGAAAAAGTAAAATTTAGAGTATATTTACATGTAGAGTTACTTTGGGGGAGTTACTAGACTAAAAAGTTTAAATACCCTCACCCAGTTGATTGTAATCATTAAATTTGATTCATCAATTTAAAAACACATGCTCATGTTATTGTATGTGAATTGTGTGTTATATTTCCTCTATGACTTTCCAACAACAAATAGATTCACTCAATTAACACTCTTCATTTTCAAAATCTATCATAAAAACATCTTATATATCTATCGAGGTACATAATGAAACGAGGGAGCTATTGAGTGTGGAGCATGAATATTTAGAGGTCTTTGTTTCAGCCAAATGTATACCTAAAGAAGATTGTACACCCCTCCACGCGGGGTGGTGTGGGGAGGGCGTGTCCCCCCCCATGGGGGTCCGGGGGCTAGCGGTCCCTTGGCAGGGGTTTCGGGGGTAGCACCCCAGAAGCTAAAGACATATGTAAAATTGCCTTGTAAAAGTATAGTAATTTCTAGTCAATCTAGTCCATTCATTAGGCGGATGATCTAACAGTAGAATTTATGTTTAGTTTAGGGTTTTTTGCCCTAGAACGCAACCCCTCTCTTTGTATGAGGGCATTGTATTGAGGCTATGTAATAGATGTTTGTATTCTCAGACCGAGAAACAGAGAGGTGAGACTGTGAGAGAAAACAGAGGATATTATAATGGATCTGATGTAGGTTGTGTCTCTTCATTTTGCTGGATAATAAAAAAGGAAGAACTGGTTTTTCGGAGTGGACGTAGCCCAAACTGGGTGAGCCACGTATATCTGTGTCTCTCTGGTTTTATGTGTTTATGTTTTTCTGCATATTATATGTCTTGCATTTCTCTGTCAAATTTAATATTTTTCTAACAGGAGCTTTTGCTTATTTACAAGGACATGTAGAAAGTACTCAACGTAAGGTGCACATTTCGTTTTTGTTTTGAGAGACTAGTAAGTTGCACCACATACATGTCAATAATATTGGAAACATCTTCACATAGATGAATTTCAATGCAAAACTGGCCGATTTTGATATTTCAATGATGAGAAATTCCATCAAACTTGATACTAATAATTGGCTGTGCCAATTTTGATATTTCAATGATGACAAGATGCCATCAAACTTTTCTGAACTGTTTCTTCTAAAGGATTCCCATGAATATGTCCGCACCTTGTCTAAATAGCTATATGATGATCTATGCTAAAATATTAGTTCAAAGATAAAACATAATAAAGAAAGAAGTTAAGCATTATTAAAAAGATTTTTACGTGGAGAGGCAGATGGGTGTGACTTTTCGCAAGGGGTGTGACTTTCGCACAATGCAGAGCTCACTTTCGTGCATCTATATTTCACGCAGCTATATCACTCTTCACGAAGTTGATTTCGCGGACCTGGATTTCGCGCAGCTATGACACAGACTTAAAAACACATAATTCACTCTTGGAAAAACAGAGAGTAAAAAAAAGTAAGGTTGGAGCAATACTATAAAAACTTAGGATTGAATTCTAAATCATGAAAAATACATTCACATGAGACTACAACTCATTCACCAAGTAAAACAAATGTTTTAAACTTCACGCAGAATAACACATAGTAAAATACAATAATTGTAGTTTTCATGTGCCCACTAAAATTTTCTCCACCATTTGCTCCTTAGAGACTTTTGCTCTCCTTCTCTCCAACTCTCTTACTTTCTAACCACTATAAAATAACTTTTACATTCATATTTAACTCAACATACAATTTTACATTTAATACATGACAGACCAAAATAATTAATATGATGTTGTTGTTGAGTGTGATCAGAATCATGCAGGTGTTTGTGGGGTGTGGGCAATAGTCGCTGAATGAGTGCTTGCCCATATCTATTTAACAAAATACATTAAATGCTTTAAATTCCTTGTTTCATTTCAGAATGGTTCCCGCTTGGATTCAGTCCTTCCATCTTCAAACAAAGACGCAACTTGCAAAAATATTTCTAACAAGTATGTTTGTTGTTAGGGTGTTTATTGCGGTGGTTGGGATTATTTCCAACACTACCCCTTAATCAAAATTGCCGCCATTAAAAATTACCAAACAATTTATGAGATAAACAAGATTTTCACTTGCCAATGGCTTTGTGAAGATATCAGCAAATTGATCTTGTGACCTGCAGTGTTGCAACACAATTTCATCATTGTTAAACAACTCTAATAAAATGATATGTAACATCAATATGCTTGGTCCTTTTGTGGAAGACGGAATTCTTTGACAATGCAATTGCTGAGGCGTTGTCACATAAGATAGTTGTCACTCCTTCTTGGTCATGACGAAGATCCCTCAACATCCTTCTCATCCAAACTGCCTGACATGTTGTTGTTGTTGCTGCAACATATTCATTTTCTGTTGTCATGGCATTGACACTATTGGATACTTCTTGGAGGCCCATGAAATGTCTCCAGAACCCAAATGAAAAACATATCATGACGTGATCTTTCTGTCATCGACACTTCCTTCCCAATTACTGTCAGTGTAACCAACCAACCTGAAATCACTTGTTGATGTGTATAAAATGCCATACTGTTTTGTCCCATTGACATACCTTAGAATCCTTTTCGCTGCTTGCCAATGTGTCTCCTTGGGTGTATCCATGAAACTTGACACCAAATTTACTGCATACATTATATCCAGCTTAGTGGTGGTCAAATACATCAAGTTGCCTATCATTCTTTTGTATAATATTGGATTGACATTGTTGTTGTAATCTTCTTTGCTCAACTTCAACCCCATGACCGTTGGAGTTGGTGTGGATTTGCTGTTTTGCATTTTAAACCTCTCCAAAATGTCTTCCACATACTTCACTTGAGAGATAAAAATGTCTTTTTCTGTTTTCTTCACTTATATGCTAAAAAATATCTTAACAATCCCAAGTCAATCATTTCAAATTCACTCTTCATGACTTGTTTGAAATCAGCGATGAGGAAATCATCATTGCCTATAAAAATATCTACATATAAGACGACAATGAGAACCTTACCTTCGCTCCCTTTGATGTATAGAGTAGGTTCACTGTCACATTTGTCAAAACCATTGTCCAACAAGTAGGCATCTATCCTATTGTACCATGTGCGTGGTGCTTGCTTCAACCCATAAAGAGATTTCCTCAACCAGTACAATTTCTCTTCTTGGCCTTCTATCTCATAACCAAGCGGTTGTTCAACGTACACTTCTTCTTTCAAAACCCCATTTAAGAACGATGATTTTAGGTCCATTTGATGCACTTCTAATTTATGTTGTGCGACAATCGCCACAACTGTGCGCACTCTCTCCATCCATGCGACTGGCGCGAACGTCTCCACATAATCTCTTCCATGTTGTTACTTGTATCATTTGACAACTAGCCTTGCTTTGTGCCTTTCAATCTTTCCCTCAATGTTTCTTTTGGTCTTATAGACCCACTTTACTCCAATGACATGTTTTCTTTTCGGAAGGCTCACTAACTCCCATGTCTCATTCCTTTCTATTGCTTCTATTTCTTCCTCCATTATCGTAACCCACTTTTATTCTTTGACTATCTTCAAATGGATTGGGTCATCTATTAGTGTCAGTCTTTGAAGCCTTCCACCAGTGATCAAACATGCTCTTACAAAATGATTTCAAGGTGTCAAGGTCAAATTTTGTCATTTTAGTGAGTCTTCAAGAAAAATTTGGTCACTAGGTATTAGGTCTAGGGTTTGTTTTCACTCCTTTCAAAGTTGTCCAAATTTCGGTCCATGTCACCATTCAGCTGAGTGTACCATCATTCAGATTGTTTTCATGATGATGTCAGGTTCCAATGGGTCATTTTACACCTTGTTCATGCTTCAGTTGTGCCTAGGTAAGGTTCATTTCCCTCTCCTAGGGTTTTGAAGGTAATTTCTCTTGGATGGTCAAATCATCAGCAAAACTTGTATCCTGATCTTTATACACCTTCCCTTATCCTTAATGTACCTTATTAAACACTTCCCATCACTGAGATCCCCCAAATTCCTCATTTTTCCACAAAATCTAGTTTCTTGCTACAATCTAACAATTTTCTAGGCTAGGCGTGCGTTTTGCCCTTTTGGACCCCTTCCCCTCACTCAATATTTGAAATTCCACTTGCCCCTACTTCCTAACATCCCTCCCTACTTCCCAAAATTTTCTCAAGAATTTAGAAGCCCCTTATCCCCTTCATTTCATTTCATTTCGACAAATCCCCTGTTCCACACATCGAGATAGGTTTTACTCCAATGATGTTTCTGAGCACGAAAAGATGAATTTGGGAAAACTAAGAGAGGTTCTTGTCCAACTTAGGCCAAGGAAGAAAAAAATCCTTCAAGTTTTACACAGGTGTCATGGTTTTAGAGAAATATCAAAAATACAGTTTCCTCAGGAGAATTGATGCACCTCTGAAGTGACCTTGGGAAAATCAATATTTCTCCTATCTTGGTTGGCCAAATTACTTTCTTTATGAGTCAAATGATAACTCGACACAAATATATTTCTAATGAGCTATCTTGAGCTCAGTTTTAAGTTGAGGAAGACCTTCAAACGTTGACTACAACAACACTCTACCTTTAGGTAGCCTCATTTTGCACATTTTCACCAGTCTTGGGAGGTTTAACTTTCTACAGGGAAAATGAACTCCAAATTTAAAAATTCAATTTTGGTTGGAAAGTACACTCAATAAGAGTTCCAAAGAGCTATTTTTCACCCAATTGGGACACCTGGAAGGCCCTCAATACTGGTCTGCAAAAAGGTGCGGCGCACTAGCACAACGCACTTGCCAACTAAGCTCAAAACTCATTTCATTACCTTTCCAAGCCTCCAAATTTTCAAACAACCTCTCTACAAGTAAGTAAAAATTCCTAAGTGAAATTGCAATATATTTTATCATCTTAGATGGTGTTTTGATAGGTGAAAAACCAAACCCTAGTTTGCTGCTCAGTTTCACTACAAAAACTGTCTAGGGTTTTCAAAAGTTGTCATTCTTGTTGTTATTCCCTTGCATCATTTTTACATTCCCCTCCACTACATTTCGCAAGTCTCATTTCCCTTACCCCTATTCCATTCAAACTCATCCTACTCCTTTATGCCCAAAACCCTAAAAACCCTAGCCCTATACCCTACTCCCACATCCTACTCTTTCACCACTCCTACTTCTGTATCAAAACCTTATCCTACATTCTAAAACCCTATTCACTCCCCTCATTCCCTAAAACCTCAAAACATCCACTCCCTCAAGCACTCATCATCCCCATACACCTCACTCATCTTCCCTCAAGCACTCATCATCCCCATACACCTCACTCATCTTCCCTCAAGCACTCATCATCCCCATACACCTCATTCCTCTTATCTTTTAAAATCTTTTCATACTTGTATTGTCCCCACCTCATCCCTTCATTCCTCATCAGCTACTACATCATTAAAACCTATGGAGAGGGACCTCAGATATTTTCATCAGTGCCTCAGGAGGAAAGAGGATCTTCAGGACAGCAAGAGGTCAAAGAGACTGAGACCTTGAATAAGAAAACAAGCAACTTACCAACAAACAATACCTCATGGAGCTCAAAAACATAAAGAAAAACCAACAAGCTCCCAAGAGGAGGAAAACCAAATTTTTAACACTTGAAAGGGAAATTCAAGTTAATTGTGAATCTTGGTTTGAGGTGACAAACATGCAGTTGGAAAAGATGCTGGAGAAAGCCAACAACGAGAAAAATATGTTGAGGAACATGGCATACCACTACTTGGCGAGAAACAAGGTGTGCAAAGTAATTGAAGGCCAAGTTGAAGAAAGCATCGAGGAAGCGAAAAGAGAAAGATAGACATCAGATCTTGGCTGAGGCTTCCTTAGTCCAACACAACACTTAATGAAGGACACTCACCCCAAATTTCAAGAAATTTGGGACACTTTTTGCAATTTTGAATGGCCTAAAAAACAAGTTTTTTTGCCTGATGCGCCGCACCACTTGAAACGCGCTTTTGATGGGGACCTCCTTTTGAGGAAAACTCAGCATTTCTTGATTTTTCATGAAAAAATATGCATTCCCACAAATGGCCAAGAAATTTTGACAGGTTTTGAGCTTCCAAAAAGATCAAAAACACCTCAAAAATGACCCTTCTGCCCCTTTTTGGACACATAGGAAGCAGTGTTGGGAGAACTCATTTTTGGAGGGGAAAATGGAGGCCAAATTAAGAAATTCGACTTTTTCTGGAAATTAGACAGGCATACCTTTCCAACAAGCAAACTTGGAGTAAATTTGGACACCAGGAAGGCCTCCAAAATCAGCTGCAAAAATGCGCTATGCATAGGGAAATCAACACGGCACATTGGAGGAATTTTTCTCATTTTGGCCAAAAAACTCTGTTTTTCGCCTAGTTTCTTGACAGTTTGACTTTTCTCCTTCTAATTGTCAAAATCATGATATAATTTAATGTGACTTGATGGATTTTTATGTAATTATGCTAAATTTTCACTCATGGAGGTAGATTCATCCATGAAAAGGTAGTTTGCAACTGAATGAATCAGTTCCCTAGCTTTTAGAGGCAAGTTGTTCCACTACCTACTTTTTAGTTCTTAGTTTAGAATTTGTTGGAACAGCGCCTAAAATCATGAGCTCAACCCCTAGCGGCTAGGATGAGTTTTTTTTTGTCTATATCTTGTGATTTTTCAGTCATTACCAAAGGTTGGACTTTTGGGAAAGCTTGGAGTTTCATTGTATACTCATTTCAGCAGTTTGGCAAAGGAATAGACCACGGTATGCAACACTTTATGGGATTCTTGTGGAATCTCGATTTGGTATTGTGTTTCCTTCTATAATTGCAAGTTTACATGTGTTTTATGTATGTCATTATCTCTCTCTGTTCATCTTAACTAAATGAAACAAGGATAAAGGTAGAATTCATTGATTTGAAGTGCTCTACCTAGGGTTTTGTTTAGTTATTTATGTTTTCAGCTGTTTGAAGAGAATCCTTGAGACTTCCATGCCCTCTTCAACTCCTCACTATTCTAAAATCTCTCTATCTCACTCAATTTGAAGTACCAAACCATTTTCCTACCTCTCCCCATAGAGATCTCTGCAAAACTGAGCCTCATTCCCCGGACCCAAATCTGCCTTTCACATTTGAGCCAACAAAACATCATCAAATTCAATCAAACTCTTATGAAAACATACCTAGCCTAAAATCAGTCTTCACATCAATCATCTCAAGCCTCATTGATCATATTTTACTGAGATTGACAAGGAGAGAGCCCTCTCCCGACCTGGTAGGGCTAGCTACCAGGTTAAGCACGGTTTGATGTTACCCTAGATCCTAACTTTCTTAGCCTGAGGTAGATTTAGGCACTAACAACTGTGCGCACTGTCTCCATCCGTGCGACTAGTGTGAACGTCTCCACGTAATCTCTTCCATGTTGCTACTTGTATCATTTGAAAACTAGCCTTGCTTTGTGCCTTTCAATCTTTCCTTCAATGTTTCTTTTGGTCTTATAGAGCCACTTTACTCCAATGACATGTTTTCCTTTCGGAAGGCTCACTAACTCCCATGTGTCATTCCTTTCTAGTGCTTCTATTTCTTCCTCCATTGTAATAACCCACTTTTCTTCTTTGATTACATCTTGAAAATGGATTGGGTCATCTACATGAAAAAACAAGGCAAATAAGGAATTCAGGCCAACACTACTATCAACTTCATCTTGCTCATAAATTTCATTTAAATTTCTGAATTTTGGTCTTCTTGTTCTTGTTGAAGATGGGCTTGACATGTCAGTTGGTGTTGTGCTTTGCAGTGTGCTGGGAGAAGCACTTGCTTGGCTACGTGAAATTGTCCTATTATTTGTTGATGATGTTGTTTATTGCCTGCTTTGTTGCACCTGAATAAGAGTAGAGGGAGTCACAGTTGAAGAATTACTTGTTGCTATTAATTCCTCTTTGTCCTCATGTGGTATGCATGCTTTGACCTTGACTGTCTTTTCTAGACTTCCATCCCATGCTTCATCTTCTATGAACTGCACAACTCTACTGATTATCACCTTCTTGGCTAATGGATTGTAGAGTTTGTAAGCCTTCGATTCATCACTTTATCCCCTAAAACCCTTATTTTTGTAATGGGATTGAGTCATAGTCAAGAGTCAATAAAGCCCATATTAATAATTGTAAGTGGTTAACCTGCAATTAATGACGGGACCACAGTTAGTTGCAAATGGGCCGTAGTATTAGATAGATGGTATTAATAAAACCCATGGTATTGATCCTTGGTATTGCATGTATGAGTCATATATAAAGGATAGAGACTCCTTGCGAGGAGCATCGTGTCTTATTTTTGTATCGAGCTCTGCTCTATTGGAGGTTTCCCCCTCGAAGAGGCCAGTGAACATTGCTTTCTGAATAATAAAATATTTGTTGTTGTCTCTCACTGTTCTATGTTCTGGGTATCTTTCTTCGCATATTCTGTATTTGGGTATCTTTTGCAGGTTAAGAGCATAAAAAGTGGTATAAGAGCGCTTTCCAGGGCTGGTGGGATCTCCATTTCGTAGCATTTTTTTTTTTGTGCTAGAGACGTGTTCCAGCGTCTTTAAACCACAGGATCTGTCGTTGAGCGGATAAACTTGCGGATTTGGGGAAGCATGCACGCAGGAAATACAAGAGGTGGTCACACTTGTTGGACTCCCTTATAACCCCTGTGGGTACCGCTTTGAGTAGTAACGCATTAGACAGAACCGCGTACGGACTGTTTTTCAAGTACCTTCTAGGTATATCGGAAGCCCCTTAGCTCCTCTGCAACCTCGCCATAGATAAACCTTCGGTCGTCTTGCTGCTACAATACACCGAGAACAACACTCAGAGAGATTACTCGCCTGTACGATAGGGTAGTCGGGTTGTACGGTTAAGGGTACAGTTGATCCTCCTTAGTTAGAGCCCTGAAACATTGGGCTGAGTACTATTGTTAGACCCTTATGTATATTGCGATCTGTAGCACCTGACACCACTCGAGACCATAGTTCCATTTTCTATCTGGGGATCACGCATCATATCTACCAGATCAGCGCGCAAAGAGGTGCAGCAGCAATAGACATCAGTCTCGCAGTTCAAAGTTAGCATACCAGCCATTCAGATCTATTGGATCCATTAAATCCGTAGCAGCAGTCTGTTCCGCCGCCTAGAGCTATCTGAACCGCCATTCAGGTCTCTCAAATCCACCAGATCTGAGTAGTTGTGTGGGCTTCCTATACCGGGGTATAATTTTCGTAGGACTTTAGGCCGCATTGACATTTTGAGGATTTGGCGACTGCAGTATTCATAAGGAAGGAGTAAAACTCCATTCTTATTGGTGATCTAGCCCATCAGAATCAGGACGACGAGCTGAGCACGGTGGTACCATTCAATTCTTAGTGAAATTTTTTTTAGGTGGTCCCAATTTTAAAAAAACATCAGGTCGGTGCATGGTAGAAACTAGAGCTCAATCTATGGCCAATGAAAGGATGGACAAACTTGACGAATCCTTGCAATCCCTCCACATTCAGTTTGAACGACTAAATAGCCTGATCACGAGCATAATCCCGAAGGGCAAGGAGGCAGCCCACGAGGAAGAGTATAATGGCAATGGACACAGTGAGGGTGAGTCTAGCCACTCTCCTCACGTCTGGCACACCCAGCCACCACCTGGTATCCAACAATCCCGTCAGCGACCTCCCAAGTTGGATATGCATAAATTTGACGGTTCTCACTCGGCAGCATGGATAGCACAAATGGAGCAGTATTTCAATATGAATAACATCTTAGATGACGTGACTCAGCTTATGGTGGGGAGCATGTACTTGGACAATGAAAGGTGGCAATGGTGGGAATGGCATCAACGTAGCAATGGACCTTTTCTGGCTTGGAACAAATTCAAAAAAGCTCTCTCAGACCGCTTTGACCAGGAATCTTCTTTTTTGCGTCGTCTTACTAAGCTTCGACAGACTAGCACAATGGATGAATATATTATAGCTTTTTAAGCCTTAGCCTTCCACACTTGGGGTCTCTCTGATGTGTTCTACAGAGAATGTTTTATCAGCGGTCTTAAAGAAGCCATCAAAGCCCAAGTCCTACTGCACCACCCTCCCACATGGACGGAGGCTTGCAAGGTAGCCCGTAACGTGGAACGTGCATTAACAGCCCAGTACATTCGCCCAACCTTCTCCGCTAAAGGTCGCCCCCCACAGGCTCACCACACGACTCAAACACTTAAGGTCCAAAAGGTGTCACCGGCGGAAATTGCCGAAAGAAGAAAGCAAGGATTATGTTACTACTGTGATGAAAAATACTCCCCAGGTCATAAATGCAAGGAGCCCAAATTTTTTCAAATTGATGCCACTGACTACAGCTCAACAGAGGAAGATCCACCACTTGAGGAACATGAGGCGCTAGAAGAGGACAACCAAAAGGACAATGTCTCTGACGAACCAGTTATTTCGCTGCATGCTTTGGCAGGGATTTCTTCACCTCAAACTCTCAAAATCAGAGGTTTTATTAAACATCGCCCAGTAGTAGTCTTGATTGATAGTGGAAGTACACATAATTTCATCCATCAAAAAGTCGCAGAAGCAGTGCATTGTTTTGTACGAGCAGTTTCTAACTTCCAAGTCCAAATTGCGGATGGGGGCACAATGAAATGTGAAGGCCACTGTGAAAATGTCAAACTTCAAATGGGGGATTATTAGTTGAAAACCCACATGTTTGCCATACACATGGGAGGTTGCGACATTGTCCTTGGCACTGAATGGCTCCACACTCTTGGGCCAATCACAATGGATTTCCACGAGTTATATATGAGTTTTAAGCAGAACAACTACACACATACCCTCCGTGGACTCTAGGCGGGAGCTCCCTCTATCATCAGCTCACATAGGATGGAAAAATTGCTAAAAAAGGGCCATCATGGAGTTATAGTTCAAATTAATGCCATCCAGGCAGTCGAAACCAAGTCTCTCCCAATTCATCCTGAGATGCAACAGATTTTAAATAACCATCTATCGGTTTTTGACAAGCCTCATGAGCTTCCACCCTCGAGAGGGGAACATGATCATAGCATCACCTTGGTTCCAGGGCCCCAACCCCCAAATCTGCGCCCATACAGATATCCGTTCACCCAAAATAATGAAATAGAAAAAATAATCAAGGAACTTTTGGAAGCAGGTGTCATTCGTCCCAACATTAGTCCTTACTCATCACCGGTGGTCATGGTGCTCAAGAAAGATGTGGAGTGGCGGATGTGTCTAGATTTCAGTGCCCTCAATAAGTTGACAATCAAAGATAAATTTCCCATCTCGGTGGTTGACGTTTTGCTGGATGAACTCAATGGGGCTCAATTCCTCACTAAGCTGGATCTTCGCTCAGGCTACCACCAAATTCGCATGAAGGAAGTCGACATTCCAAAGACTGCTTTCAGAACTCATGAAGGCCATTATGAGTTCCTGGTTATGCCATTCGGTCTTTGTAATGCCCCCTCTACTTTTGAGAGCCTTATGAACCACATTCTCAAACCATATCTCAGGAAATTTGTCCTTGTCTTCTTCGATGACATCCTCATCTATAATTGCACTTGGGCCGCACATCTTCAGCATGTAGATCTACTCTTGCAATTGCTCCGTAAGAATATATTATTTGCCAAGATGTCCAAGTGTTCGTTTGGCATGGAAGAAGTTGAGTATTTGGGCCACATTGTGGGGCGTGAAGGTGTCAAGGTGGACCCCAAAAAGATCCAGACAATGCAGGATTGGCCTCAACCTAAGAACTTGAAGAGCTTGAGAGGATTTTTGGGTCTCACAGGCTATTATCGTAAATTTGTCCGCAACTATGGTCGCATAGCGAAGCCCCTCACTCAACTCCTACAGAAAAATTCATTCTTCTGGAATGAGGCAACACAACAGGCATTTACAGCTCTAAAAAATTCCATGAGTTCCACTCCAGTCTTAGCACTACCTGACTTCACCAAATCTTTTGTCATTGAATGTGATGCTTCGGGTACAGGTATTGCGGCGGTCTTAATGCAGGAAGGGCAATCTTTGGCCTTCACAAGCCAACAACTAAGTGGGAAGAATCTGGGCCAATCTACCTACGAGAAGGAAATGATGGCCATCTTACATGCAGTAGAGACCTCGCGACCTTACTTATTGGGGCGACGTTTCCAAATCTGTATAGATCATCACAATGTTAAATATTTTTTGGAGCAACGCCTATCCTCCCCACAACAAAATAAATGGCTCGCCAAAATGCTGGGATATGATTATGAGATCATTTATAAGAAAGGGAAATTCAATAGTGTAGCAGATGCCTTATCTCGCCAATTTGAGGAGGAAAGTACTCTGCTAGCAATTTCCTTCCCCATTCCAGAATGGATTGAAGAGGCTCGCAGGGAATGGTTTTCACATCCCGGGCTCTCCCAACTCATTTCTCAATTGCAGGTAGATCCAAATTCCACCAAGGGCTACTCGTAGCAAGATGATATTCTTCGCTACAGGGACAAGGTCGTAATATCACCAACATCCACCCTCAAAAGTCGAATTTTGGCAAAATTTCACTCATCCCCCATTGCAGGACACTCAGGCTTTCAGAATACGTATGCTCGCACCAAAAGATCATTTTTTTGGACAGGCATGAAAAAGGACATCCTTACTTTCGTAGCAGAATGCGATGTCTGTCAACGCCACAAAGGGGAGACCGTCAACACACCAGGCACATTACAACCGTGGTCCATCCGGGCATCAATTTGGACGGAGGTTTCTATGGATTTCATTACAGGTATTCCAAAGTCAGGAAACAAGTCATTCATCATGGTGGTTGTGGACCAACTTTCGAAGTATGCTCATTTCTGCGCCCTACCCCACCCGTTTACACCAACTTTGGTCGCTCAATCTTTCATGGATCAGATCTTCAAATTGCATGGCATGCCCACTTCTATTGTATCCGATCGCGACCCCATATCCACCAGTAATTTTTGGCAGGAACTCTTCGGGATACAAGGCACCCAACTACAACTCAGTACTTCCTATCACCCGCAAACGGATGGTCAAACTAAAGCCATCAAAAAATGTCTAGAAACCTACCTTAGGTGTTTCACTTCAGAAAAGAAACATCTTTCGGTACAGTGGTTACCTCTGGCTGAATGGTGGTATAACACCAACTATCATGCCACCACCAAAATGACTCCCTATGAAGCAGTATCTGGTCAACTACCTCCTTCCCCTACTTATTATCTCAAGGGGTGCTCAAAAGTACAAGCAGTGGATCAACTCCTACAACATCGCGCAACCATGCTCGCCCATCTTAGAGAGAATCTTCATCAAGCTCAAAACCGCATGAAGCAACAGGTAGACCAGCATCGCTCAGAGCTCCAATTTCAAGAAGGGGATCAGGTCTTTTTGAGGCTGCAACCATATAAGCAAACATCACTCAAAGACAACGGTTGTCAGAAACTATCTCCAAAATTCTACAGACCATATCAAGTACTTCAACGCATTGGAGAAGTGGCTTACAAGTTGGCTTTGCCACCTACTGCAAAAATCCATCCAGTTTTCCATGTCTCATGCCTCAAGAAAGTGATTGGGAACAATTGCAGAATTCAAACCAGTCTACCTGAATTGGACGAAGAAGGGTCCATTTGGCTCGAGCCTGAACATGTCCTAGACACACGAGACAGGCACTTGCGGGGCCGCATGCTTAGGGAAGTCCTCGTCATGTGGAAAGACACCTCTCCGGAAGATGCAACTTGGGAACCAACCACTATTCTTCAGCAGTTTACGCAGCTTCAGCCTTGAGGACAAGGCTAGTCTTAAGGGGGAGGGCATGTTAGGGTCCCACCCTAACCCCCTTATTTCTGTAATGGGATCGAGTCATAGTCAAGAGTCAATAAAGCCCATATTAATAATTGTAAGTGGTTAACCCGCAATTAATGACAGGACCACAGTTAGTTGCAAATGGGCCATAGTATTAGATAGATGGTATTAATAAAACCCATGGTATTGATCCTTGGTATTGCATGTATGAGTCATATATAAAGGATAGAGACTCCCTGCGAGGAGCATCGTGTCTTATTTTTGTATCGAGATCTGCTCTATTGGAGGTTGCCCCCTTGAAGAGGCCAGTGAACGTTTCTTTCTGAATAATAAAATATTTGTTGTTGTCTCTCACTGTTCTATGTTCTGGGTATCTTTCTTCTCATATTCTATATTTGGGTATCTTTTGCAGGTTAAGAGCATAACAAAGGCAAATAAGGAATTCAGGCCAACGCTACTATCAACTTCATCTTGCTCATAAATTTCATTTAAATTTCTGAATTTTGGTCTTTTTGTTCTTATTGAAGATGGGCTTGGGAGAAGCTGGGAGAAGCACTTGCTTGGCTATGCGAAACTGTCCTATTATTTGTTGATGATGTTGTTTATTTCCTGCTTTGTTGCACCTGAATAGGAGTAGAGGGAGTCACTCTTGAAGAATTACTTATTGCTATTAATTCCTCTTTGTCCTCATGTGGTATGCATGCTTTGACCTTGACTATCTTTTCTAGACTTCCATCCCATGCTTCATCTTCCTTGAACTGCACAGCTCTACTGATTATCACCTTCTTGGCTAATGGATTGTAGAGTTTGTAAGCCATAGATTCATCACTTTATCCAACACATATACATTTATCCCCCTTGCTATCCAAGTTCTTCCTCAACTCATCTAGAACATATGCATACGCCACACATCCAAAAATTCTCATGTGAGGAACTATGTTCTGGATGCTTTCGGTCGGACATCTATTCAAGATATATGTTGCACAAGTGACAACTTTAGCCTAATAGACATTTGGTAAATGCTTTGCCTTCAACATACTCCTTGCCATCTCCATAATGGTCCTATTCTTCCTTTCTGCCACACCATTTTGCTGAGGTGTATAACTTGTTGTAAATTGCTTGTGAATTCCATGTTCCCGACGAAAAAAAAGGAAATCATTTGAGATGTATTCTCCACCTCTGTCAGTCCTAAGGAATTTGATGTAGTGTCTGCTTTGCTTCTCAGCAAGAGCCTTATATTGGTGAAAGCACTCAAACACTTCACTTTTCTGTTTTAGGAGATAGACCCATGTCTTCCTTGTGTAGTCATCTATGAATGTTAATACATAGTGGCTACCGCCAATTGATGGTGTCTGCATTGGTCCACATAAATCTGAGTGGACAATCTCCAAAGGTGCCTTTGCCTTTATTGAATTTCCTACTGAACATGTCTCTCTATGTTGCTTTCCAAAGATACATCCTTCACATAGGCTGCCGGGTTTTTCTATGAGTAGGAAACCCTTCACCATGCCTTTCCTATGCAGAAAACTCAACCTCCAAAGTTGAGATGACCAAATCTTGAATGCCATAACCAGTTTTCATCTTTTACCTCTATTTGAAGGTTTACTTGTGTGACAACTGCCTCTTTTCTTCCATTCTCCTTTGATTTCATTGAGAGTTGTGCTTATGCACCTTCTTTCTGCAAATCTAATTTTAATTTTAGGGGAAACATTCTATTGTTTGTCATATGAACCTTTGCAATCAGTTGTCTGCTTGGAGGCCTATCCAAAATTGTGCACACATCATTTTTGAAGAAGACATTGTAGCCCTTTTGCATGAGCTGTCCAATGCTTATGAGGTTATGCTTCAGACTAGGGACAAAGTAAACATTTGAGATGTACTTCTTCTCCTCCTTCTTTGTTAGGATATTAACTCTTCCTTTACCCATGACAAAGACTTTGCTATCAGTCCCTAATGTCACTTCAAATTTCACACTTTCATCTAGAACTGTGAGAGATCCTTTCTCTCTTTTATGGCCACAACAGTGGCATCAAACCTTGCTGGCAAACTTCTCAAAACATTTCCAACTATTCTTCTTTCCTCAAGTATCTCACCATGAGACCTGATTCTTAGACTCTTTCATACAAAGTGTTTCAAAATCTCTTTTCAACATTTTCATCTTTGTTGTATTGACTTTTTTCATGCCTTGGTAGGTTGTTTGGATGGTGTCCCATGCTTGCTTGGACTTCATTGCTCCTGCAACCCTTGGGAAAATACTTTCATGAATTGCTTGGAAAATATAAAACAAGGATTTTCAATCCTTCATGTTGTCCCTTAACAAATATTTTTCTTGTTGAGATAAGGCATTTGTATGCTACTGCATCTGCTAGTTCTTGAAAACCATTCTCCACCAAATCCCAAATGTCTTGAGAAGAAAACAAGGCCTTCATTGTAATAGCCCAATAATCATAATTTTTGCCATTATTGTTAAAAATATTTGGGAAATTTAATTTTCACGGAGCAGATGGGTAGAGAGTTATGGCTTTCATGAAGCTACTTTCGTGAAAATAGATTCGTGCATCGCGAAGCTGATTTTATGCAGCTACCTTCGCGCACCGCGAAGCAATTTCCCAGACTTGCATTTCGTGCACCTAGATTTCGTGCACCAAAATTTGCTCCACCATTTTCTTCACAGAGAATTGCACTCTTTTTCTTTTGTCCTATTACTCTCTCTAACCTATTACAAAATGACTTTTACATTCATATATAACTCAACATACAATTTTACATTTAATTCATAACAAAGAAAAATTAATATGATATTTTTGTTGAGTGTGATCAGAAACGCGCAGGTGTTTCTGGAGTGTGGGAAATGGTCGCTGAATGAATGCTTCCCATATGTGTTTACCAAAGTACATTAACTGATTTAAATTCCTTTGCTGAGTTTCTAAATGGTTCGCGTCTGGCTTCAATCCTTCTATCTTCAAGCAGAGACAAAACCTGAAAAAATACGTCTGACAGGTATGGTTGTTGTGAGGCCGTTTATTGCGGTGGTTGGGATTATTATTTCCAACACTCCCCCTTAATCACAATTACTGCCATTGAAAATTTTCAAATAGTTTCTGAGATAAACAAAACTTTCACCTGCCAATGGCTTTGTGAAAATATCAGCAAATTGTTCCCGTGACCTGTAGTGCTGCAACACAATTTCATCATTCTTAACCAACTCTCTAATAAAATGAAATTTAGCATCAATATGCTTGGTCATTTTGTGGAAGACAGAATTATTTGACAATGCAATTGCTGATGTGTTGTCGTAGAAAATAGTTGTCGCTCGCTCTTCGTCATGATGAAGATCCCTCAACATCCTTCTCATCTAAACTACCTGGCACGCTGCTACTATTGTTGCGACATATTCATCTTCTGCTATTGACAGTGACACTATTGGCTACTTCTTGGAGGCCAATGAAATGGCTCCGGAACCCAAATGAAAAACATATCCTAACATGCTATTTATGTCATTGACACTACCTGTCCAATCACTGTCAGTGTAACCAACCAACTTGAAATCACTTGTTGTTGTGTACAAAACGCCATATTGTTTTGTCCCATTGACATACCTCATAATCCTTTTCATTTCTTGCCAATGTGTATCCTTGGGTGTCTCCATGAATGGTAGAGGGAATTACTCCCCTAGGGTTTTTTGGGTGAAACCCTAGCAGACTGAAAGTTGTCTATTCAAAGAAACATGCATTCATACAACCATTATGCTATTATAAGCAAATTCTATGATAAGGGTACATACCTTCAGTCCTACGTTTGAGAAGGCCTTTAGGGTCCAAACCCTTCTTGGAGTTCCCTTCTTCTCTTTTGTCCTGCAAAACAAACAATTCAAAGAACACAGCAGTACATGGACAAAAACTTATAAAGAAACCATCTTCATGTCATAAAGAAAGGTATTTAGTTATGAAATCCAAACAACCATTTACACATGAATTCAAAACATGAATATCATTAACATAAAGAAGATTCATTTCGGGAACCAAGACATGTGTTTCTTTTATTATAGACAAATAAAGTACATAAAAAGGAATATGTTCACCTGAGTCACCTTCAGCAGGCTCCAAGCAAAGCTTCCTTCCGGATCCGTTCCAACCTCAAGCCTCTAACAAAGCTCCTTCCATGACTCTCTCCATGATGTCATAAACGGTGGATGAACATAAACACACAAGGAAACAAAGGTTTCCTATACAAAATGGGGGAAGTGCAGAAGGCACAAGGGACTTCAGACCTAGTCAAGGGAAAAATCTCAGCATAATAACCTTTCTCTCTATTCTCTCCCTTAGGCCTTCCCTTTGAGGTCTTTTTATACCATATCCAAAGTAGTTTTTTAGTTAGGAGTTGGTTGGGAACAGTTGGGCCACAGGCACTAACAGGTGATCAGCAGGTAAAACCCGCGATCTCCGCCCGAAAAGAAGGAATTTTATATTTTTTTAAGTGTTTTAACACATACATGTGGGTTGGATATACACAGACCCGCGTATACACACGTTTAACTCAGGGAAATGTCGCGTATAAGGGATAAAACACTGTTTTTTAAATTTTAGGACCAGGTCTGGAAGGAGGGGTTGCCCTAGGCCATGAGTACAGCATCACAAACCATAAGAGTGAGATTTGGAGCTATAACAGATGCCCCCTAATATATGAGGTCAGAAGGGGTACATGATGGCTGAAATATATTATGCGAGTACATGGAAATGAAGTCTGTCAAAAACCGAGGAGGACTTCACCAGAATTCAGCCTGCCAAGACACCAAAGGAGATCAGAAAGAAACACTGTCTGAGGCGGGCATACCCATGCTCAGAAAAAGTAAAGCATGTCCGCATATCAAGTACAAGCGAATCCACTAAGTATACAAGTACAAATGACTGAAAGATACATAATGGATCATCTGATCATAATGAACAAGTACATGTCTAAATATCACATATAAGACTGCCAATGATGCTGAAAGATGCAACGGATCACTGATATCAAAAACTGATCCCAAAAGGTACCAACTGGACATGATGGAATAGGATGGTACTACACTGCAAACTCAGGTGCCAGCATATAGAATGTCGCCATGACTGACTGCAACATATAAAGTGGAGTGGTATCAACTAGCGGCAACAGGAGCACCTGTCAAGTGAACCAATGAATGCTGATACAACCTGAGGTCTTCACCGACCGCCATGGTACATTTCTACACCATGGGAATAAATGATCTGAAGTCGACCATGTGAGAAATCATTTGATTACTGATCATTGATGTATATCGTTAACAAACGCGAAACTACTCACCGATAATGATAATGAGTGTCAAGGTACCCAGTACAATCTAACAAGTGTGAATAGATGAGCTGGAGTCGAACACCTGTAAGAATCTATCGATCAGGAGACAATGATGGTTTCCCACTGTCGATAGTGAAGGATCTGCCACTAATGACTGCAAACCCCAAGGTACTGCCAAATGGACTCTAGATCTTTGCCCCAGAGCAATGAGTCGGAGTCGATAGGGAAAGATCCGCTAGAAGGAAGGCATTAAGGCATCCTCCATCAATCTAGCGCGAGTGTAACCCGTAGGCCAATAATTTGGAAGGAATCGAATGAAAAAGATGTAGTAACCCAACCGAAGTACGTTTCCAGCGTACACAAGATGTGGCTAGCGCACGACAAAAACCCTCTGAACCAACCAATAATGAAAGCTGACACAGAGGCGAGGTATCCACCAATAGGGTCAAATGGAAACCAAGGTACTGCATGAATCCTAATGTGTGATAATGTAAGCTGATGTCGAACACAATGGAAACCACTCAGTCAAAGACCCATGATACTAATCGATGCTGAGCACAAGGTGACCTATCAATAATGAAAATAGGGCCAGGGTGCGGCTCTAGGCCTGTCCTCAGAGCAAGGTGTCGTCGTTGATAAGGACAAGACCCGCCAGCAATAAGTCAATGGGGACCTTCTCAAACCGGCACGAGTAAAGGACCAATATAACTGATGTGATGATAGACATGACACTGACAACCAGGGATGGCCGACTGAAAAGTGAGTCAAGAGACACTGTAGAGAGACCGACTCAGGCTAACTTCCCTTGAACAAAAGCACGACTCAATGTGACTGTGTGGCAGCATATGATGACTCTGTATAAGTTTGCCATGCAGGAGGCACGAACGAACCCTCCATATGATTGTAAGAGATAACCAATCGAGGGAGAACTGACTCAATAACAAGGTTATGGCGTACCTAAGTCAAACTAAATCCCACCCATGCGGAGGAGACTTTGTTTTGAGTGCTTTGTTCAAGGGCAACACGACTGACTCTAGCTGCCAACAAATAAATGGAAATAATGTCCCGTTCCCACTCTTTTTGGAATATTTAATTTTTTTGTCTTTTTTTGTTAAGCCGGAAAAAGAATAAAAGAATGCTATGGTACAGTGGAAAGAATGAGTGTCGGTGAAACAGATGATCTAGTTCCCGGGAAAGGAACGTTCCTATGCTCAATGCAGGGAGGTGAAAACTGGTCAGTGACACTCAAAGGTATGTTCCTTCCATGGGTCAAAGTGTGTCAAGCTGCAGAAGTCAAAGGTATGCAAGGTTGATTTTGCAGACGTCGTGGTCAAAAGTTTGCTTAAACACGAGTCCAAGTGAAGCCGGCTCCAGGCCAAAAGGTGCAAGTGGTCAACATGCAATGCAGTAGTACAACTCAACACAAAGGAGCCTCTAGGGTAAAAGGCCAGAACAAAGCCGAGAAGCTAAGAGGAATGAGTCTTCAACGCATAAGTCATGGCGGGACTATAGAGGACTCCCGAGCCTACTCAAATCAGAGCAGCATGGGCAACAAATGTTAGTGAGGTGCTAACTAGGATGCCCATGTAAAGGATGGCCTTACCATCGTGTCATGATTTAAAGAATCGGCGAGTGAAGATGGCTTGCGAACCATAACACGATGGGATCGACCCTATGGCAGATGTATCGGTCAAATGGAGGCTAGTATGCATAATGCAACGGAAAAATGGTGTCCCTAACCTATATGCCAGTGAGAACACGATACCTGCCATGACGGGTCAGCAGTCATGGAACCGTCTTGAACTGTCGAAAAACGTCCAAAATGTCCTGAAAAACAAACCAATCTCGACATTCCAAGCTCCCAAGTTAAAAGTCACATGAGGCCAAACAAAATAAAATTTTGAAAAAATTTTGCATTTTCAAAACTTATAAAAAACATTTTGGACTCACCATTTTTACCATTTGAGTTTGAGAGAAAAATATTTGGAGCAAAAGGAGCAAACTTCCCACAGCCATATTCAACCGTTCAAATTCGTCGAATACCTCCAGGTAACCCTTATACTTTTGCAATTGATTGTGACAGGTTTTAAAATTTATGATTGATGTTTCACCATTAAACTTTTGTCAAAAATTCGCTCGCGGTGTATAGGCGGGTTGGTAATATTGAACCCGCGTATACGCGAGCCCTACACGTGATTGCGTGCACAGGTACCCGCGTATACGCCGCGAATCATTTTTAAACAAAAACTAACGGTTTAAAATCGATTTTTTATCAGGATGCCTGTCACGTGGCGCGAAAGAGAGCACGCAGCGGTAGACAATGAAGTTATGAACAATCCAGAAGCATTAGATGCACTCTGGGGATGCGGTTTGCTTAAATTTTTCAAATTGCCAAATATGAAAGCGAACACGCGATTGCTTGAGATGCTCATTGATTATTGGGATGTCGATGAGGAATCTTTTATGATAGATCAGATGCCGCTCAGGGTAGAAGTGGAGGACATCTATTTTATCACGGGTCTTTCCCAAAGGGGAGAGGTAGTACAGTCCCGGGGCAGGTCACGGAGTGCCCTCTCGATAGAGGACTATGTACAGATATACTACCCTGGACATCCCAAGAAGGTTGGGAGCCAGATTTCAATCACACATGTGGCGATTTTGTCACTTAGGATAATCCTGTTCACCATTGCTCGGGTGAACGGATCATCCTCTCTGCATCAGGCATCACGGAAAAACATGAGCGTGGCAGTTGACTGTCTCACTACTGTGTTCGACTGGTGTACTCCTCTTCTGGCCAACATGAAGAGCCAGCTCACTTCTATCAAGAGGGGTCAGACTAAAAACTTTGGATATGGAAGCATCTTGTGTACTTTCTTTTTCGAGAAGGTTCCCGCACTCCGCCCCAGGGTAGCAATTTCCATCAACACCCCACGCGATCCACGCATGGGCCGGTGGGTTGATCTGATGAAACGTCTAGGGGGTGGGGAGGTCCCAAGGACTGCCTTCGACGATGACTTCTTCACCTGGTGGGATCAGCAGATCATCGCCATGGATTACTACCCCTATGCTGGACTGGATTTCCGAGGAGATCCTGATTTAGCGTTACCACCGAATGCAGCATGTGGCGAGATTGGTAAGATTTTTTTGATTTTTTGATTTTTTGGATTTTTCAAATATAATGATGAATTTTGAAAAATATTTTTTTGATGAGATTCAAATGACTGATATGATGATCATGCTCCAGACATTGGGCCTGTACCACCAGATGGATTCCCGCGGTATGGACGGCGTGGCCGAGGAGCCGAAGAGGCGGCTGCTGATACAGAACGGACTCTAAACAACATCCAGCGACACTTGGCGAGACTGAGCTGCCGAGTACCGATGGCCGTCATAGAGGACCTTCCTGAGGATATGCAGCGTCATGTGGTTGGCATGCCACGTGACTGGGTTCGCATCTTTCGGCGCGTGGCCAATGCTATAGTGACATACTTAGACGCTCATCCTGAGCCGAGGAATTAGATATGCCGGACATGATTATGGGAATTTGAGTCCCGATTTTGTATATTTTTTGGACACGCATATGTACACCCGAGACGTTTTATGATATATATATATATATATATATATATATATATATATATATATATATATAGATATATATATATATATATATATATATATATATATATATATATATATATATATATATATATATATATATATATATATATATATATATATATATATATATATATATCTATATATATATATATACAGTTTGACTTTTTGATGCTTGATTTTATTGTGATGAATGATTAATATGCCAGTCTAATGCTTGATTAGCGATAGAATCAACTAACTAATTATGAGATCTTGGAATATGCAAATAATTAATATAAGTAAATGATCTTTGCAACAACCTCACCCTTAAATACTGGAGATATAAAGATGGATCCCTTACCCGATAAATGTTATTTAATTGAGAGACTATCAATTGAGAATCAAGATAAACTACCAACGAGTCGATCTCATGAGAGATTGCCTCAGATAATAAATTAATAACAGCAGTATACTCGGCCATATTGTTTGAAGCAGGACCGATGCACACGCCTCTTGATGCTATCAATTGACCAGTTGGATAATAGAGTACCCAAGCTGCGGAAGCAAGATTCCGAGTGTGCCGACTAGCACCATCGGTGAACCCAAAATAAACCAAATCATCCATCAACACCTACCAAAGCAGACCAAAAAGTGTTGATATCAGAAAACTCTTGATGATATATGTACAAATATACATAAAATACAAAGAAGCCATTGCCTGGCCAAAACTAAGCAAAGTACTTCTTTAGGTAGAGCCCGTCAGGGGGCTCCGCCAACTTACTCCTAGGGATGTTTATAGGTATGATGATCGAACCAATCAATATACTCTCTTCGGAAAATGAATGTGTTGGAGCCAAAGGGACCGTACAAACATCACTAGTCGAACTGGAGGACCGAGATTCGACTTCATGCACAGGGGAATGAAAGTGTAATCGACGATGTAAATCTTCCAAAGGTCGACCTACGGCCGTCATTGCTTCGAATACCACTTCATCCGATGGAAAAACAATATCCGAGCAATCCGATGCAGAGGTGGAATCAAGGGTCCGAAAATGAGCCACATCACCATCTATCTCCTTCCCAGAGGAATAAGTAGAATGGTTATCTGCAGAATTATCTATAGATTCACATCTAAGCTCTACTGCAGATATAAGAGATTCTATTCCACCCACCTCGTCGTCACCTGATGTGGTCACAGATGAAGCTAAGGTTCCAGGATTCGAAGAATAAGGAGTTTGGATAAACTCTCTCCGTAAAGGATCCCTGGAGGATGAAATTGTATCTATACCAGCTGGAGGAGGGGGAAGATTAAACGTACCCATCAATGAAGAGTACATCCCAACTCCTAAACTCTCAGTAGGTGGACGGGGGTTACCCACTAAAGGAATAGTAGAGTCAGAACTTGCTTGAGGATCAACTGGGCAATAGTCCAATTGATCAACCTTAACGATTTTCCCCTCATGAGGAAAGCAAATGACACGAAACAGAGTTGAAACAATGGCATCCATCTCGTATACCCAGTTCCTTCCTAAGAGGAGATTATAGTCTAGGTTAGCATCTATGAACTCTACTTCAATATTCACGACCTTTCCTCCAACACATATAGGAAAGGCCGGGATAATCCCGTATGGCCTATGAGAATGACCATCAAATGCTGTCAATAGGGTGGGTGAATGAACAACCGATTGTGATCCAATGGCCTTCCAGCATGACATAGACATGACACACGTGGAAGCTCCCTGATCTACAACCGTTCGAAAACTATTCTTTTTCTGGTAGGTAGACTTTATCTGGAAAGCCATGTGATGAGGAAGTCCCTTTTTGACATTACTCATATCAAAAGTGAGAGCTAAGGAATTACTTGGATCCACTGCCCCCATTGCCGATAGCAAGGCACTTCGTTGAGCAGGACATTGTTGTTGGGAAAAGTATCCAATACAGAATGACCCTATCCCACTCTAAGGGTGATAGTACCTCAGCAACAATCGAAGCAAAGCTATCTAAGATTTCTTCTTTATGAAAGTAAAATAGGGGAGAAAGAGATCCACTAAACGATGTCTTTCGCTAATGGTTGATCCAATCTTCTCTCCTTACTGCTTGCTCCCAGCTCCTTGCTCTTTCACTGGCCCAGCTACACCAAGATCCTGCAAAATGGCAAGAGAGGGAAACTACAAGAAGCATACATTCATAATTGATTCAAGGATTAGAATAAATCAAATACACAAGCATAACAATACACCATTGAGACACATGCATATAGAAGAACCTCAAATGCTTTATTAATGGAAGAAGTAAAGTTCAGGAAGTGATACAACCATAAAAGGCCCAATCCAACATCACCTCCCAGCAAAAAGAAATCTCCTCTTCACCTCCTTCAAAGCAAATCACCCAATAGTTCTAAACTCAAACCAACAACACTTCCTTACATTCACAAGATTCCACCCTCCTTAGACCTCATGAGAGAGCTCTATATATAGGATTTTTGGAGAAAGGATGAGTCAGCTTCAAGCTGGCATGAAGCTGACTAGTGTCCTCTCCCACTTCAGATATTCTTCAGTTCTTGAGTCCACTTGGAGATCTAGACCCTCTTACTCATCACGAGTTGAATTCCTTGATCCAAGTGTCATTTTGGAAGCTTCCTCGGCATTGACACCTTGAGGAATGACTGTGCCACATGTCCCAACTCACCCAGCGCAGGTAGCCTTCTTTGCAGTTGACATTCAGCGCAGGTAGACAGTGGAGCAGTTGACATTCAGCGCAGATGCTCAGTGGAGAAGTTGACATGATCCAGAATTAGCTTGTTTTTGAGTGTTTTCAGGTGGAGAACTGCTATTCAGTGCTGTGGTTTGCTGACCTTGTTCCTCTAGGGGTAGGAAAAACATGTTTAGGGACTTTGGATCCCTCAGATTATGGACATTTCATGCTTCATGCTGTAAGGCACAAAAATGTCTATAACAGTTGCCCCCTAAAGTATGAGGTCGTTTATCGGGTGAAATGCTTTATCAGGAGGATCCGAAGTTCATTCAATCGCTGAGAGGTGACCTGTAATAAAATACAATACATTATTTTTCATTTTGCTTTCATGATCTAGCTGAGGCGGGCATTCCCATGCTCAGCTTTATAAATTCATTTTGGTACATAGAACAGACGATCGTCTGATGATAGACTGATAATTCTTTGCTGAAATTATCATCCTTTGAGTAGGATGATCATCTGCTGCAATGATGTACATGTCAAATGTCTTTATATTTCCTGAATATATATCGCAGCCCGGATGGATGAAAACTAGATCCGGGGTCTTCAAACTCGTTCGATCTTCACTCTAAGTACAAGTCGATCCATGTGAGAATTGCGCTGAAGTCGAACATGGAAAGACATCGCTTGATTACCGGTCAATGATGTAAACCGTTAACAAGCGCGAGAGGAATCACCGATAATGATAATGACCCTCAAGGTACTGCAGTACAATTCACGTGGTGTGAATAAAGGACTTGGCATCGAACACCACGCTAAATCTTCTGGTCGAAGGTCATTGATGTGTACCTGTCGCCGGAAGTGAGAAACTTGCCATTGAGGCATGCAAGCTTCAAAGTACTGAGGGGGTTGTTCCTAGATCAACTTCTTGGATAATGAGCTGAAGTCGACAAGAAGCGATCCGTCAAAGGAGGGCCTTAATGAATCCCACATCAGTGACACGGAACAGAGCTAATGATTTTAATGGAGGTGAAAACAATCCGTGACATATGATTCAGGGTGGCGATCAAGGATGGATGAAGGATAATGTATGGCAGTGGATGGGACACGGTTGACTCTTTCTGAACAACATCTCTTGAACATATAACGACACTGATGCGATGGATCGGTAACATTACCCCAAAAGTGGATGGTTTGGCGAGACCATGGTGATGAGACCGGTGAATGAAACAACCCAACCCGATGTGGTACGGAGGAAAAGTGTCATATTCAAGAGCGACTTGCTACCATTAAAGCTTTGAGGTTCTCCCAATTTTTCCCCAGTCATTTCTGACCAGTACCTCTTTATTTTTGTCAAGCTTGAGGAGGATAACATATGCTTGTTCTATAACCTACCCTTTGGGCAAGCCCATCACTATGTTTTAACGAGCCTAGCGATAGGGAAACTCGTTCTCGTCTAAAGACAAGTTTGTCGCTATTTAATCATTTTAACGAGTCTAACGACAAGGAAAACTCGGTCCTTTTCATTTTTAGAGAGTCTGAAAAGGTACAGAAAGTCAACTCCAAAATTCCTTTTTCGTCATCTAATCCCTTAAGTCCAAAAAAGTATAAAACAATACAGAAGGGATGAGTTTTCGATAATTTTAACGAGCCGAATAAAACAAGCGCTCGACCTTTTTGTGCAATAATCCCTCAGGTCCAAAAAGATTAAAATCTAGAGGACGGATAGCTCTTCCGGTCCTTTTAACGAGCTGGAAGGCCAAAACTCGGCAATCTTTTCATATTTTACGAGTCAGTTGAAAAGAGCTCAAAGAATACTCGTCTTTTGAGGAACGAGTGATAAACAGGGATAGCAGCAGATTCCAGGTACAGGTTGGAATTTTCCAATCACGGTAGTGTCACAAGGATGGCTAGGTGAAATCACTCTTCGCAGCTGTTCCTCAAAATGGGTAAACAATCATATGGAGGCGAACGATCGGCCAAATGACGGTGGATGTGGCAGGTGAAAACAGGACCAAGGCTTTTTATGGCTGATAAATTTACGATCACAGAGGTTATTTACCGGAATAGGTTCATTTTTTATTTAAAAATGAGCTTAAACTCTGGGGGAAACATTGATCACTGCTTTTATTTATTTTTTAACGAGCATGAAGACCGCGTTAAAAATGCTCGGATCTTGCGTTTATTTTTTAACGAGCATGAACTTTATGCTAAAACTTCTCGAATCTTATGTTTATTTTTTAACGAGCATGAACTATGTGCTAAAACTGCTCGATATACCAGTCATAAGATAAGAAATGTCTCCTGTGAGATCTCTATTTTTTAAGGAGTTTCATCTTCACTAAGCTTTACTCCATATCCTTTCTTTATGCAAGTTCGGAAACGACTAATCCAAAAAACAGATAAATAACCGCTCTTTGCTTGCACTCCCAAAGGTTTGCATGCCCCCAGGTATAAAATACAATTTCAAGGCTGCCCCTACTTATCCATCAAAACATTTGTTTTAAAGGGTGAGGCTTGCCTCTTTCTGGTTACCCAAAGATTGTTTCGTTAATCTTTCAAACAAAACATTTCCTCGGCACTGTCTACCGAAATAGACAAGGGTGAATGACTGTTGTCAAACACGTAACCTTGACAAAAGAATCCTATTCCAGAACAACCCCTCTTCCAACCACGGACGGGGTACGGACTAGTCATACTCTCTCGCGGAAATTCTACCCTATACCCAAGGTTTTCTCTGCCTGAAGCAGACCAGGATGCATGCCCCCTGGGTTCCAGTCCCATCTTTCTGAATCACTCGCACTCATCGGGAAGGAGGACTGGGGTTGGAGACATTTCTTGATTGAATAGACCATTTAGGGTTGGTATGTGACTATTTGCGATGCGTGATCTCGGAAATGAAAGTTGGTCTACGAGCTTGACCATTCTTCCTTCGTGTGGAAAACACATTACTCTAAAGAGTGAGGAGACTATTGCTCCCATGCAATATATATAGTCTCGTCCAAGGAGTAGGTTATAATCCAAGGGTCCTTGAATGACCATCACGTTCATTTGAACGGTCTTCCCTTTCAATGTAACAGGCACATTGGGGAGGATCCCTAATGGTCGATTGGTTCCTTTATCGAAACCCGAGAGATTTCTTATCTCAGGCAAAAGTGTCGGGGAACCCAGTGCTTTCCAAGCAATAGAGGAAAGGATACTCACAGATGCCCCCTCATCAATGATAGTTCCAGCCATTACCATTCTGTATATTTGGACTATGATTCTGAATGGTATACTGGCTGGCAACCGGGGTCTGCCTAGTTGGTTCCAATCAAAGGACACAACCAGGTTGCTTGGTGGTGGGACCGAATACACGGTCGGATATGACCTTGACGATGTTCCTTCATGCGATAAAGGAATCGGCACATTGCCCTGATGCTCATCAGAGTCTGTGTTGATGAAAAGAATCTGGATGGTGTCATCCTTATTCTCTTCGGTGAGGGTGTCATTTGAAGATGAATCTTCAGTGACGGTGTCATTTGACAATGAAACTTCTGAAGGAAGAACCGGGTCAACTGCCATTTCGACCTTTGGACTTTCGTCCGGTCTGGATTTAGTAGGTTCATTTTCAATGACTGACGCTTCAGCTGACCACTTGAGCGGGCCAGCTGTATTCTCAACCAACGAAGGACTTGGCACGAGTTTTTTGTATCCAGGAGGAAGTCTCAACGGTGAAACCGGACGATCTTCCAAAAATCTCTTCGCTTCATCTAAGAAGGGACAATGGTGGATGGCATGATCGCCTTCACACAGTCTGCAGGGGGATCTTGCTCCCCCTCTTTGTCTTGAACCTTCACTTTTGTTGGTTGACGGTAAGCATTCAACATGGCTATCAGAGGTTTATGCTCTCGAATTGTGCAAACAAGGGGACCAGTCCCTTAGTATCCGGGGAATACAGGGACAATCTCTATGGAAGTGGTCTCCTCTACATATGACACATGGCGATTTAGGCCCGGTCTGTGCTGTGTGTGGATTTTTGTCAGATGTCTTTTGCTTGCCCCTAGTTGCCTTAGGCTCCTTCTTCTTCTTCTCTCTCTTCTTCTTCTCCTTCTTCTCCATGGGAGCTTGGCTTTTGCCGGCTCTACCTTGCGAAGATGAAGGATTGGATGAAGAGTTATAGGAAGTAGAAGGCTGGAGGGCAGGTCTAGACTAATCTAACTGTTGACTCGACTGTTCAGGAACCATGGTGTTCTGAACTACATTGGTTGAGAATAGCCAAATTGGCAGGCCAATTGTCAGTCCTGGAAGCGACAATGTGGCCATGTGGGGTGCACCAACTTCTACCCAAGAGGAGAAAGGACTAGGATTTCCATCATGTGGAATTCCTTGGTTGGGACGTTCCATGTTCTCAACCTAGAGATCAACACAGGAATAGGAGGTGATTATGTTCCGTTTAGAATAAATTTTATAACGACGCTTTAGACACAACTTGCTTTTTCACTTTTTAAGAGTCGAGAAAAAGCTAAAGATGACTCTAGTCTCCTTCGATGTTTTAACGAGCCCGAAGTGACAAATGCTCGGATGGACTTTTTCAGTTATAGAGTTTGAAAAAGGCCAAAAGAAATTGCTCTGGAGATCTAGGCAGAGGGTGCGCCAAACGTTTCGCAAAACCACAGAATACGTTTTACGGTACGAGTGGTCGATCTTCGTGAATGCTGTGTTCACTGCATTGCGATCAGTAGGGCGGCCGACACGGCTTCCTATGGATAAAGGATTTGTTCCTATAGGGGTCTCCCAATATATACGCGACGGTACGTGGGAGCACAAGTCCGTATTAGTGCCACCGACTCTCAGGAGGAATCACCCACCTTCTTCGAGATCAACAGTCACTACGTTTAACGACGCCGGAACACGTCTCTAGCTTAGACCTCTATGTGTTTGTGTTATGTTTCAAAGCGTTGTTATGTAAATTCAATTCATTTTAAGTTGATCTTGTTTAGCAGTTTGCCTTTATGGATCACCACGAGATGTATAATACAACTTCCTAAATGCAGTCTAAGATGATAAGCAAGCTTTTCAATCTTTCAACTTTGAAAATCTTAACTACTGAGGAAAAGAAAGACATCATCTTTCCACACAGATCATAGAGCACACACTAATGCACTTTTTCCTAAATCAACATACAAACTTATCAAATGCAAAATGCACAATGCAGGTATTTCTTTTCTCTTTCTTAATGTTGATGTACTACAAAAAGAAAGTTGTTGTATAACTTTGAATTCAATTTCAAGTGAAAGCAAACAAGCTTTGTCCAAAATCAAAAGACACCTTAAGATTTACTCCTTTCGACACTAGAAATACATAAATTCAAACCATATGACGAAAGAAAAATCTCAATCAGCTATGAACAACAAACAAACTAACTCTTAAGATCAAAACGACACTTATCACAGGTCTAGATCTAAGAGGCCACAACAAGACTAGTTCACTTTCGTTATGGGAAACTGCAAATGATGTAAGAAATGCTCAAAGAACAAATACAATTTCTTTATACAACCGAGGCGGAATAGTGGTAAGGAAAAGTGGTTTCAGATAGGTACATTGACTGATAACAGGCTGCAAAAACAAGGATGAAAACAGGGCAACAAACAGCAGGGAACCCCAGTTGCACAAGGCAAAACTGGTTCAGCGCAGGTAGTACACTGTCAGTTTGACATTCAGCGCAGGTAGCCCCTTCGGGACCTGCGATGAAATGTAGACTGCCTTCACAGTGCCTGCAATGAAGAGATAAACTTTCGTTTTTCTCAGTTTCCGGGTTACAGATTGCTCAAAAATTCACAGTTTTTGGCCAAATCAAAAGCTATCAATCAAGTACACACTAAAGGATGAAAAGGAGGATGAAAAGCTATCACTAAGAGCTGTTCAGAGTCCTTGTGGATCAGCTCTTCAAATCATAAACATGCCCAGAAACTGAGCTAGAGTAGCTGCGCTCTACTTTGCATTTGAAAGATTCAAATGCAGTTCGATTCGGTACTCCCTGTGTTTAGGAAATGAATAGCAAAAACACAAACAACCAACAAGATACGATCCCCAACGGATTCGCCAATTTTTTGTTGGGAAAAGTATCCAATACGGAATGACCCTATCCCACTCTAAGGGTGATAGTACCTCAGCAACAATCGAAGCAAAGCTATCTAAGATTTCTTCTTTATGAAAGTAAAATAGGGGAGAAAGAGATCCAGTAACCGATGTCTTTCGCTAATGGTTGATCCAATCTTCTCTCCTTGCTGCTTTCTCCCAGCTCCTTGCTCTTTCACTGGCCCAGCTACACCAAGATCCTGCAAAATGGCAAGAGAGGGGAACTACAAGAAGCATACATTCATAATTGATTCAAGGATTAGAATAAATCAAATACACAAGCATAACAATACACCATTGAGACACATGCATATAGAAGAACCTCAAATGCTTTATTCATGGAATAAGTAAAGTTCAGGAAGTGATACAACCATAAAAGGCCCAATCCAGCATCACCTCCCAGCAGAAAGAAATCTCCTCTTCACCTCCTTCAAAGCAAATCAACCAATAGTTCTAAACTCAAACCAACAACACTTCCTTACATTCACAAGATTCCACCCTCCTTAGACCTCATGAGAGAGCTCTATATATAGGATTTTTGGAGAAAGGATGAGTCAGCTTGAAGCTGGCATGAAGCTGACTAGTGTCCTCTCCCACTTCAGTTATTCTTCAGTTCTTGAGTCCACTTGGAGGTTCTTGCTTCCACTTGGAGATCTAGACCCTCTTACTCATCACCAGTCGAATTCCTTGATCCAAGTGTCATTTTTGAAGCTTCCTGGGCATTGACACCTTGAGGAATGACAGTGCCACATGTCCCAACTCGTTCAGCGCAAGTAGCCTTCTTTGCAGTTGACATTCAGCGCAGGTAGACAGTGGAGCAATTGACATTGAATGCAGATGCTCAGTGGAGCAGTTGACATGATCCAGAATCAGCTTGTTTTTGAGTGTTTTCAGGTGGAGAACTGCTATTCAGTGCTGTGGTTTGCTGACCTTGTTCCTATAGGGGTAGGAACAACATGTTTAAGGACTTTGGATCCCTCAGATTATGGACATTTCATGCTTCATGCTGTAAGGCACAAAAATGTCTATAACAGACATGACTGGAGAACCTCTAACGCGGACATAGCACATGGACTCTGAGCTAGATCCTCAATAATGGAGTAATTCTGGGCTGCCCTAATATTAGGGTTGATAGTCGCGCGTTTTGCGGAACCTTTCGGTACCCGAGGTATAGTCTCAACAGAAGGTCGCTCAATATGAAGTGGGTTGTTAGTTTCGGGAACTGATTTACCCTTGGAAGTTTCACCTTCACCATAATCACGTGACCGAGTGGTCACATTAGCGTGAGCACCCATCATGAAGACATTTGATGACTTGTCCCCTTCCTGGTTGCCCCCTGCGGAGGTACAAGGGTTTGAACTCGCGCCAGCAAGAAGCTGATGCCCGTGGGGAAACAGGTTAGTTAACACAGCTTGAGAACTAGAAGTCCCTTGCTGTCCTAACAAGCGCTGAGCGTCTTCAATCTTGGGGCAGAGATGAGTTATATGGTCTCCATTGCACAACTTGCATGGAAACTTAACTTTCTTTCTCGACTCATTTCCACCACCACCAGCGTTGTTACCAGATTTATTTGCATCAGGCTTCCCATCCTGGTTCTTTTTCTTACCTCGTCCTTTCTTTTTCCCATTGGAATTTTGATTTCCTTTGGGATTATCAGATTGGACAACATTTATTGAAGAAGTTTGGGAAGCGGGGGGATTAGACGATGTGACTTGGTTGTTAGAAGCAGTTTGCAAGGACAACTGCTGCAATTGATTCAACAAGTTCACGGTAGTTGTGTTTACTGACCCGACAATACCATCCGCGTGCGGACCTGGCTTCAACTTAGCTACATCAACCTTAGATCCAGGAGCATCTGGCAAGTACTTTTGTAGGATCTCAGACTGAGAGTAGATCAATTCTAATTGCTGGGCCCTAAAAATGGCTTGCTCCTCAGAATAGACCCCAGACATGGAGACATCCTTGGAGATCTCAGGTTGTAAAGACTTCAAAAAACACTCGAGACGGTACTCCGGAGGGATTTCGGCTTTAATGAGCCTCTTTCTCCATCTCCATTCCTGAATATGGTCAGAAATGTGGGTTGCCTTATCCTGACTAAAGGTGGCCAGAAGTTCAGTTCCGACATCATAGCGGACAGGCAACTGGAAGTGATTTAAGAAAATATTGACTAAGTCAGCGAACGATGTAAAGCTGCCCCCTGGAAACTCTATATACCATTTGGCCGCATTACCAGTCAAGTTGCGCTGAAAGAGTCTCAACCTAATCGAGTCATCGATAAGGGAGTTAGATGAGCACCACAAATGGAATGTGGTTACATGGTCGCCTGGGTCTTCACCACTCTTCCCTTCGAATTTTGGAATGTATGAAGGGAGTTTGTTTGGGACTGGAGGCCAGGACGGATTGTACTTGATTGGGTCATTTGTTAACTTAGTGATATCTGGCAAGTTTAACGTTGCTAGAAACGGAAGCCTAGGAGGACCTTGGGGATTCCACCCAGACTGGGCAGAACTCCCAAAGCTCTGAAGAGATTGTCCTGGAATTTGGGAGGCACCAGGCTGCCCGAAGTAACCAGTAGAACCAGCTGAACCAAAAGGCAAGCCTTGTGGTCCAGCAAAATTCGGAGTTTGACCAACTCCGGCCGTATAACCTCCATAACCAGCAAAGTTTCCTCCTAAAGGATTGTAGGGCATTGATAACCCCTGATACATATTCCAAGTCGAAGCAAGGGGAGGAATACTTTGAAACATGCTAACCGTGGAGTGCGGCCTATTACCTTGTTGGCCGATAAACGGATTCCCAGTTCCCGCGCTACTAACCCCAGGGTTATTCCAACCTTGGAAAGGATTCCTGCTTTGTCCTACAGAAGAAAAAGGCATGGATCCTACCGTCGGGTTGGAATGTGGTATATGACCACTTCCGAAAGGAAAACTCTAGAATGAAGCCGATCCGCCCATCAAGGACGTAGCGGCACTAAACGGAACCGAACGAATACCCTGTGATTGGGTGCCAAAAGGGAAGAATCCAGTACCAAAAGCATTGGTTTGGGCATTTCCACTCGTGGACGGAATGGAGGTAGATCCAACTAAAGATGTGCTAGCAAAAGATCCGAACAAGGAAGCGGAGGGGATGGAAATGGTTCCTCCCCCTTGCATCGATGTTGGGGTTTGCATAGTCGTAGCACTCGTAGAACCCATGCTTCCAGTAGTGGTCATCGATGGTAAGCACGTAGCGTAACCTGGACTTGACGGTCTATGCGTCAGAGTCCCAACATATTGTAATACGTCTGGATGACTAGATGGTAGTGGAGAATTTGGAGCCACTAATGACTCTGAAAGTTCTTCTACCTCTATGTTATTCTCCACTTAAAAGAGAACTCGAGAAAGGACTGGAGTTTCCCTCTCTTGTTCAGAAGTGCCAGGCCTTGCTTGGCCGCTAATGCCCCCGAGAGGAGGATCAATCCGCGATGCGTCAACTGGCGTGGGACGGAACCCACCGGTAGTATTGCCTCTACGCCTTCTAGGAGAAGGCTCTAAACTTGGTGGCGAGATACCACGAAGTCTTCAAGACCGTCTTGGAGATCGGTCAGCCACTTTGAATTTTTTGTTATGATCTAACTAAAGACTCAAAAAATTGAAAGCTAGGCCAACTAGGGGCACAGATCACACACTATAAAGTCCCTAAAGATACAACTAGTCAAACAACTTCCAAGTATTTCCGCTCTGGGTGATTAAGACCGGACACCAAAATACAAGAAAGTGAAATAAGGGCCCTTCCGAAGATAGTCTGGGATGATGAGGGCCCAGTCCTATCAGCGAAGGTATCAGAGGAAGTTACGCTGACCTCCTAACAACAACCTGCGCCAGTGCAAGCCCCCAAGCTTCACAAGGGTGCCCTCCAGTAGTATTGTCGAGAGTGATGCAACGTCAACCTCAGGTGCCACGGGATTCCCCTCCGCAGCCACTTGTGTAGTTCCCTAGGAGAAGCAACTATGGATACCAACTCGTCGCAGAAGCCAGGCAGAACAGTCGTGACGTAAGTTCGGACAAGTAGGAGAGGGGGTATCTCTCTTCCCTGTCTTTACAGACCCTCGTGCTTAACTCCCAGATCCGGAGCTTTCCTGGTCTTCCTAACGCTATTGGATTTTCTCTCGTTATTCAGAATCCTACGTTTGACGTTTATATTGCCTTAGAGAGTTAACTCTCCACTCGCCTAATCTAAGGCCCTAAAATCCTAATCTTGTTAGTGTAACTGACTAAAACAAAAAGTTCTAGTGAATTTTAGTTAGCGCTTGATTTTATTAGGCTGTTCTTTAAGTCACAAGGTAACGGAAGTGAAACTAGTGGTGTTTTTTGACGCAAAAAAAATTAATAAAAACTTAACTACATGCACATGCACTTTTTCGTTTTTCGATGAAGAGCAATTTCTATAGGGTTCAAAGGTACTTCTAATAAAACAAATTTTCCTTTTCTTTTCGTTAATGCACACTTCACACTCACAAAAGCTAACAAAGCTATGTATGCCTAAAAGGGGATGCAAATCTATCCTAATGCAACAACTATATATGGATGCAAGATTCAAAACTACTCTAAAAACAAAAATGAAAGTTGCTTGCTTATCAAACTTTATCTTGCCCCTTAAGATGCCTAGATGGAATATGAGATGTTTCCATTCATTTCGTCTAAACACTAAAAACAAGTTCTAAGACAAACATAAAGCACTTTCACTTCTCTAAAAGGAAACCAAATGAAAATCAAGTTCAAGAAAGCAAAACTAAGATTTTCAAAATATTTTCTTCAAAGCAACAAACAAAAAAGTCTTTTCAAAAAATGCTCTCAACAACACTGAAACTTGTGATTGAAGAATAGGCAATTAAACACTTTTGCGAATCAACACCACTTAATGGATGAAAACTCAACAAAAATAAATGTGTTTAAAATCGCACTTAACAATCAAAAGCAGCAATGAAAGCCAAAAAGATCAAAAAGACAAATTCCAAGAAAGTGTCAAACAACAAGTTTCATGAAACAAAGAAGTAGATGGTCACAAAAAGCGATTTTGTTAAGCAAACAAAAAGTCACCAAAAGCAAGATTAACACAAAGATTGAATTCAATCTTCCTACCCTGATGAAACAGAGCAGCCAAGATTCCTAGCCAGAAATCTTGCGTGCTTTAGCAAAAAACGATGACGCTTGCAATCAACAAAACAAGACCAATACTCCTTATAATCAGAGAGAATTCAGAACGAGATGCTCGCTGTAAAACAAATAACTGATACTGGAAAATGACTGTTTCAGACTGACTCAAACCACCGGACAAACCTTCAGAGGTCAAAAAGATTTACAAATCTTAAAAATTGGAATATATACGTGACTGTACTGTAGTACAGATTGCGTGTATACACGACTGTGTTTGAGGAAACCTGCGTATATGCGGGTTCACTCAAAGGAACAAGCGTATATACGCCTCTGTATCTAAGAAAAACAACGTATATGAAAAGATTCAAGAAAAATAAAAAAGACAAACTGAAGAAACTGGCAAAGCTTTAAATTTCAAGAACAGACGACATAGTAACAGCAAGCAGACAAGGCAGCTGAGCCCTGATTGGCTTGAAAAACACCCAAAATAGGAACAAAAAGAGTGTTGTCCCCAGCGGAGTCGCCAATTCTGGTAGAGGGAATTACTCCCCTAGGGCTTTTTGGGTGAAACCCTAGCAGACTGAAAGTTGTCTATTCAAAGAAACATGCATTCATACAACCATTATGCTATTATAAGCAAATTCTATGATAAGGGTACGTACCTTCGGTCCTACGTTTGAGAAGGCCTTTAAGGTCCAAACCCTTCTTGGAGTTCCCTTCTTCTCTTTTGTCCTGCAAAACAAACAATTCAAAGAACACAATAGTACATGGACAAAAAATTATAAAGAAACCATCTTCATGTCATAAAGAAAGGTATTTAGTTATGAAATCCAAACAACCATTTACACATGAATTCAAAACATGAATATCATTAACATAAAGAAGATTCATTTCGGGAACCAAGACATGTGTTTCTTTTATTATAGACAAATAAAGTACATAAAAAGGAATATGTTCACCTGAGTCACCTTCAGCAGGCTCCAAGCAAAGCTTCCTTCCGGATCCGTTCCAGCCTCAAGCCTCTAACAAAACTCCTTCCATGACTCTCTCCATGATGTCATAAATGGTGGATGAACATCAACACACAAGGAAACAAAGGTTTCTTATACAAAATGGGGGAAGTGCAGAAGGCACAAGGGACTTCAGACCTGGTCAAGGGAAAAATCTCAGCATAATAACTTTCTCTCTATTCTCTCCCTTAGGCCTTCCCTTTGAGGTCTTTTTATACCATCTTCAAAGTAGTTTTTTAGTTAGGAGTTGGTTGGGAACAGTTGGGCCACGGGCACTAACAGGTGATCAACAGGTAAAACCCGCGATCTCCGCCCGAAAAGAAGGAATTTTATATATTTTTAAGTGTTTTAATACATACACGTGGGTTGGATATACACAGACCCACGTATACACGCGTTTAACTCAGGGCAATGTCGCGTATAAGGGATAAAACATTGTTTTTTTAATTTTAGGACCAGGTCTGGAAGGAGGGGTTGCCCTAGGCCATGAGTACAGCATCACAAACCATAAGAGTGAGATTTGGAGCTATAACAATGAACCTTGAAACCAAACTTACTACATACATTATATCCAGCCTAGTTTTGGTCAAATACGTCAAGCTGCTTATCATGCTTTTGTATAATGTCAGATTGACATTGTTGCTGCAATCTTCTTTGATCAACATCAACCCTATGACAGTTGGAGTTGGTGCAGACTTACTGTTCTCCATTTTAAACCTCTCCAAATTTTCTGCCACATACTTTGCTTGAGACATAAAAATGCCATTTTCTATTTTCTTCACTTCTATGCCCAAAAAATATCTTAACAATCCCAAGTTAGTCATTTCAAATTCACTCTTCATGACTTGTTTGAAATTAGCGATGAGAAAATCATCACTGCCAGTAAAAGTCAAATCATCTACATAAAAGACAACAATGAGAATCTTACCTTCACTCTCTTTGATGTAGACAGTAGGCTCACCGTCACATTTGTTGAAGCCATTGTTCAACAATTAAGCATCTATATTGTTGTACCATGCGTGCGGTGCTTGCTTCAACCCATAAAGAGTTTTCTTCAACCAATATACTTTGTCTTCTTGGCCTTCAATCTCATAACTAGGCAGTTGCGTGACATACACTTCCTCTTTCAGCACTCCATTCAAGAATGTCGACTTTACATCTATCTGATACACTATCCATTTATGTTGTGTGGCAGTCGCCACAACTGCATGCACTGTCTCCATCAGCGCGATTGGCGCGAACATCTTTGCGTAATCTCTTCCATGCTACTGCTTGTATCCTTTGACAACTAGCCTTGCTTTGTGTCTTTCAATATTTTCCTCAATGTTGCTTTTGGTCTTATAGACCCACTTTACCCCAATAACATGTTTTCCTTTCGGAAGGCTCACTAACTCCCATGTGTCATTCCTTTCTATTGCTTCTATTTCTTCCTCCATTGCTGCAACCCATTTTTCTTCTTTGACTGCATCTTCAAAGTGAATTGGGTCATCTACATGACAAAATAATGCAAATAAGGAATTCAAACCTGCGCTACTATCAACTTCATCTTGCTCATAAATTTCATTTAAATTTCTGAATTTTGGCCTTCTTGTGCTTGTTGAAGATGGGTTTGATATGTCGCTTGGTGTCGCGTCTTGCGGTGTGCTTGGAGAAGCACTTTCTTTGCTACGCGAAACTATCCTATTATTTTTTGATGGCATTGCTTATTCCCTGCTTTGTTGCACTTGAATAGGAGTAGAGGGAGTCACTGTTGAGGAATTAATTGTTGCTATTAATTCCTCTTTGTCCTCATGTGCTATGCATGCTTTGACATTGATTGTCTTTTCTAAACTTCCATCCCATGCTTCCTTGTCTATGAACTGCACATATCTGATGACTATGACCTTCTTGGTTGATGGATTGTAGAGTTTGTATGCTTTGGATTCAACACTGTGTCCAACAAATATGCATTTCTCCCACTTGTTGTCCAACTTCTTTCTTAACTCATCCGGAACATGTGCATAAGCCACACATCCAAAAACTCTCATGTGAGTGACATTTTGTTTTATTCAATTCCATGCCTCTTTAGGAACAATGTTTTGGACACTTTCGGTTGGACATCTATTCAAGATATATGCTGCATAAGCGACAACTTCAACCCAATATTCATTTGGCAAATGCTTTGCCTTCAACATACTCCTAGCCATCTCCATAATGGTCCTATTCTTCCTTTCTGCCACACCATTTTGTTGCGGTGTATATCTTGTTGTAAATTGCTTATGAATTCCATGTTCCTTGCAAAATCGAAGGAAGTCATTTGAGATGTATTCTCCACATCTAGCTGTCCTAAGGACATTGATGAAATGTCCACTTTGCTTTTCAACTAGAGCCTTGTATGGAAAAAGCGCTCAAACACTTCACTTTTATGTTTTAGGAGAAAGACCCATGTCTTCCTTCTGTAGTCATCTATGAAGGTCAATACATAGTGACTGCCACCAATTGATGGTGTCTGCATTGGTCCACATAAGTCTGAGTGGACAATCTCCAAAGGTGCCTTTGTCCTCACCAACTTTCCTGCTGGAAATGACTCTCTATGTTGCTTGCCCAAGATACATCCTTCACATATGCTATCTAGTTTTTCTATGAGTGGTAGACCCTTCACCATGCCTTTCTTATGCGACAAATTCAAACCTCCAAAGTTGAGATGTCCAAATCTCAAGTGGAATAACTAGTTTCATCTTTTACCTCTTCTTGAAGGTTTACTTGTGTGACAGCTGCCTCTTTTCTTCCATCTCCTTGTGAGTTCGTAGATAGTTGTGCTTGTGCACCTTCTTTTTGCAAATATGATATTATTTGTAGGGGAAACATTCTATTGTCTGTCATATGAACCTTTGCAATCAACTGTCAGCTTGGAGGCCTATCCAAAATTGTGCACACATCATTTTTTAAGAAGACATTGTAGCCTTTCTTCATGAGCTGTCCAACACTCATGAGATTATGTTTCAAACCGGGGACAAAGTAATCATCAGAGATGTGTTTCTTCTCCCCCTTCTTTGTTAGTACATTAACTCTTCCTTTTCCCATGACAGAGACTTTTCTATCAGTCCCTAATGTCACTTCAGATTTCACACTTTCATATAGATCATAAAACATTTCTGTGTTTCCTGACATGTGGTTGCTACACCCTGAATCTAGATACCATATATCACTCTGTTTTTCTTGTGTTACATTACAAGAAAAAAACATGCTATCATGGTTTTGATTTTCTCTTGTGAAATTTACACTTGGTTTATTACTAATGTCATATTGCTTCTTTCTACATTCATTTGCATAATGACCATACTTCTTATAGTAATGACATTGAACTTGAGATTTATCATACCTCTAACCTTGTGCTTGATTTTGGCTTCGGCCTTGACTTGGATTTCGATTGTTGCGTCTTCCACTTGAGCTTGAAGGGTTGCTTCTTCCACCTATGTATGGGCTTCTTCCTCTTCCTCTAGCATATGATCTTCCTCTGCCTCGACCTTGACCAAATGATACTTGTGTCTTGAAGGCATGCTCTAATGAGGAGCTTTTTGCTCTATTCAGTCTATGTTCATGAGAAATCAGTGATGCATTAAGCTCATCCATTGAGAACTGTGAGAGATCCTTTGTCTCTTTTACTGCCACAAAAATGGCCTCAAACCTCGCTGGCAAACTTCTCAAAACTTTCTCAACTATTCTTCTTTCCTCCAGTTTCTCACCATGAAACCTGATTTGAGTAACCAACTCACTTACACATGTAAAAAAAGAATCTATATTCTCAGACTCTTTCATACAAAGTGTTTCAAAATCTCTCCTCAACTTTTGCAGCTTCATTGTCTTGACTTTTGCCATGCCTTGGTAGGTTGTTTGGAGTGTGTCCCATGCTTGCTTGGACTTCATTGCTACTGCAACCCTCGGGAAAATACTTTCATGAATTTCTTGAAGACATAAAACGGGGCTTTTGAGTCATTCTTCATATTGTCCTTTAACACATCTCTTTCTTGTTGAGATAAGGCATTGTATGCTGCTCAATCTACTGGTTCTTGAAACCATTCTCCACCAAATCGAAATGTCTTGAGAAGAAAATAGGGCCTTCATTGTAATAGCCCAATAATCATAATTTTTGCCATTAAACTGAGGTATTTGAGTATTAGTCAAGCTTGTGCTTGATGTTGCCATTTGTTAGCGTAAAAAAAACTTTCTACATGTTGGTAAATATGCTAAAAAACAATCTGCGCTCCAAATAATTTTCACTGTTAGTAAAAACACTTGTTTTTACACTAACAATATTTAACCTGCTTGATACCATGTTAAAAATATTTGGGAAATTTAATTTTCGCTGAGCGGAGGGGCAGAGAGTTATGACTTTCACGAAGCTACTTTCGCGAAACTAGGTTCGCACATTGCGAAGTTGATTTCACGTAGCTACCTTCGTGCATCGCGAAGAAATTTCCCAGACTTGGATTTCACACACCAAAATTTTCTCCACCATTTTCTCCACAGAGACTTGTGCTCTTTTTCTTTTGCCCTCTTACTCTCTGTAACCTATTACAAAATGAATTTTACCTTCATATATAACTCAACATACAATTTTACATTTAATTCATGACAGAGCGAAATTAATATGATGTTGTTGAGTGTGATCAGAAACGTGCAGGTGTTTCTGGAGTGTTGGCAATGGTCGCTGAATGAATGCTTACCCATATCTGTTTACCAAAGTACATTAACTACTTTAAATGCCTTTGTTGAGTTTCTGAATGGTTTGCGTCTGGCTTCAGTACTTCTATCTTCAAGCAGAATCACAACCTGCAAAAATAGGTCTTATAAGTATGGCTGTTGTAAGGCTGTTTATTGTGGTGGTTTGGATTATTATTTCCAACAATTAAACTGAGGAATTTGAGGATTAGTCAAGTTTGTGATTGATGTTTCGATTTCTCAGTGAAAAAAAACTTTCTACCTACTCGTAAATATGCTAAAAACAATGTGCCCTCAAAACAATTCTTACTGTTAGTAAAAACACTTGTTTTTACACTAACAGAGTTTAACTCGCTCTGATACCATGTTAAAAATATTTTTACACACAGAGTCAGAGTAAAAATAATTTACGCGAAGAGTCAGAGGGGTGTGAATTTTCGCGAGGGGTGTGACTTTGGCGCAACTGGATTTCGCTCACTGCCAAGCTTGATTTCGCGCAGCTAGGGCCCACCAAAATTTGCTCCGTCATTTTCTCCTCAGAGACTCTCGCTTTCTAACCACTACAAAATGACTTTTACATTCATATTTAACTCAACATACAATTTTACATTTAATACATGACAGAGCAAAATAATTAATATGATGTTGTTGTTGAGTGTGATCCCGCATGTGTTTGTGGAGTGTGGGCAATAGTCGTTAAATTAATGCTTGCCCATATCTACCAAAATACATTAAATGCTTTAAATTCCTTGTTGCATTTCAGAATGGTTCCCTTCAACCCTTCCATCTTCAAACAGACAAAGAGGCAACCTGCAAAAATACTTCTAACACATATGGTTGTTGTAAGGGTATTTATTGTGGTGGTTGAAATTATTATTTCCAACCAACATATGGATTGTTTACTCTTTAAACTTTATTTAAAAACAAAACATGGTAAATAAGTTAAGGATCCGGATCGTCAAATTCAAGAGTTATGTAAATCTGTAATTCTGTTCATAACCTTTCAGCATGAGAATGACAATAGGAAGATTGCAAAATTGACAAATGATTATTAAGATATTCATTAAATGGGAGGACTTTATTAAAATTTAAGTATAGTACACACTCTCATCTAAACAGTTTGGACCAACTCATATGGCAAACAATCATTTGGGAAAATATATGGCATAAATTTTTAGTGGGTTTTTTCGATGGAGCATGTTGTATGAGGAAATGTGGATGTGGGGTATAGATAGTCACTGAGCTAGGAAATAATATCACTTTTGGTTGGAGGGGAGGCAAAGATAGTAGGTCTATGAGGAGTGTTGATAGTAGGGAAAAAGTTGGGATTGGAGAGCTTATAGGTCTTTGGGGATGCAAAAGGCATTATCTGACTAAGGGACAGAATAAATTCAACCTTCCCATTTTGAAAAATTGGACGAAGCACATGAAAACTATGGTAATCACATACCAACACATCAACATTGAACATATTTACAGAGAACAGAACTAGACAACAGATTTACTATCCAAAAAAGGCTTTGGGAAAGAACCAGATAAATTGTTTTTTTTACAGTATTTGATGATGGGTTAAGACAAATGCAAAAGTATTAACTTTTGAAAGAGTTAGAAAACAATACTGAGTAATACTAGATGCATGGACATTTTTTACTGTAAAAAAACGAATACATTTTGTGTTTTTCTTTTTTATCATTAAGTGGTATATGGACTAAGTAAGATTTATCGTGTAGTAATTACAGAACGTAAGTAAGACTTATCGTGAACTACAGAACTTAAGTACCTAAAACTAGAAGACGGTTAGTAGAAATGACACCATCACTGTGTTGAAATACAATTTCAACTGCCGTCCAGGGACAGCGACGGCAACGCAGTTTTGAAAACCGCCAGTACCATTCCCCGCACCGTTTTTTATGATCAACGGTATTTTACGAAGGGGCTCCGATCAGTGCGATATGTCGTCACGTGGCCATGAAACTATTCCAAAACAGCCCATTCCCCGGCTGGTAAAGTTCGTGCGATTGGGGGCTCCGGGGGATTGCAGTCAACCGTCCGATCAGATCAACGGTCATGGCAGCAGGGTACATGGTTCTTGGTTATCAGGCTGACCTCCATGTGTTTGACGTGAAGTTTTTTGTTGACTGCCAATTTTTTGTCAGCAAAGAAATAAATGAAAGTTAATGTGAATGGTATTCGATTGGTAAAGTTTTCAATTTTAATGTTTTTTTTTATGCACGAAAGTATGGCAAATTAAAAGAAAGGTATGGTCATTTTTTTGTTAAAAAATTATACGCAATGTAATATGTAAAAAATAAAAAATAAAAAGCTTGTGTGTCATTTTGTTTTGTTGTTGTTTAAGGAGATACAGGGGAAGCACACACCAGCGTGAAGAAAGTTTTGTAGTTGTTTGTTGAAGGAATGTAAATTCGCAGCAGCGAATGTAGTGGCTCGTTAAATGAAATGGAGTGTAAAAGTGCAGCAGCACAAATGTAATTTTTTTTGTAATACGCAGCAGAGCGTATGAAGAAGTGAAAAAGGGGGATTTCTTTTTACAGGAGTTTGAGCACAAGAAATGTGCAACAGTGTAAAGAATTTTTTTTTTGTTGAATGTAAAATGCGAATGTAAGAGATTTTTACAGCAATAAATGTAAGTTTTATTTTTACACACAGTAGTTTAAAAATAAATTTTTGGAGCTGAAACAAAGTAATTTGTTTTGTGGAAGTTCTTGGAGAATCCCTCTGGCAGAGAAAGAATTTGTAACAACAGTTATTTTTAATGAATACAAGTGTTCTTTGAGCATGTGTAAATCTCTATCCTCAGCAAACAAATTTTTGATCCTGTGGTTAAAACAGAGCATTGTTTCTCTGTTCATTTTTTGTTTGAAATTACCAGAAATTTCCAACATGGTATCAGAGCTTGTCCAAGCTCTTTGAAGGTGTCAAAGAAGCTGAAGGAAGGATTTTTGTTGCAGTAGCTTCTCCAGCAGAGTGAAGACTCAGTCAAAAAAATCCAAGGTATTTCTTAAGTTTTTTTTGTTGAGGACAGTCTGTTATTTCAAATACACAGTCAGATATTTGAAGCATAGTTAAGAGTGCAAGGAATGGCTGGCTCCAGCACCAGCATTAGCATGGGTATCTTTAATACTCAGCCCCCACAGTTTAATGGGAAAAACTATGAGTATTGGGCAATAACCATGAGAGCCCTGTTTGCCTCACAAGATTTATGGGAACTTGTTGAGGATGGATTTGAAGAACCAACAGATGAAAATGAGTTTAATAGGTTAACTCAGGCAGAGAAAGATCTGTTGAAGAGCAATAGGAAGAAGGATTCTAAAGCCCTCGTATTGTTATATAAAGCAGTGCATGAGAGTGTGTTTCCAAGGATAGCAGCAGCTAAGAGATCCAAAGAAGCACGGCAAACCCTCAAGACAGCCTATCAAGGCATGGAGAAAGTGAAGATAGCAAAACTACAGTTGCTGAGGAGAGATTTTGAGAATCCGTGCATGAAGGAGTCAGATAATATTGACTCATTCTTCACACAAGTGATTGGTCTAGTCACACAGATAAGGTCTCATGGAAAGATTCTTGAAGAAAGGAGGATTGTGGAGAAACTATTGAGAGTCCTACCCTCAAAGTTCGATGTGATTGTCACCACCATAGAAAAGACAAAGGATCTCACAAATTTTTCAGTTGATGAACTACATGCATCACTAGTAACACATGAGCAGATATTGAGTAGAAATGAAAACTCATCTCTATAGCATGCCTTCAAGACCCAGATGTCCTTTGGAAGAGGAAGAGGTCAAGGCAAAGGAAACAAGAGAGGAAGAGGCAGAAGCCAAAGCAGAGGTGGAAAAAACAGTCCAGCAAATGCTCAAGGAAGAAGCAGCAATCCAAATCAGAACCAAGGCCAAGGCAGCAGCCAACAAAGTGGATAACATCATGCTCAAGGACAAAGGTATGAAAAATCCAATGTCCAATGTTATTATTGTAAAAAATATGGGCATTATGCCAATTAATGTAGGAAGAAGCAGCATGATATGAGCAATAGATCTAGTGCAAATTTCACTAGAGAAAATATCAGCGAATATAATTTTTGTTAGCTTGTAATATCACTGAAACAAAGAGTGATGATATATGGTTTCTAGACTCTGGTTGCAGTAACCATATGACAGGAAACATAGCCCTATTTTCTAAGTTAGATCAAAATGTGAAGTCACAAGTCACACTTGGGACTGATAGTAAATTTTCTGTTATGGGAAAAGGAGAGGTAAAAATATTTACAAAGAAAGGTGAAAAGAAAACCATGGCAGATGACTATTATGTTCCTGGAATGAAGTGTAACCTCTTAAGTATTGGATAGCTTTTTCAAAAGGGTTACAATGTTTTCTTTGAGAATGATGTATGCACCATCATGGATAGAAAACCCAGCAAACGATGTATTGTTGAAGTGAAGATGAAAAGGAACAGGAGGTTCCCTCTCAAGATAAAAGTTGATTTAAAAGATAGAGTTGAAATTGCAGAAGTTACACAAGAGGCTTTCCAAAGCGAACCAAAGAATGAAAATTGGTTGTGGCACTTGAGATTTGAACATCTCAATTTTGGAGGTCTTAACTTATTGAGTAGAAAAGGAATGGTAAGAGGATTACCATTGATAGCGAAACTAGACAGCCTTTGTGAAGGTTGTATCTTGGGGAAACAACACAGAGAAAGTTTTCCATCAGGGAAAAACATAAGGGCAAAAGTACCCTTAGAGATTGTCCACTCAGATTTATGTGGACCGATGCAAACTACATCACTTGCAGGCAGCCACTATATTTTAACATTCATTGATGATTTTACTAGAAAAACTTGGGTTTATTTCATGAAGAACAAAAGTGAAGTGTTTGAAAAATTTCGGAATTTCAAGGCACTTGTAGAAAACCAAAGCGGGCTGCATATCAAAGTTCTAAGAACTGATAGAGGAGGTGAGTATATCTCCAAAGAATTTCTACGTTTTTGTAGAGACAATGGAATTCATAAACAGTTTACCACTAGGTACACTTTGCAGCAAAATGGAGTTGTCGAAAGGAAGAATAGGACAATCATGGATATGGCGAGGAGCATGTTAAAGGCAAAACATTTGCCAAATGATTATTGGGCTGAAGCTGTACATTGTGCATCGCATATTTTGAATAGATGTCCTACAAAAGCAGTCATGAACAGAGTGTTGGAAGAAACATGGAGTGGGACAAAGCAAGGAGTCACCCACATGAATGTTTTTAGATGTGTGGCTTATGCACACATTCCAGATCAGCTAATGAAGAAGTTGGACAACAAATGGGAAAAATGTATATTCATTGGATACAGTGAGGAATCCAAAGCTTACAGGTTGTATAACCCATCCACCAAGAAGTTTTTTGTGAGCAAAGATGTTGAGTTCATTGAGGAGGAAGCTTGGGATGGAAGCATAGAGAAAACAGTGAATGTTAAAAACTGTATGTCTCATGATGAAGATGATGAGGAGATGGCTGAAATACATCCCCAAACAACAGCACCAACACAAAGAACACCCTTGAGGAGAAATGAAAGTGCTTCTCCAAGCAAACCACAAGGAGGAAATTCAAGTGCATCTTCATGCACTTGTACACCAAATGAAAGAGGTAAGAAGTTCAGAAATTTAAGTGATATTTATGAGCAAGAGGCAGCAAATGAAGGTATGAATTCTTTGTTTGCTTTATATTGTCATGTTGATGATCCTGTTCATTTCGAAGAAGCAATTAAGAACAAGAAATGGATAGAAGCTAGATGAGGAGATCAATGCCATAGAAAGAAACAAGACATGGGATTTGGTTGAACTACCAAAAAGAAAAGAAGTCATTGGAGTTAAATGGGTCTACAAGACCAAGAGTAATGCTGAAGGCAAGATAGAAAGACACAAGGCAAGACTTGTTGTTAAAGGATATAACCAGTAGTATGGGAGAGACTATGAGGAAACTTTCGCATCGGTTGCTAGAATGGAAACCGTGAGAGCGGTGTTGTCCATAGCAGCACAAAACAAGTGGAAAGTTTACCAAATGGACGTGAAGTCAACATTCCTAAATGGAGTGTTAATGGAAGAGGTTTACATTGAACAACCTCTAGGCTATGAAAATAAAGGCCAAGACTACAAAGTGTGCAGATTGAAGAAAGTTCTTTATGGGCTGAAGCAAGCACCAAGAGCGTGGTACAGTAGGATAGATTCCTATCTACTGGAAAATGGATTTGAAAAATGTGAGGGAGAACCCACCCTCTACATCAAAGAAAATGATGGTAAATTACTAATTGTTGTGTTATATGTTGATGATGTTATCTTCACAGTAATGATGAATACCTCATTGAAAATTTCAAAGCAGTCACGAAAGAGGAATTTGAAATGACTGACATGGGTTTGCTAAGATACTTCTTAGGAATAGAAGTAGATCAAAATGAAAATGGGATTTTTATCTCACAAGCAAACTATGTTAATGAAGTGTTGGAAAGATTTAACATGCAGGACAACAAGGTAGCAATCACTCCCACAATGATGGGATGAAAACTCAGCAAAGAGGACAGCAGCAAGGATTTTGATCCTAGTTTGTACAAGAGCATAGTTGGCAGCCTCATGTATTTGACTGCAACTAGGCCGGACATAATGCATGTTGTTAGTTTAATTTCTAGATTCATGGAGAGGCCAAAAGAAGCACATTGGCATGCAACAAAAAGAATTCTGAGGTATGTTAAGGGTGTTAAAAGAGTTGGCATTTTATATACTGCTTCAGAATGTTCAGATTTAATTGGATACACTGATAGTGATTGGGCTGGAAGTGTAGATGATCGGAAAAGCACATCCGGTTATGTTTTTCACATGGGTTCAGGAGCTATTTCATGGGCTTCTAAAAAACAGCCTATTGTAGCGTTGTCTACAGTAGAGGCTGAATATGTGGCAGCTACAGCAGCAGCATGTCAAGCAGTTTGGATGAGAAGGATGTTAAGGAGCTTATGCCAAGAGCAAACAAAAGGAACTGTGATTTTTTGTGACAATAGCTCAGCTATAGCATTATCCAAGAATGTTGTGTTTCATAAGAGAACGAAACACATTGACACAAGGTTTCATTACATCAAAGAGTTGGTAAACAATGGAAAAATTGTATTAAAACATTGCACGACTCAAGAGCAGGTTGCAGATATTCTGACCAAGCCATTGGGCCAGAAAAGTTTTGAATTTTTAAGGAAATGTCTGGGTATGATTGATAACCCAATAGTTGAAATTAAAGGGGAGTGTTGAAATATAATTTCCACTGTCGTGCAGGGACATCGACGGAAATGCAGTTTTGAAAACTGTCAGTACCATTCCCCGCATCGTTTTTGCTGATTAGCGTTATTTTCCGAAGGGGCTCCGATCAGTGCGATATGACGACACATGGCCATGACACTATTCCAAAATAGCCCATTCCTCAGCCGATAAAGTTTGTGCGATTGGGGGCTCCGGGGATTGCAGTCAACCGTCCGATCAGATCAACGGTAATAGCAGTAGGGTACATGGTTCTTGGTTATCAGGCTCACCTCCGTGCGATTGACGTGAAGTTTTTTGTTGACTGTCAGTTTTTTGTCAGCAAAGAAATAAATGAAAGTTAATGTGAATGGTATTCGATTGGTAAAGTTTTCAATTTTAAATGAAAGTTAATGTGAATGGTATTCAATTGGTAAAGTTTTCAATTTTATTTTTTTTTATGCACGAAAGTATGGCAAATTAAAAAAAGGTATGGTCATTTTTAAAAAAATATACCCAATGTAATATGTAAAAAATAAAATAAAAAAGCTTGTGTCATTTTGTTTTGTTGTTGTTTAAGGAGATACAGGAGAAGCAAGAAAATTTTCTATTTGTTTGTTGAAGGAATGTAAATTCGCAGCAGCAAATGTAGTGGCTCGTTAAATGAAATGCAGTGTAAAAGTGCGGCAGCACAAATGTAATTTTTTTTTTGTAATACGCAGCATAGCCTATGAAGAAGTGAAAAAGGGGGATTTTTTTAGAGGAGTTTGAGTTGAATGTTTTTACAGCAGTAAATGTAAGTTTTATTTTTACACATAATAGTGTAAAAATATATTTTTGCAGCCGAAACATAGTAGTTTGTTTTGTGGAAAAATAAATTTTTGGAGCTGAAACATAGTAATTTGTTTTGTGGAAGTTCTTGGAGAATCCCTTTGGCAGAGGAAGAATTTATAACAGCAGTTATTTTTAATGAATACAAGTATTCTTTGAGCATGTATAAATCTCTGTCTTCAGCGAACAAATTTTGATCCTGTGCTTAAAACAGAGCATTAATTCTCTGTTCATTTTTTTTGTTTGAAATTACCAGAAAGATCCATGACATAGGTACTATCTGTTATTATATTTATTAATACAAAAGAAGAAAAAAAAAAAAAATAGTTTGTGTTCTGTTCGGCCCTCTCATTCGATCCGTATCTGCGAAGTTATCTTCCTACATTTGGCATGTTGCAGCTGTTATCAGTCCACTCCATTCCTTCGCGTTTACTTGAATTCGCCTCTCCACTCGATACATCCCCATTTTGGATGCCAATCTCTGCAATCGAAATACAATCCTTGCCCTCCTCAACTTTGAGAGCCTCTTCGAGTTCCGCCACTACCTCACTCATAGTCGGCCTACATGACGGTAAAGCCTGAACACATCTCATCGCTATTTTGGCAACATTGCTCACAGATTTCATGTCGTAACCTCCACACAACCTCTTGTCTATCACATCTATTATCTTGCCACCATTTTCATCGGTCTCTAGTAGATACGGTGTCACCTGTAAATATGTCACGCCAATACTTATTGTTAGTCTGTAGCAGAAGACGCACTACTAAATATTCTGCTCTCAGTGTTGTTAAATATTTATATTTTGGATGATTGATAATAAAGTTCCTTACCCATCGAACAATGTTTAGTTCTTCTTCAGGTAAATTTGTATCTATGGGTGCCCTACCGGATAATATCTCTAACAACACCACTCCAAAGCTATACACATCACTCTTCTCCGTCAACATTTGAGTGTTGAAATACCTGTGAAAGTTTGTCACCAACAAAAATTAACAAATACGGTACGATTGCCTCTACACATAATAAAAAATATTGTTGCAAAGAGAGTAAGCTACATACTCTGGATCCAGATATCCGAATGTTCCTTTCACTACAGTGGTAACATGAGTAGCCTCCCCATCAATTGTCATCTTTGAAAGACCGAAATCCGCTAATTTTCCATTCAAATTGCTGTCCAAAAGGATGTTGGCGGTCTTGACGTCCCTGTGAATTATCTTCGGGTTGCAACCCACGTGCAAGTATTCCAGGCCTTTGCATACAAATCCAATTAGATATACTGTTACTTATTGATTTACTCCTATTTTACCGTAATTAATACTGAAAACAATGAGCGTTACGAGAAATAGTTACCTTGCGCTGCATGTAAAGCTATTTTGAGCCTTCTTTTCCAATTTAGTTCCGAATTTTCTGCACGGGGACCTGAACAAGAAAACAGGGACCAAACACTTGCCGTTACCGTTGCCTATTCTATCGACTGAAAGAAACATATTTTCCAGCAATACAATTTACCGTGAAGGTGGTCTCTTAGGGAACCTCCCGACATGTGCTCGTAGATCAGCATAACTCCTTTGGTTTCATTACAGTATCCCAATAAGGATACTAGGTTCCTGTGATTGATTTTAGAAAGAAGATCAACCTGTTGATGATGAGATGCATATTTAATAGTTAGGGTGCAGCCAAAACTGATATTCCTAGAATGGACACAAATTGGACCTTATTATATCTGAGAATGAACGACCTCATTCAAGAACTTTCACAGCTATAGCTTTTCCGTTTGGCAATTCACCAAAGAACACCGATCCAAATCCACCTCGTCCAATCTCCTCGCTAAAGTTTTTTGTGGCAACATCTATTTCATGTAGAGTAAAGCCACGGGAGTTGGTTGGATTTGGCACCATAATCATTGAGTATTCTGCAAAATCATCCACATGCATAGATCATCTTCCATATATAAGGAAAGGATTTTCATGAAGGGTAATAAAAATATTATAGAAATTTTAATATTGACCTTGGTTCCACCATTTTCTTTATGCACTGCTGTGCAAAACCACACATGGTTTTTCTTGCTCCACTGTTTTTCAAAATGCCACCCAAAACATTACCACTCTGTTCTTCCTATATTTTCTCGCACTGCTGTGCACACATCTCTGGTTCTATTTCGCTGCTGCGAACACACCAATATTCTTTACCTCCCGTGTGCCATACAAAATAATACAGAGCACACTATATTTTTTACTTTGTTCCTCTTTCAAATAGTCAAATGTTACTTTTACGTGCCGTAAAATATTTTTAACACCCATGCCTTTCTTTAAATGCACCATACCTCCGATACATATAAAAACATTAAAATTTAAATCACCTACCAATACTTCTACGGGCACATTAACTACATTATTATTGGCGGTCAACACAAAATTGAATTCACTCCACCCAAGGCTTTTAATATAGACTCGTATGCATCTTCAATCAATCAACGGACGAAAATACGGGAGCAGATCCTACGGTGGAGAAAGATATCAGAAGCCCTCACTTGAGTGAACGATAGCTCCGGATATGTCAGAGTTGCTTAAGTCACGCGAGAGCACCAAAACGCATCGGAGGCCAATATACGGAAACTGCTTTTCATTGGATGGCGGTGCGATATCCCTTGGCGTTTTTATGGTTTCGTTCGGTGGTTTTGGGCTGCGTAATTAGGGAGCGTTGAAATTATGATTTCAACAGGTTTAGAAAAGGGTTTGTTTCTTTTTCAACCCCACTCCTTCCAATGGCTCCATTTCCCCATAATTTTTTGCCCTGCACAACAATACCCGCTGTCAATGCTAAAGCAATGATTCCGCTGAGTGTTATTCGGAGGACAACCTTCAGATTACTCCGCCGACTGTTATTCGGAAAGCATTTCCTCTTAGTCATACGTAGGTAGGGGTTTCCTGAGTAACTGCAACACATCGGACGGATATTTTCCATTAATTAACTCGATTGCTTAGTATGGAAAAGAAAATAACTTCTGAACCTCAGAATCTTAACTTGGGGGTGTGTAGAAAAATAAGAAATATAAAATAGTATGCTATTACTTCAATTTTACGGAACTATTGACCAGAAGTCGCTCAGGGATTTCACCGCTGAATTCATTGTTTGCTATATTCCTGCATTCGAATAGGACGAAAATATTTAATGCAAAATTATTATTAATTTAATTTTAAATAAAAATTTAGAAAATAAATAAATAAAAACCAGATAAGCTGTTGTTTCTCTTTTTTAAATATCTGCAAAATAATCCAAATAAAGAAACCCACGGCGGCTCCAAAATGGTTAAAGGGATTCTATTTGATATTGGTCCTGTAAAACGATTATTGTTTAAACATAAATAAAGTTCTCTTCAAAACTTAATAAGAAAGATATATATAACAAATATATATATATATATATATATATATATATATATATATATATATGAGACATTATTTATGAAACAAAATTATGTTTTTAATTAATCTGAGAGAGTTCTTAAAAACGTTATATAAATTATTAAGTTTTAAAAACTTATTTAATTTCTTTATTTTAAATTATTAAACGTATTCATTAAATTAAATATAGTTAATCTTACATTTTTTCTCATTATTTCTCTTTTTATAACTATATTTGATATACATTTTTCAACTCAAAACACTTATATTAATAAAGGTAGATGTGATTGTGCTAATTTTAAAAATATTTCATAATTTATTGACTTGTTTAAATATTGAAAATTGATATTTTTAGTGTTGTTTTTTGAATTTTTTTTGTCAGAAAAAATATTTGAGGTTAAATATTGATTTGTGTTATTTAAATTGGTTTTTGCACTGTATATATGGATTCAGCGCCAGAATTACCCATCAAACTTGTGATTTCAATAAATTCCTTCAAAATTTTAAAGAAATTAAACCAAAAAAATGCACAAAAAATTCCAAAAAATTTGACTAAAATAACTTTATTAAAAATAACCATCTCCTTTACTTACTGTTCACGTTCACGGCTATAGACACTAACACATCAACTTCACAACTCACTCTTCATTTTCATTTTCTCTATCCACAACAGAATACAACAGATCGAATCGTTCTGGTCGTCGGAATAATTGTTCTAACATTTCACAGGTGTATGTGTATATATATAAAATTTGGCTAAATACTGAGTGATGTAACTGCAGTAGCTCTAGGGTTAATAATGATATTTGCACTATCCTCTATTAGCCAGAAAACTTAATAATTATTTTCATTTAATTTTTTCTATTAAATTTTAAAAATTAAATAGAAAAGAGAGAAGAGGCAGGCGTACAGTTCTCGAAGAGATGTTAGACCAGATAGCCACTCCAAAGTACCATTCAATTTATTGTTTTGCAAATATCTGCATAGTAACCAAATCAGATTTTAGTTCTACGAATATCATGTACAGCAACAAAAAAAAATACCCACCGAAGTATATTTTAGCTTTACGAATATGTATAGCAACAAAAAGAAGCCACCGAAAAAAAATTGTGTTGTAAAGTTGGTCCAGTGAACTGATTATGGTCGAGTGACCTTCGTAACGCAAATGGTTAATTTGTGTTAAATATTGTATAAGATAGGTTTTTTTATCAAGTTGTTTGCGATTTTTTAAGTTTGATTTGTAGTTTGAGGAGTTATAATTTAAAGTTATTAAGTTTTCAAAGTTATTTTGGATCATGTTAAAAAAATCTAGTCAGTTTAGGGCTGGTGTAGCCTAGGCCTAACACTATCCTAAGAGACTTTGACAAGTTAGATGCCAGTAAGTCACTAGTCCTCAAATCACAAACCTCAAACCTAGACAATAATTATTCCAAAACATTAAACACACATTTACAATGATCTTTTCCACTGACAAAAAAATCTTAAAAACTTTAAATTAAGAAAAAAAAGTTAGACTAGATAGCCACTCAAGAGTACCATTCAAGTTATTGTTTTGTAAATATCTGCATTGTAACCCAAGTAAATTTTTGTTTCTATAAAATATATAGCTGCATTGTAACCCAAGTAAATTTTTGTTTCTATAAAATATATAGAAAGGCCATTTAAACAAAAAAACCACTAATGAATATTCAAACGAATGGATAGAGGCTGCACAGATATTGCAAATTATTCAAGTTCAAATTATTTTCTTTGGAAAGGCCGAACCAGAGTTCCATGTAGAAGACTGGTAAACAGCCCATACTTTCGAACACACCAACAATAATATTTTAAACTACAAAATTAGTCGTGTTTAACAATTTATAGTCGTGTTTCTTCTATATGGAAACAATTTATAATCTTGATTGGTATTTGTTTTACTCTACGATTTCTCATCTAGAGAACTCTTTCGAAAAACTACTTAGAAGTTACACAAACAAACAAAAAGGGGTCTAATTTTGCTTACAGATTTCCTTAATCCAGTGAAGTGTTCAATATCGATAATTTTGCTTACAGATTTCCTTAATCCAGTGAAGTGTTCAATATCGATAGGCGCCGCTCCTGTAAGATTCCTTCCCGCCAAATTTCTGTCAACAATAATATCATCGTGGCATGTTAATGCATGTCTCATGATTTCACGATTTTAACTGTAAACAAATGGGTAAATATTTAAGCTTACCCTATATATTCCACAACAAATCGAAGAATTTAACTTACATTTCAAAAATTGTTACTCCGTGGAAGATTCTACCACAGCCAATTCCGTCCCAGGGTACCAAATAGCAAGGATCAGGAGAAATCCAATCTTTTATGTCAAATCTTCTTTTGATAGCGTTAAGAGCGTCAACTGCACTTCGAAAACTTTGTGAGCCATCGATTATAAATAATATCGGTAATTTACTTATAAGAAATTTATTGGGGGCAAGTCTTACTGTCCTCCTGAGACTGAAATGTTGCCACGTCCGACTGAACTACCTCGTAATTGTTGGAATGTTAATTTCAACTGCAGGTGGCGGACGTGGACGTGGACAATACGGCTGCATCCAAAACCACCGAACAAAACCACAAACCGCCCAGACCATATAGCACCGCCATCCAGGGAAAAGCAGTTTCTGTATGTTTGGCTCAGATGTGAAGACGCGTGGCTCTCACCTGACATCAGCATCTCTTACATATCGGGAGGTAAAGCTCAGCATTAAACGACCTTCCGATATTTTCCTCCACCGTCAGATTTGTTGCCGCGCTCTCCGCCGTCGATTGCCTCAAGGTGCACGGGCCTGCATCAAATTAAATGTTGAGTGGAGTAAATTAAAAGGTTGGTTGACCGACATGGAGGAAACGACATGGTTTTAATGTTTTTACGTAGAATTTGGTGAAGCCTTTTAATATGGGTATGGGCATGCTTTATCATATGTTCTTTTATATATGTTTTTCTATACGGCATGTATTAAAAACATAAATCGTATGCAATAAGTTTTGTTTATGCGTTGACCATTCTTTTGGGTAATGGTATGTAAAAAGAACATAGACACAAGTTAAAAAAAAGAGATGAACGAGCCAAGAAGAAATATGCTCCGTGGGTTGTAATATATGTTGAGCATTTTTTTATGAGAGCTGTGGAGGAGCGTTTTAAAGAAAAGAGAGAATGCACAGCAGTGCATGAAGAAAATACCGAAATGTTATTGTTGCACATGAGATTTGTGTAACGCGCAGCAGCGAAAGAGCAGGGAGTGCTCAGGATGAAGACCAGCACATGAAGCAGGTGAAGACATTGCATAGTAGTGCATAGATTTTATTAATGAAGTGGATTTGCGTTGAAATGCAAAAGAAAAAGAAAAGAATGCATAAGTTTTTTTTGTAATGTGAAAACCAAGGAATGTAAAAAAAAGGGATTTCACTCAGATGTAAATGTAAATTTATTTTACAGAAGTATGTGTAAAATGGTTTTCACAGCAGTGAATGTAAAAAAGGTTTTACAGCAGTAAACCCAGCACAGTGAACTCTCAGGTGGAGAGAAAAGACTGTTTTTGTTTTTGATGGGTGAATGTAAGTTTTGATAAATCCCTCTCAGTAAAGAGGATGAATGTGTATCAGTGTTTTTGTTTTAATGAATAGAAATGTTTTATGGCTGTGTAATGGACTGTTATGAGTATATTTGTTTTTAAAGCTTCCCTGTGCACAAAAGATCCTGGAATAGTGGAAACAGAGTATTGGCTCTGTGGTGTTTGAATATCTGGTTTTGGTATTTTCCCATTGAAAAATACCAAACAGTGGTATCAGAGCTAGTCCAGGCTATTTGAAGACTCAAAGAAGCTGAAGGAAGGTGTGGTTGCAGCAGTCAAACTTCTCCAGCAGTGTGAAGTCTCAGCCAAAAGCATTAAGGTATTCCTCAAGCTTTCCTTTGTGTTACTGTTGAAGGAACAGTCAGTGATTTAAAAGAAAACACAGTCAAGTATTTGAAGCCTAGTTAAGAATGACAAGGTCAAAGAAGAAACCCTCCAGGCCTGTTAAAAATGTGTCTCCCCCTTCTACTAAACTAGAAGGCAATCCATTAGCATACATTTTATTTGAAACCCCTAAGTTTGATGGAAACTTTGATGTATGGGAAATAATGATGAGGGCCTTCCTAATATCTGAGGGGATTGAAGTCTGGGAGTCAGTGATTGATGACAGCAAGATGGATAAAGAATCCATGGAGTATGATGCACAAGCAGCAAAACTAATCTTGGATGGACTGCCTGATTTTGTGAAGAAGAATCTAGGAAAATACTCATCAGCAAAGGATATATGGGACAGACTGCATGACCTTCATGCAAAGGGAGCACTGACCATGACAATGAGTCAAGAAGAACCCGTCATAGAAGCTGAGAATGAAAAGCTTGACCTCATCAAGCTTCAGGTAAAAGAAAGGGACGAAGAGCTTGTCAAGCTGAAGAAGGAGCTTGACCAATGCAAGAGGAAACATCATGAAGAAGTCATGTCTATGACAAATCAGTTGAACAGAGCAAAGAAGCAGGAAGATGTCTTGACAAGTGAACTTGAACAAAGACACAAGAGAGTGAACAAACTTGTAGAAGAGATTGGACAGTACAAGGTAGAGGTCTCCTCCCTTAAGTCTGATCTACAAGAAGCCAGGAAGCAGGCACAAGAAGCTGAAAACAAGATGGAGAGCAGTCAAGCAGAAATCTCCAAAATAAAGACAGACATCATCTCTCTTAAAGTAGCAGCAGCTGAAGCTACTTGTAGCAAAGAAGAAACTGAGGAACAACTAGCAAAGAAAAATAATGAATGTGAAAAGTTAGAAGAAGAGATTGTCCTCCTCAGGAAAAAGGTTGAAGGGATGAACAAAATCATGAAGAGTTCTCAAGCCTTGGATGATATGCTCAGCTATCACAGATATCCATCTGATAAATCAGGACTTGGGTATGTAGGTGAATCCTCAAACAAGGATGAGGATGCTTTAAGCAAAGGAGATGTGAAGAAGCCAGAAAGAAGTTGTGAAACTCCTAGTTCCAGCAAAGGCAAGGAGAAAAATGAAGGCTGCAATAGAAGAAATCCCGCTCCAAGAAGAAAACCAGCTCCAAGAAGAAATGTAGCTGATGTCAAAGAGGCAAGAGGCAATGGTCATCAACAGAGAATCTCAAGGCAGCAAGGCTTCAGAAGTACATCAAGGAAACCTCCATCTCTAAGGTACCAAAGTTCATTTTATGGTTATTGTTATCCTTGTTCAAACTTTGGTCATATGGCAAAAGACTGTAGAGCATTTCATAAAGATAGATGTTGTGGTCTTCGACAACCTCCAAGAAACAATTTTAGAAGAAATCATGAAATTTCATTCATGAAAAATGTAGAATGTTTTAAGTGTCATAACATTGGGCATATGGCACGTGACTGTAACTTGACATGGGCTCTTACACAAGCTAGACCCATGCAAAAGAAGAAAGTTACACAAGTATGGAGAAGAAAAGAAATACAATGTGAAAGCCCCTTAAGCAACGCAGCTGATCTAAGTTTGTTTTGAGAAAACTTGCCAAAAGAAGACAAGCATACATTAAAGGGGGGCTTGTAATTTTTTGTTTGCTGAACTGTATTAACAGTCATTTGTTGATGGAGGATGTATTGCAGCGCAGCAGTTGCAAATGAAATCTTTGTTAATCCCTCTAGAAGGAAATATGCAGCAGTGATGAAATCAGCAATGTTTTTGCTTTGTGTTTATGCAATATGCACATAAATGCATAAAGAAGAAAAGATGGCAGCGCTGAAATGTAAAGAGCAGCAGCGAGATAAGAGAAAAATGCAAAGCATGGAAACCCTCACAGCAGTGGGAAGACAGAACATAAAACAGCAGTTTGGAAATTTTTTTATGGAGCACATGGATTAGAATGAACAGCAGTTTGAAATTTTTTTGTGGTGCACATGCATTGAAATGCATAGCAATGGAATGTAGTTTCCCTTCTATGTAATGTGAGAGAACATACTCACAGCAGAGTGAGTATAATACACAGCAGATGAAATGTTTTGTATTGGGAATGAAAATGCAAAGCAGTGAGAAGAAAATGAGAAGAAGGCAAAACGCAGCAGAGCGTAAATGCCCAGTGGCTGAGAATGCAATTAAATTTTTCACACAACAGTGAAAAATGTAATATTTTTTTTGTATGCAATGCAACATGCGCAGAAATGCCTAAAGAAAAACAGGGACAGCAGATTTTTAATGCACACTAGATGTATAAGAATGTGTGTGGCAGCAGAAAGCCAAAGGAATTGCACAGTAGTGCATTGTGTAAAAAAAATGAAGACTAAGATTGTGTGAAGCAAGGGTGCATGAGAAAATGCAGCAACCTGTGTTATTTTTGTGTGGAGAATGAAGTGCCAAGAGTATGGGCATAGCAGTATGATGAAACAAAAAGGCAGCGACAGTGCAAATTGCAGAGGCAACGCAACAGCAAATAAAAAACCAGGGATGACAGTCTATGGTTATGGGTATGGACAGCAGTGAATATGAAAAATGCAGCAGCAAGAAGTTATGGACAGCAGCATGATGGCAAGAAGGAGAAGCACACAACAATGCAAATGTGAAAAATGCAACAGCAAGAAGTTTTGAACAGCAGCACATGCAAAAGAAATTTTCCTTACAGCAGTAAAGATAAATGTAATGAATTTGTTGTTCATTGAGTTGAAATGCAATATATGCAACAACAGTGAGTGTAAGAAATGTTTACACACAATAGTGTAAACTTGTAAATTGGGACAGTGTAATTGTTCCAAGAAAGACAGAGTATTTTGTCTTTGAAAAGTGCAGAAGCAGTGCAAGTGTAGACACAACAGTGTGGGGTAGACACAACAAAGAAGATGGCACAACAGTGCAGCAGAGAATATGCAGCAGCATAAAAGAACATTGTAATGAGTTTGCACACACAACAGTGCAATGATTGTTTGTTTTGGAACTGCACTTGAAGCAGTCATTTGGTAAATCCCTCTATCAAGAGGATGATGCTTTTCAGCATAGTCATTGGTGAATCCCTCTATTGAGAGGAAGATACTCTTTAGCATAGTTTGGTAAATCCCTCTGTTAAGAGGAAGATGTTTTTACAACAGGTGAATCCCTCTGTCATGAGGAAGGTGCTCTTCAACACATTGTTATGGTGAATCCCTCTGTCATGAGGAAGGTGCTCTTAAGCACAGTTTCAGGTTAATCCCTCTATTAAGACGAAGACAACTTTGTTTGTTTATGAACTGCATCAGAAGCAGTTGGTGAATCCCTCTATGTGAGGAAGATATTTTTCTAACAACAGTGTTGGGGAATCCCTCCATGTGAGGAAGTGCTTGGGTAAGATTGAATGCCCAACAGTTGAAATTAAAGGGGAGTGTTGGAATGTTAATTCCAACTGCAGGTGGCGGACGTGGACAATACGGCTGCACCCAAAACCACCGAACAAAACCACAAACCGCCCAGACCATATCACACCGCCATCCAGGGAAAAGCAGTTTCCGTATGTTTGGCTCCGATGCAATTTGGTGAAGACGCGTGGCTCTCACCTGACATCAGCATCTCTGACATATCGGGAGGTAAAGCTCAGCATTAAACGACCTTCCGATATTTTCCTCCACCGTCAGATTTTTTGCCGCGCTCTCCGCCGTCGATCGCCTCAAGGTGCACGGGCCTGCATCAAATTAAATGTTGTGTGGAGTAAATTAAAAGCTTGGTTGACCGCCGTGGAGGAAACGACATGGTTTTAATGTTTTTACGTAGAATTTGGTGAAGCCTTTTAATATGGGTATGGGCATGCTTTATCATATGTTCTTTTATATATGTTTTTCTATACGGCATGTATTAAAAACATAAATCGTATGCAATAAGTTTTGTTTATGCGTTGACCATTCTTTTGGGTAATGGTATGTAAAAAGAACATAGACACAAGTTAAAAAAAAGAGATGAACGAGCCAAGAAGAAATATGCTCCGTGGGTTGTAATATATGTTGAGCATTTTTTTATGAGAGCTGTGGAGGAGCGTTTTAAAGAAAAGAGAGAATGCATAGCAGTGCATGAAGAAAATACCGAAATGTTATTGTTGCACATGATATTTGTGTAACGCGCAGCAACGAAAGAGCAGGGAGTGCTCAGGATGAAGACCAACACATGAAGCAGGTGAAGACATTGCATAGTAGTGCATAGATTTTATTAATGAAGTGGATTTGCGTTGAAATGCAAAAGAAAAGAATGCATAAGTTTTTTTTGTAATGTGAAAACCCAGGAATGTAAAAAAAAGGGATTTCACTCAGATGTAAATGTAAATTTATTTTACAGAAGTATGTGTAAATTTTTTTTCACAGCAGTGAATGTAAAAAGGGTTTTACAGCAGTAAACCCAGCACAGTGAACTCTCAGGTGGAGAGAAAAGACAGTTTTTGTTTTTGATGGGTGAATGTAAGTTTTGATAAATCCCTCTCAGTAAAGAGGATGAATGTGTATCAGTGTTTTTGTTTTAATGAATAGAAATGTTTTATGGCTGTGTAATGGACTGTTATGAGTATATTTGTTTTTAAAGCTTCCATGTGCACAAAAGATCCTGGAACAGTGGAAACAGAGCATTGGCTCTGTGGTGTTTGAATATCTGGTTTTGGTATTTTCCCATTGAAAAATACCAAACAGTAATACTCATATGCATTGATTATAGGAAGGGTGGAGTCATTGCCCTCAAGAAGTTTAAAAAAATTTGGTAAACTATCTGATTGGATTCTAACCTCTTGAGCAGAATAATTTCCTACTAATGTAATGTTTTCTTGCATTGATACACCCTGTATGACGACTGAAAAAGATCTTGATTTAGACATATTCAGCGTCGGCTCGATCTCTGCAAAATATAAAAGCAGTAATGCTTCTTCCCCAGATTTGGATGGTGTCGAATCTTGCAATGGAAAGGAGTCCCAGCTGCTTACAACACACGCAGTTTGCAAGACATCAGCAGGAGGATGGTTTTTGGCATTGGTTGTTGAAATAGGCTTTTTTGAACTTATATTTTGTAAATAATGTACATAGCCAAAATCTGGATCTATTTTGTCGAAGGGTGTCCAAATGCGGTCGAATTTGTCATGAGGATATCTGCTAATTAATCAACCACAAAAAGCTATGCATGTCAATCATTACCCAAAAAATATTGCAACTGCTCAACCGGAATGTATCAAAATTACTTCAAATATCAGTAAGTCCCATTAGTACAGGTGGAAGTGCTAGATTTAAATTTATTACCATTTATTCTTCTGGGTTGATTTCCATGGGTAAATTCAAAATGCTCACCTCACCGTCGAATTTCCACCAACGTCATATCTTCGTTCTGCAAACAAGATTGATCCTTGCTGAGCGTCTGTATACATGTCATCTTGGAGCCTCCTGATCTCGATAGCAGAGATAAAAGGATCACCATCAGTCTCGGAGGTTCTGACAAGGCAAATGTACAACACTCTGCCTTTGGTAACCAATATATTTTCGTAAAAACTTGGTTTATTCTGATTTACTGTTACGTTTCGTGAAGCCAGCATATACACTGTCTCAATAGAGAAAGTGAATTCATATGAGTCGCCAGCATATACACTGAAATTTCCCATGGCGAACCATAATCTTAAGAGGTGAGGCACAAATCAACATTGAGTTTGAAGTGGATTGCTAAGCGTGTACCAATAGGTTTGGCATCCTTTTTCTTGAGCTTATTTAGCACCTTCTCAATATATATTATGTGTGACAACCTGTTATAGTAAAACAACAACTGCCATGTTTTGTATTTAAATCATAATAAAAATAATGATCCTTTCTTCTAAAATCTACCTAAAAAATAAAATGAAACTGAAAAAACCCCAAAAAAATCAAATTCCTAAGTTTCTAGTGTTTTCATTTTTATTTTTATAAAGTTTGGTGCTATTTTGTTTTAATAATCATCCTGGAAAAGACTTGTATGTATATATTAATAAGATTGAACTCATAAAACCATCGTAGTTGAGACTTACCATATATAATATATGAAATAAACACTCACATGCATTTAACTATGGCCCACTTGCCATGTAACCCAAGAAGGATTACCCTGAAGGTTTCCTTAGGAGTCCCTCTCATTTCTTCTAGGATTTTATAGCAGGAATGAAATGAACTAGTGGGCACCCTTTCCACTCGTATTTCCTCTCTCTGAACACTTCACCCTGCCCTTTTACCTTCCACGTAGCCTCGAAATAATTTCCCCAAAGGTTTCTGCGGGATCTCCTTTGGTTACTCCTAGGATTTTATCGCTATGGTGATTTAGACTCCTAAGTATCATATTCCTTTATTACCCAACATCTCCTATTCACACATGAAAACGCCTATGTTCCTTTACCTACCACATCACCCCAGAAACCTCACCCTAATGGTTTCTTAAAGCACTCCCTTGGTTTCTTCTGGGATGTTATTTCCAGGGTGACATGGGAACCATGTTGATGCCACATCATGAATACTATATGTTGTACTAGAAAAATCCCTCTTGCGGACAAGGGCGATCTCCTTAGATCCTTGATGGAAACTAGAAACAAGCAATACAATTGAATTGACTCTTTCCCTAAGTTGGACTTATTTGAATTATAAGAATTAAGGCTAATGGATGAGCCTCTTACCTATTTCACGAAATTCTCGATGAAGAAACGTTGTGACTGGATGCAACTCCTTAATGCTTGACAAGACCTGCAATCATAGACCATAAAAGGATCAAAAGCATATGCGATATAATAACTCAAACAAAGCTTAACCTAATGATTAAGGAAATTGGGAATTGAATTTGTCTTAATAAAAATTATAAACAATTATAAACCATTCATCATTCCAATAAGACAAATCAATGGGAGAAAGTGTTCATTTGTATTAATCAAAGATAAAGAGGAGCCTTACAACCTTCGCCTTAATGTCATGAGGTTCCTCCCAGATGCCTTCAATCTCATCCTTAGATGACAAGCTTTCCAATCTCAAACTAACAACATAAGTTTATCTTCTCTGAGTTTTGACCTTCTTAATCCCTCTACCCTCTAGTCACTTTATAGGCCAAGAGGAAAAAGTTTCAGATCCAAAAGAGGAGGATGAGACCCCTTAATTGAGGGATTATGTTTCCATGAGGAAAGGGATTAAGATGCATCATCTGAGAGTTATAGTTCAAATAGTCATCACATGGAAGCTTTCAGTTGGGAAATATTCAACCAACTATGTTTCTAGAATGTACATTTTTATTCTTACTTTCTTGAATTCACCTGCATGGGTTTATAATGGTAGACAGAGTGCATTGTTGCACTGTTCTCATAGTTAATTCTAGCGAATGTGAAGAAAAAGCTAGGAAAATTAACACAGGCGAAACTTAACAAGATGTGACTACTATTTTTCCCAAATTTTGTCATCTACTGCAAGATATTTTTAGTTGTTTGAATTCTAAGGGATTTCATTCAAACATTTTCGCTGATGGTAAAAAGACCCATAAATTGATCAAGTGTCATGGTGACAAATTGACATGTAACAGATTGTCCCCTTAAGTGCGAAGTTTGTAAAATAAGTTTTAAAAGATTGAAGTGCTTTATCATTCCAAGGATTGGATCAGAGCCAATGGCTGGAAACCTACATGGAACAATCAAGGATTATAATGCAAATGTATATCAATAATCATCATTGAGGTAGGTATTCACATACTCAGAGTAAAGCGAACTCAATGAACAAGCATGGAAAATCCAAAATCATATAGATAGTAGACACAGCATGGACACAATTGTTGGCTTGTAGTGGCCTGACCCAGGTTCAGAGGTGATTTAGCCAAACAAATCCTGGTACTACTGGACCTTTAGGTAACAGTCCGCCTAGCGCGGACTGAGGTCTCACCTGAAGTAGTATGGGAGGGTGCTAGAACTAGGTTTCTGCACCCTAGAGATGTCTGATGATTTTCGGTGGTCCGCGGTTGGATCCTGCGAGCACGTCGCTATGCGCACCTATCAGTACCTCGCAGCCGATGATGTTGTCTTCGCGCAGCCCTACTCGAGACTTGATCCACTTTAGTACCCAATCCCTTATTATTAACCCGATATTAGTTGATCACTTAGGTTATCTGCATGTGTTTAGTTATACTTAACAATGTTCACCATTCATACTAGTGCGCGTGATAAATAAAACAGTATAATTGCAAAATATATCAACCATATAATAACTCAAAACAAATACAGAAGATTTGGAATTAAACTTCTCTTTATTATTCTTCTTCCTTGGTTACAAACTTGACTCTACCCTGCGCGCTCAGCTACAGGGGTCCGCGCACTCAGTTGTGGACTCTACTAGGCCTCTGCACACTCAGCTGCATAGCCTCTTCCTACTACTATGACCCAAGGCACTTAGATCTTTACCCTATGCTCGTTATCTTCTCGACTCCATTCATTCCTCTATCTATTTCTAATTATCTTTACAACTTAGGGCGACACTACATTCAAAACTTAGGGCTGACAACCCTATGAATCTAACATATAATTTGCGCTCCGCGCCCGTAATTCACGGATTATTTTCAACAATAATACTCAAAACTTGGGCTTTGAGCCCCAAAACATGTTGTGGGGGGATTCCATGCCCAACAGGCCCCCAACACAAACATCGTGACTCGTCCTCGAGTCACTCTGTCGACGTGGCGATCTTGGTGCGGAGTCCCTCCAGCTAGTCCCGAATGGCTTGAATGTCGGCAGCGCACTGAGTTTTTGTCTGCTGAACCTGTTGCATTTTGTCTTCTAAGACCTCCGTGTCTAAATTGGTCCTTATATCTATAGCGGCATCTACTGCGTATGTTTGTAGTCCCGCACCCTTGTCCGACTCCTTAGGTTGCAAAGACTGTGCTTTGGTCGGTTAGTCAAATAACCAGTCCACCCATGTAGGGCTTCAAGCGACTGCCGTTTACTTTGCCTATGAAGGGTTCTCCATTTAGTTTGACTAGCTGGACCACGCCTTCGTTTGTGACCTCCTTAACCACATATGGTCCCAGCCAGTGCATTCTGAATTTTCCTGGAAATTTTTCAAACTTACTGTCATACATCAGCATGAAGTCGTTTACTTTGAAGTTGCGCAACTTGATATGGTGGTTGTGCTAGGCTTTTTCACCCTGCTTTTGTACCTACTGATGAAATCTAGCCAAAAACCATTTCTCCTCGATTTCTTCCAATTGCACAGGCCTTTCCTCTAGAGCTTCGCAGTCTGTCATCCCTGTGAGCGCTACTATTCATAGACTAGGTACGATGTATTCCATCTGCATGACAACTTCGATGCCATAAACTAACCGGAAAGGTGTCTGTCCCATCAATTTCTTGCACGTTGTCCTGTAAGCCCATAGTACGACAGGTATGCGCAAGTCCCAATCGTTTCGTTGTGCGTTGAACACTTTGGTTAGTGCAGCCTCCAATATTTTGTTGAATCCGTCTATTCTCCCATTAGCTTATGGGTGGTACGATGTACTTTTATGATGATACACTTGGAACTCTTCTATGATCGCGCTGATGGTTTCATTCAGGAAATGTGTTCTGCAATCACTCATTAATATTTTCGGACAGGCGAATCGGGTCAACATGTTTTTGAACAAAAAATTTGCAGCCATAGCGGCCGTGCAGTATTTGACCGGTTGCGCTTCCACCCATCGTGTCAGGTACTCTGTCAAAGTGATGATGTAGTGCGCGCCCGTCTTTCCATAAGGTTTGATCGGTCCCACAAAGTGAGTTGCCCATTTTTAAAACGACTGCAGTGTCATTTGTGGATTTAACACATCTCGTCCCTCTGCGAGGGTTTTCTAGTCCTTTGACATATATCACAAGCCTTGTAGTGCACTTTCAAATCCTGGTGCAAGGTTGGCCAACATAACCCTGCGCGAATAATTTTCTGTGCAGTCGGGCGTCCTGCATAGTGTCCTCCTACAGTGCCCCCATGGGCTTCCGTGAGGATCTGACCTCATTCAAATTCAAGTACGTACCTTCCCAATATCTCATCATTTCCCATTTTGTATAGGTGCCCCGTGATGACAGAAAAGTCCGCCGTGTGCACCACCAATTCCTTTCTCTGTTGGACTAAGTATTCCTTCGACGCAGTACCTGTTGTCAAAAAATGGATTCTATCTTCGAAGTGGTTGTCCGCGACACGCACTACAAAGAGTTGTGCATCAGGTAGTCCTTCCTCCAAACTTGTGGGTTCCTCGCCCGTCTTAATTCATGACAAGTAATCTGGTCCTGCATTCAAGCGTCACGGCTTGAGTATGACCTCAAAATCATATTCTTGGAACAGTAAGAGACATCTACATATGCGCCCCCCCAACACAGGCTTATTGACCAAGTATTTCAATGCTGAATGGTTGGTATACATCTTGAAATGTCCTCCGAGTAAATAGTGTCGGTATTTTTGGAGCGCGTACACCATCTCTAACCCCTCACACTCGGTGGTGGAATATTTATTTTTTTCTTTTGACAATCTCTGACTTGCGAATGCGATCGGGTGATCCACGCCCTCCTGTGTGAGTACTGCTCCCAGTGCAATGCGCGATGCATCAACATGTACATGAAATTCCACATCCCATTTTGGGAAGACCAGGATTAGAGCAGAGGCGAGTTTCCCTTTTAGGACATCCAAACTCTTCATGCAATCATCATTCCATCAATATGTAACATCCTTTTTCAATATCTTTTCCATCAACGTTGTTATTTGGGCATAACTTTTGATGAATTTCCTATAGTATCGGGTGTGTCCTAAGGTAGCGCGTAGTTGTTTAACACTTCGTGGTACTTTCAAATTTAGAATAACGACAATCTTTGCAGGGTCCACCATCAGTCCTTGTTTGCAGACCACATGTCCCAGCAGGTTTCCAAAGGGAACGAGGAATGTGCACTTCTTAAGGTTCAGCGCAATCTGGTGTCGGCAGTAAGTATCCAGCATCAAGCATAAGCTTGCTACATGGTGCTTAACTAATCCAAAGACAATCCAATCATCTAAATAGACCTCCAAGAACTTGTGGATGTACTCTTTGAATGTAGCCACAACGATGCATGAAAAGATGGCTGGCGTGTTCTTCAATCCAAATGGCATAACGGTGTATTGAAAGTAGCCCCATACTGTTGTGAAGGTGGTTTTGCTCCTGTCATCTGGCACGATCTTGATTTGATGGTACCCTGAGAACCCATCAGTGAATGAGTATGCTTCTTGACCGCCAACATTCTGCAGTACTTCATCTGTGAACGGTGTCGGGAATGGATCGTGTATACAGGCATCCTTCGGCTTCCTAAGGTCCACGCATATTCTTATTTTTCCTTTTTGATTTTTCTCATGTACTACCATATGACTCCCCAGTCAGATTCTTCCACTGGCTCAATAACTCCGGCTGCAAGCATTTTGTCTAATTCTTCACGAACCTTTTCCTTATATTTCAGATTCAAGCGGTAAGGTCGCTACTTAATTGGATTCATGTCGGGTATGAGGGTGATCTTCATCATCCCTAAGTCGCTAATGATCTCTTTTAAGTCCGTAATTTTGGTTGGGAACAAGTCTTGGTATTCGTGGAGTAATGCAGTGACCTTATCCACTGTGGCATCATCCCAATAGTCCCCAAGCGTTGCATACTTTGGCTCCGCCTCCATTCCAATGTTTACCCGCTTTGTCTTTAGCGGTGCGGTTATGTTGGGGTCCTCAATCAATGGTCCGTGAACCTCGCGACAACCTTCCATTTCTGGAATGCTAATATTTCATGGGTCCTCATCATCCTTCTCAACAGTTACATTGTAACACTCCAGTGCGCAGCTCAGCTGTGTCGCCCATTCTGGCTGAAGTACCTCCATTGGCTCCTAGGGTATTTTAAAAATAGTTGCTTTTACTGCCTGTAGCGCATCGTCAACAGTATCCCACCAATGATCTTCAAATGTGGAAATTAACAAAAATCTCTCGCGCAAGATATCCCATTCGCTCGTACCATGGAGGAGCTTCGTCTCAGTATACCAATTCATGGGTATGACATCTAAGGTATGATAAAATAAATGTACCCATTCAGGCTGTGGCTCTTCCTCGTAGACCTTGGTCCATTTCACGAGGTTTGTATGTGGATCATCTCGTTCATCATACTTGTCTACTCGCCGCATCTACGGTTTCCCAAATCATAGGCGCATCATCCTTCTACATCCGCACCAGTCCTCAAAACTTCCCTGATGTGTACCCCACCACCTTGCAAGCATGCAAACAGTGCCCATTTCAGAACATCGAACTGTTGTTGTTCTGGCACTATGCTTTCAAATTTGTCCAGGAATTCATCCACCATTGTCAACCCGTCATACCTAGGAAGATCCCTTACTTCTGTTGTCACGTAACGCAGTGATCTAATCATCATGTTGCAATTAAGTGTGGTTATCTCGTGTAATCGGTTCTGCCATTGTTCTGTTTCCTTGTCCGAATCCAAAGTGCAGGAGCTTTCCTGCTCCCATGAAATCCTACCATCTGCAGTTGGGTTCACCCAGTCCTGTTCTCGCGTGGTTATCTTGTAGATACAATCGAGATCGTCATCACTATCAGCGTCGCGCACTGGTTCAGTGTATCGCGCTCCTTTAGCCGGATCTAGCAGTACTACTAGGCATAGTGACTTTTTCTCAAAAATCATTTTGTGCTTCTTCATATTTATGACTCTGTTCATATCGATGACCTAGTCTATTCCTAGTAGCGCAAGATAAGGATTGTTGTCGTCGATAACCTCTATCACTTTGAAATCCGCCAATATGCGCTCACACCTTCAATATCCACCGTTACCCCTTGCAATCTCCCCATGGGGAGGATCTTTTACTAGTTCGCCATTCACAATTGAATAGGAGACCATTGTAGCGTGGGTCTGCCCATGCGTTCCCATGTTTGTTTCGGCAGTATATTCGTGTCTGATTCGAGACCGAGGATTACCTGATCCATTTCATACTTGTTGATTTGCGCAGCCAATCTCATTTCCCTCCTTGTGCACAATGCATGCTTTCCAAGTTTCCGGACAACGCGCAGTTCTCCTGACCTCGCACACCTAGTGATAAGTTCATGTAATCCTTTTACTACCTTGCTGTTGTGCAGCAGTTTCATGCATGTCTCCAAAAAAGTAATGAGCATTGAAGGATCCATCTTAGATTCTAGTTGATCCTTATTACGTGAAGTGGAGGCATATCTTGTCTTTGCAATCATCAAAATTCATGCGCTTAAATATTTTCCAAATTAAAATAAAATTGATGATATACAACTTTATTAATTGCAAATCCGTGTTATTTGTAACTTTGAATTTATTATTTTGGTTTGACAAACAAAATATCAAAATTGAAACGCACTAAAGAAAACAACAAATTTATCAAAACATTTTATGACTTTAAATTTATTATTTGTTAAAAGGATCTGGCCAACAAACATCAAAGTACAAAGCCAAACAATTCCGAGCATATTTTTAATCCAAAGAAGAAGACTCACACTTACCTTTTATATTTAAATAATGGTGTGTCTTAAAAGATATAATAAAGTAGTATATGTAATTTGATATTATTAAATTTGATTAATTATGAAAATAATATAAATATGAAAGAACAAAAAAAATTAAAATTAAAAAGATGACGATGATGATGATGGTTAACGTCCACTGAGACCAAACTTTGGTCTATCGGACCTAAAGAAATGAATTATTTAGTTTGATTTAAGATTTTATTCCTATGCTCAAAAAGCTTGGAGAGAAGCATCCCGAGTTCACTGTAATTTTGACAACGTAAAAGGCTAGGAAGGTCAGTATTGCAACATAGATTTTGAAATTGAGATCTAATGTGGTTGCACGTGGGGTAGTCTAAGAGGAAGTGATTTTCATCCTTGATGTTTGTATTCTCACAGAGATAACAAAACCTTTCCATCCATGGTGTTTTAGGAACTGCCTAAAGACCTGTTTCACTATGGAGCTCATGAGAGTTCGTTCTAATCTTGGCTATATTAATTTTCTTCTTTGAGCTAGATAAAACAGAGAGATACTTTTGATCTTCTAGGGTGGGGTTGATGACCTCCATATAATATCTCAATTTTCTTTTAATTGCTAAATATTCCTCACACCACATTTTTTCTTCGAACTTAGAAGTAACAATATTTTCAATGTTATTAATTTTGTGCAATGCAACATTCTCGTCGATCTCCCAATGGTTTAACCAAGCCGTGGTGTCTTTATGCCAACCTCGTTTGAGCCTTAGGTGGTTTTGGCTGGAATTTAAAGCTAGGTTAGGAAGTCTATGGTCTCCTATGTTATTGTGTTTGTGCTTGTACAACAGAAGCCTAGTCATAGCTAGGCTTTCGATAGGGCAAAGACCCACTTCTATAAGGAGAATAAGATAGGGCGTGTTGCTTTTAATTTTGAGGTTATATGTTATAAAACGCTTTTGGATTTTCTCAATCTTTCTCCAGGATTCTCTAGAGATGCTAAATCTCAAACATGACATCCATAGAAGATAATTTGAGTGACTAAAGTTTCAAAGAGGAACTTTTTTCTATCCCACATTACGAGGTTTGTCGTTTTACAATTATTTTCAAGACCAAAATAAGCTCTCCATCCCCCATTAATCCTTTTCTCAATGCTATAGTTCTAGTTGAGCTTGTGATGAATATCAATTCCTAGGTACTTGTAGGAAGACACTTCCTCTAAGTTACTATTGTCATACATAAAATTAGCGTAAGTGTCCTTCTTGGATTTGATAATCATAACTTTTGTTTTGTTAATGTTCACAATCATACCCATGGTAGAGCAGAAATCCTTAAGAAGTATAAGTCTCTTATCAAGATCAGATGAGCACCTTGCGAGAAGAACAATATTGTCAGCGTAGAGAAGAAGGATGATGACTATCCCAGTTAAGATCGTGCCAGCACATCCTGCTTCCTCTAGAAAACCTTCTAGCTTGTCGATGTAAATGCCAAATAGGGTAGGGGAGAGGGGGAAACCTTGTTTAACTTCGATATTACACTTAATATCTTTCGACCACTCCTCATTGCTATTTAACTTGGCAATTACTTTCTCATATAACCTTATAGCAGCAGCTCTCAACTCAAAAGGAACTTTTAGCTCTTCTAATCTGTTCCAAATGTTGTTTCTAGGAACCGTATCGAAAGCCTTTCTAAATTCCACAAAGCAACAAAAGAGATTGATTTATCATTGCGGCATTCCTCCACAATGATCCTAAGCGTAACGAGGTGGTTTGTTGTTGAGTGATGCTTTCTAAAACCTGCTTGGCCTTTAGCCCGCTTACCTTCACTTTCAAGCCATATGCTCAACTTCCTTTCCAAAATAATACCATATAACTTGGCTAGGAGAGGTTTGATCATAATTTTCCGATAATTAGAGGGTTTATTTGTATCCCCACTTTTAAAAATAGGGATAATGAGGCTTTGAGTCCATGGTTTAGGGAACCCTTGCTTGACCGCTTGATTGAAAATCTTATGAATGTGGGGGCCGAGGACATGACCTCCAATTTTTAAGATTTCTGCTTGGTAACCTTCAATGTCCTTAGCTTTCCCATTAGCCAAGCAATTAACGCCAAAATCAATGTCTTCTAATGAGAAAAATTCTTTCGTTGTCAGCAGGGTTTCAAAGTTATCCATGACATTTGGAGATTCATAAAGCTTTTTAAGATAGGAATTCTAGTCATGTAAAGCAATTTTATTATTATCTTTAGTTTTCCTAGTTAGAATCTTCCTCTAGAATTTCTTAGGAGCTACCTTAGAAAGGTGTAAGAGATTCTCTTGTCTTTTACGAATATACTGCATTTTTTTCCTTTTAGTTAGGGCTTTGTATATTTTTATCTTGCCAATTTTAAGAGATTCATCAACAACTTCCTTAATTGCTCTCCTCACACTTTTACAATCTTTGTCATACCATGGGTTGGTTTTGCTATTTCTTTTATTACTTGAAACTTCAATTGAGAACTTGTTAATAGAATATGAGAGGGTTGTAGTAAAATTATGATAGAGATCTTCTATGTTGTCTATACTAGATAAAGGAAACAAATTAGTTTTTAATTCATTTAGAAAGAGATCTTTTTTATTTCTATCAAAGATTAACTTCTTTTGGCTATACGGATTATCTTCTATGGGATCTCTATGCATGACAAAATTGAGAGTTATAAGTAAATGCCTATGATCAGAGCCAGGCTCATGGTCGTTTAATATGTCAAAATTTGTTATTTCGTTGTATAGAGGGAGATCGGAGATAACATAGTCTACCAAGCTACTACCAAGCCCATGGATGCAGGTCATCTGGCTAGAATTGGGCCACTTCTTTAGACCATTGCAAATTATGAGATCCTAAGCACTAAGAGCTTGACTAGCTCTGACCCAAACATATTTTCCCCAAGGTATTTAGAGCTCCTTTTGTACTGGCTATCCAGAAAAAGGTCTTCGTCTAACCAAAGAGGATTGGGGTTGGAATGATTGCTTAGAAGAATAGCTTGGTTGCTTGAAGTTAGAGCATTAAAGTCAGCCATTAAAAGGATATTGCCTTCATTCCTTAGGCTAGAAATATCATTCTGTAAACCATTGTAAGGACTATTTTTATCTGGATTCTTTTTCTTATAGAAGTTAGAATTGATGGGGGGAGATTAACAGATTGCTATGTAGGTATTTTTATCATTAATATTAGTAATTTATATCCAACTATATTGGTTGTAAGGGTCGTTTTTATAAATCATAGCATGGGAAGAGATGTTCTTCTTAATGTAACAAGCTATACCCCCAATGCCTCTATGGGAGGATCGCTTATTCTAGGTAGACCATAATGTAAATCCATCTATGTTAGGGACCTTAGATTCTTTGTGCTCCCAAGTTTCGACAAGAAAAACAATATCAACATCATTCGAGATCCAACTTAGCTTGGGGCTTTTGTTCCATTGAAAGCCCCGACAGTTCCAAGAAAGAATCTGGAGCATGTTGAACTGCTATTTATTATTATGTTTTTGTTTTCTATCTCGAATAACGGATTTTGTATTTCTGATTATTGCCCATTTTCCTTCCTTTCTAGCTTCCTTTACCTTTTGAACCTCCTTTCGCAATTATGCTTGATCTTCTAGAATGAGATCTTCATTTATTATTATTCCCGTTCCTTTTAGACTTGAGGCTTTACTAGGTATGTCATACTTATGGTCAGTAGATCTCACCTTTATTCGTATCAGCCTTCCTTTATTCTCAGGTAGTTTCCCCAACCTTGTTGCTTCTGTGAGACACGTTGTTTCAATTTGTAATTTGTTATGTAGTTCTGTTTGGGCTATGGCTAAAGTATCCTAATCTACCTCCTCTTTCAAACCGAAGATTATAAAGGCCCTTTTGTTATGCTCGTGGTCTAATTCTATCAACTTTTTCATTTCATCTTTAATTGATTTGATATCTAATTTACCTGCCACACTATTTAGGGTGAGGCGGCTATTAACTCTTTCCTCTAGCTCTTTAATCATGTCCTTCATTTTAAGACTCTTTAAAGTATCAACATCTACTTGCTGGGATGTTTGTTTCATATCTTGGTTTTGTTTTTCTATAACCTGCAACCTAGTCTCCATTGCCTCCATCTTATTCTCCAATAGTTCTATTTTATTTTCTATTTGTTTTTGGATCTTGTATTCAAGAGATGTGAATTTATTTTCTAGCATGGCTGCTAACTCTGTTTGTAGCTTCACTTTTCTTTCTTCTCTATGTTTATCTAAAGACTCTATATACTCATAGAGGCTCTGTAGAGTAACTGTGTTAGGTCTACCTTTGGTAATCTTTGGTAATTGTGGTGAATTATTCATACTTGAAAATATACGAGGAGATATGTATTAGAAAAATATAAAGAATGTGATGTGTGCACCTGATATCAGCAAGCTGGAGCGTAGATGCACGTGCCCCAGATTGTTTTTCTATTACCACAGCGAGATCATGAATTATTACCGCCGAGAGATCGTAAATTATGACCACAGGGATCCAAAATTATTATCGTAGAGAGATCATAAATTATTACCGCAGAGAGAACGTAAACACATTATTTTTTTCGTTTTATAAAATTCAAAAACATTTTTTTAGGGGTTAAAAAAATCATATACGATTCATGTTAATTTATTAATTATGAAAATAATAAAAATATGGAAGAACAAAAAAATGAAAATAAGAAATTTTATTTTTTATTTTTTATTTTTTTAAAAACATTTTAATTTTTTTATTTTATAGAATTCAAAAACATTTTTTAGGGGTTAAAAAAATCATATACTATTCATGTTAATTTATTATCGACTTTAATATTATTTTCATTTTTTATTTAAATTAAAAATAAATATGTTAATATAATGATGTATATTTTTATTTTAAATCAATATTAAATGATATTTTTTTCAACTCATTAATACATGTCGTCACATTGAGTGAATATGACATTTATTTTTGACTTGATTTCTCATCCACTCTCACTGATCTTAGCGGAAGAGAATTTGTAAAAATTAGATGAATACTTCAAAAAGTAAAAATTGTATAGTAAATATTTATTTAATTAATTTAGAATTTAGAATATTAAATATTATTTTTATTTTTAAATAATTATTTTTTAAAGAAAATAATAAATAAGTATCTTAAATACTTTTTAATAATTATTTGTTTAAATTAATTAAAATCATAAATAGGTATGCTAAATTCATGAATGAATAGATAGTTTATAATACTAAATTATTTATTATTATTATTTAAGTTTAGTTTTTTTTATAAGTAATTATTGATATACAATTTAGTGTTTAATTTTTATTATTTAAATGGTTTTGGAAACAAAATACAAGATATTTAGACATAGTGTTAGAATTAAGTTTAAAATAATTATTTAAAATATAATTGGTAATGCTCTATGTAGCAATCACTGACTATTGAATTATACTAGTGGAAGTGAAATGAAAAGAGCTAGTGATTATTATCATTGTCATATATATAATAAGTTTGTGTTTACATAATAAAATAATAGTATATCTTTACAACAATTATCCATCTTCCCTACAAACTTATAGTTAGGTTATGGACTAATATATACATGTGCTTTCTAGAGCTTACTATTGCTTACAATAAAGCAAAGTAGTAGAAATTATTGTAGCTTGTTCTTGTGAGTATTTACTAGATGACATTTGATGTTGAAAATTATTTCCTTCCATCTATTATGTTTTTCTTAGCTTTCTCATTTTTGTTCCCTTCTACCAAAAAAGAGCAAAAAAGAATGAAGAAAATTAAAATATATACCTAACCATTCCCATGGCTTCTTTTATTGACTAATTAATAAATGTTTTAGAGGTATCTTATTGGTTCTATATATATATATATATATATATATATATATATATATATATATATATATATATATCACATTCATGCTCCTAGTGTGGTTCCTCTAACACTTCCTCCACAATCTTCCTTCAACTACCAAGAAAAATTATCTCAACCATTGATTAGATTTCTATCCCCTTTTCCATATATTCAACTTGTCCATTCATGCTCTAGCCCTTCCCTTCTCTTCATTAATTCCACTAACCACTTCATCTTTCTAAAATAATATCCATACCTTGTCCTTCCACCACTTTTCAAATTTTACACCTCACTTCTTATACTGCTCTTCTCTCCCTTGATATTATGCCTCTTCCATAATACATTTGAATTTAACTATTCATTCTTTTGGATTCATCGTAGACTACTATCAAGCACAAGTTCTTATGCTATCATGATTGGTGCATTAAAAGGAATATAGTCTCATTTCACCAAAGCCATATTCGCTTAGGTTACAATTTCTTTTACCATCCTTCCAAAAGCTCTATTCTTGAACTCCTCCTCTACTTGTGAAAAATATTGGCTAAATTTAGTTGCAAATTCAGTGATGTATCCTTCTATTATGATTTTAACATGAAAATTAACAACTCTTACAACTTCAAGATTGACTATATACAATACAATTAGGTTCTAAACATTTCACTAAATTCCTCTCCTCACTTTCTAGGCTAGTCAAGGATGCTTCCCTACTCTACTCATCTAGTCAAAAAACAACACTAGTGATTATAGTAAGATGACATCATAGTTGTCATGGTAATCATGAAATAATGCACATTTACAACCTTGGCATATTGACTCAAAAATAGGTTTATTTTTCTAAACTAATGACGCTCCACATAGACCTAGGTTAACATGAAAATAATACTTCCAAAACCATACAAAATTCATGATAATATCCCATGATGAGACCATTTTTCCTATCAATTTGAGGCCTAGATACATATCGATGTCCAACAAGAGGTTCATTGTTATCTAGGTACTAGCATTTTCAATCCCCTTGATGGGAGATGTTTCACCCACATTATACCCAGCCATAAATGGTTGTCTATGGATTTAATTAATAGAGCTAACATGATCAATGTCCATCCTAACACTTATCCTTAGAAAACAATCAATATTATAGACCATTGATCACCATACCAAAATCACCACATAAAGAGTTAATTGATAACCATTATCTCTAATAATATCATTCTAACCAATAGGTGCAATAACTTATCCAATTGAAGGATAGTCATTTAATAGAATAAGTAAACAAAAAAATTAAATATATCACAACCATAAAATAGAATTTGAAAAGAGAGCCATATTCTATTGATTTGCATTATAATCTAGTACATCATGACCTAGTCTTCATTAATGTCTAATGTGGAATAACATTATATAATAGTTTTTAGATCCAATGCATTCAATTATTTGACATTTAAACTTTATTTAACCACTATCTAATCAACATTTATACAATTCTTTAATATAATAAAGACATTTATACACATTCACTTGAAGTTGGAAAGGTTGATTCAAAACCATGTATTTGTTGGTGTACTTCAAGCTCCCTTACTCACAAATTAGGCGAGATTTGTCTCACATTTGGCTAGGTAGACTCAATTTTTCACCACTCTCTTAACATATATTTTAATTTAACTATATTTAAACCGGGTTAATTTAACTATATTTTAATCTAACACCACACATCCGTCATTTCGCATGAGAGCGTTTCTAGAAGGCAGTTGTACCTTTCGTCGAAAAAATATAAAATTTCCATATAAATCTATACAAATAATATATTAAAATGAGAAAATATGATATTAAAGTTTATAAAAAAACATCTACAAACAAAGTTCTTATTATCTTTACCTAGCCAAAAATAATGCAATCATGAATTATCTTGCTATTTTAATTGTAATTTTTATTAATATACAATTGTTTGTTTTTATTGTTTTTTGCTCTAGATTTACTATATTTAAACTAATCTAGAGTAGCTACTCTATATCCTTTGTTCAAATGTGGGAGTTAGTTCATATCTTTCAAAATTCAATAATTAAACTAAGCGGCAGGGAACACTAGCTATGTCGCCTTGTTTTATATTATTACTGAAAGCAAAATGTTTTTCCATAAAACTAAATGGAAGTACTTCATTTGAAATCAATGTTATTTAAAAAAATCAAATGAAACATGTCCACGGACTTGACCAGCCGCCATTTGAAAGTGACTACCATACTTGAATTTAGAAGTATATTGTGAATGATTTTTTTGAGGGTAATGTTGTTAACCTTAATAAAAGCATAGTTTAATTATTTGATAAAATTTAACTTAAATTATGATATTAAAATATCAAAATTTATTAAATTTATAATTAATTTCATAGAATTATTTTTAATTTATTCAAATATATATATATCTATATATATATATATATATATATATATATATATATATATATATATATATATATATATATATATATATATAACCAATTATATTTAAAATTAATACATATATCTTCAAAAATTAAAATAATTATAGAATTTTGTATGTTATCAACACCACACTTTTTTTCACCATTAATTATTGAGCCATTCCAGTATTTTCAAGTTCTAACAACAATTAATAAGTATTGAGTAATATCAAGATATTAATAACAATTACTAAAATGGAATATTAATAACCATGGTGAATAATGATTCCAATGTTGAGGTTAACTTCATTGTGAAGGAGCTGGATTGCTGCAGATTCTCAAAGCAGAGCATACAAAAACTTGGTGATAATATCATGACAATGCGTACATAACTTTGGGTAATTCTCAAATCAGAGCGTACAAAAACTTGGTGATAATATCATGACAATGCGTACATAACTTTGGTGGTAACATCATTATAGTACCTGAGAATTCTCAAGAGTCAGTGAGATTTGAGGTCATTTGTAATGGAAATTACAAAGGGTTGTCCACCTGGAAAAAACTGTTATTTCATATTTAAAACACAGAAAGACATCGCTAGTGTCTAAACTTAAGTGTGAAAACGTGTGGACATTAAATTTTTGAATAATATTTCAAGTATAGTTTTGAATACCACATCATTGCTGCCACACCAGGAAAAATAACAGGCTTAAGAGCTAACAAGAGAGCTGCTTTGAACAAGATTGAGCCTATAAGGAAGCCAAGACAACCCGTGTTTTTGGTTCTTTCCGAAACAAAAGTAGCACGACCAGAATTACACATTACAGAGGAGGGTTGGGGGGGAAACGATGTGGGGCTACAAAGAGAATTTCCCTCTCATCCGTGTGGTAGTCGATATGCTCTACCTGGGTCCCCACCACGAAGGTGGTCATTTGTTCATTGAAGCTGCTGTCGAACGCCAACTAGAGAGTCCAGGAGTTCATTCTGCATGTGTTGGAGGTTGTTGATGTAGGCCACCAATTCATTCCGATCGTCATAGCACTACTCCCTCAGAGTTTCCATGCTCATATGGAGAGTGTTGAGTTGAGCCGCTATGGAGTCCAAGGTAGTAAGGGCCTCTATGTGGCCCTAAGAGCGATCTGAGGATATGGTTGCCTCTGCATCAAAGTGGCGTCTCTGGATCGACTCCAAGCCCGAGCTAGGTATGTATTGTGGTGGGCAATTCTCCATACAATGGCCGACTCCTCCTCAGTGGGCACGACCTCGTTGTCGTGGCATGCAGTTAGCTCCTCCTTTGCCTATTACAGAAACCTAGTTGCCCTGAGCAACCCACCACACCAATCGAATGTGAACCAAACACAAAAAATGGAAGCCCGTATCTCTTTTTGGACTTTCAGAGCTCTCAACATGGCGAGCCATCTAGTTTTAATCAAAGAAGTGTTACAATCTATGCTGCTTTACCTCTTTTCATTATTCGTAGCACCCAAATGGGTTCTCAAAGCAATAAAAAATCTTCAATGAGCTTTTTTATGGGGAAATACAAAACAAAAGAGAAATAGGGAATTGGTAAATTGGGACACAATTTTCCTCCTGAAAAAGTCTAGAGGCACTGGGTTACGTGATCCTCAACACAACAACGCGGTCATGGGAGCAGGCATCTGGTGGAAATGGATCTCGGACCCGCATACTCCTTGGGCAATCCTCTGGATAGCAAAATATGCCAATAATAGACCAGTAGATGATTTAATTCGGCTCAAAGATGTTGGCCCAGGTTCCCTAATCTGGAATGTAGCTAAACAACATAAAGATCTAATTCAACAGCACAGCTTCTGGGAAATCAGGAATGGAGATAATTCAAGGTTTTGGGAGGATTCTTGGCAACAAAGACCCAAATTGAAGGACCTAATCACACCCCACCAGCTACAGGATTGGGTAGAGAAACCGATGATCAAGGTAAATCAACTTTGGAAGCCCACTCACACCCAAGGATACAGGAAATGGATAAGCTTGAACCTCATTCTTGGGCAAGGCACGCAGTCCATCAAAGATAGTATGGAAATAGAACTCTCAAACAAGAAAATAAGCTACTCTGATAACAAGGATACCATTAGATGGGGTTATGAAACGAGAGGAACCTTCACATCACAAGAAGCTTACCATGTAATTCTAAGGAATCTTAAAGTCAAGGATCATCTCTGGAAGAATGTTTGGGATCCCCCAATTTGGCCAAAAATATACACCTTCCTCTGGTTGCTTTGCCAAAACAAAATCCTTACTTGGGACAATCTACAGAAATGGAGCTTTCATGGACCTTCCATATGCCCAAACTGTAAACAGGAGGAAGAAACCACTAAGCATCTCCTAAACTCATGTCCGTTGGCAAACCGACTTTGGGAAAAAGTCAGCTTCAGATGTCAAAGAGATGGACGAAGTAAGGAGGATTCCACCAACACTATCCACACTTGGGCAACCCGTCCTTACAAAAGCAAACTGTTAAATGCTTTATGGAAACTCATCCCAGTTTTCTCATGTGGACAGTCTGGAAAGAGAGAAATAGTCGCATCTTCAAGGACCACTCCTCTCCTATAGAAGTTCTATGGAATAACACATGTCAAAACCTTCGAGAAACTTTGCTGCTCCAAACATGGCTTGATGATTATTTCCCCTCCACTCCACAGGAACAAAATATATGGGTAAATTGGAACCTCTAGTGGAACCACAAGCATGCACACCAAGGTAAAATTTCTCCTCCAAGAGCAACACCTGACAGATGGACTCCCCCTCCACCACACATGGTGCAAATCAACTTTGACGGAGCATCTAAAGGTAATCCAGGTAAAGAAGGATTTGGAGGAATCTTTAGAAATCACAAGGGCAATGTTCTCCAAACTTTTATGGGTTCAATTGGTTGGGATACAAATAGCTCGACTGAATTAGAAGTGTTATGGCAAGGACCTCTCCTTGCTCAGAGCCATGGTTTCTCCCCACTTATAATTGAAGGGGATTCTTAGATTCTTATTAACATGGTTAATCAGATATTATAGGGAACTCCATCACACAAAGTTGGTAGCAGTTGGAGATTGGCGGAACGGTTGGAGTAGATTGAACAGTGGATATTAACTCATAGAGAAGTCACAATTAAACACATTCGTCGCAATGGTAACAATGTGGCAGATTTCTTAGCTAACATCAGAATTGATAGTGGAAAGACTCTTCATGTAGGAACATTTAACACTATAGCCACCACTCCTCAATTGCGGGATTACAATGATCTGGTGCAAAAGGAAAGGGCAAATGAGGAAGAAACGCACCCGGATGTGGGTGTCAATCCTGTTAATTAATGTGATTAGATGGTCGGCTGGTGGATAGGAAAGCCATATGGCTACCAGCATCGTCCCCAACGCCAACCTCAAGCGAATTCATAACACATTGCAGAAGGAAATAAATGACTCTGAAAGCCGAGACACATTCATCTCCCTCATAGCCATGGCCCCTGCAGAACGGTATGCCATTCCTCCTTTTCTCCATGGCGTCTGCCCTCCACAAGCTGCTGAACCTTGTGTTCGCATTGTGACTGACAGTCGATGCTAGTTACTTCCTTGCCTGGATCTTGGCAACAGATTTCATTTCTCTCACTCAGCCTCTATATCTTAGACCAGGCCCAGACCTCCCCTGCTCACTCTCCGCATCAAAATACTTCCAATTCCTTTGATGTCAACTTAAATCATAATCCTGCTATGGCACGCATCAGGCATCATATGCGTAGCAGGCGCAACGGAACCCGCAAAGTTATCATCGGCATGCAGGCTTCTACCAGCTCTGCCACCATTTCCCCTGACTCCTCCACTGATACACTCAACCCTCTCAACTTTCCCTCTCGCCGCTACCCAAATACCAGAAGTGGCAGGGGTTGTTCTAGATTCCAATCCATTGAAGGGAGAGATGTAGCAGTTCGTTTAGTGGATTTCCCTCTTCCACCTTATCCTACTCCCCACAACACTCAGTTCCATTTCCGCAACACCTTAAATCGGCCTATAATCACTTCTATTGTAACAATTTCTTTTGGGGAAGAGTTTGAGTCACAGGCTCCTCCGTCTGGGCTCAAGGACAAGCAGAGCAGGGAGGCTTCAGGCAGCCGAGGAATCAACTTTCCTAGCAATAGGAAACAAAACAAAGGCAGAGCAGCTCTGCATGGCAAGGCTATAACTGGTGGTCCATCAACTGAGGACGACATGCATAATGGCACGAAGGCTTCGGGACGCAGGCCGAACGACACTTCTGACACGTAGATGGGCACAGGTGGCGCTGAGGAGGCTCCACCAACTAAGAGACGTGGCGTGTCTGATGTGGATGATGACTAGTACCAAATTGCGTTTTGGATCGAGGAGGAACCAGCCCCGGAGGATCCACCAACTTGATGCTTGGAAACCAGTTACTGCTTCTTTCTGCCAGGTGGATGTGTCTAATTCTGAGCAGTATTTTTAGGACTCGTGTTTTTTTTTATTATAGACATGCATTTTCTCTCTCAGTCTTTTTGGAAAAACAATGTTTACCGAGGTGTGGTTTCTTTCTGGTTCAATGGGTTGGTTTCCCCTATGTAGGGGCAGTCTTTATGGTTCAGTGGATTGGTTTCCCCTATGTTGGGGTAGTCCAAAAAAAACAGATTCATTTTTTGGTGATGATTGATGCTCAACAACTTTGAGGTCAAGCCTCTCTATAACCTCTTTTTGTACCATGTCATTAGAACAATATTATTTGAAAGAATAACTTCGCCGTAAATCACATGTAGACATACATTTGTCGACGTGTTTCGAACCAACTAGTGTGGTTCATCTTTAGGACAAGTTGAAGAAACAGATCCAGCTTAGCATGATAAGTAGTCTGAGCAGAGTCTCCAACGGCTAAATTAACTAACGGCTAATTAATTAGCCGTTAGTTAATTTAGCCGTTGGAGACTCTGCTCAGACTACTTATCATGCTAAGCTGGATCTGTTTCTTCAACTTGTCCTAACGATGAACCACACTAGTTGGTTCGAAACGCGTTGACAAATGTATGTCTACATGTGATTTACGCCGAAGTTATTCTTTCAAATATTATGGATCACAGAAGCCTCAATTCTACTATAGAACAATATTACTTAGAAAAAAAAGACTGTTGATTCCTTTCCTTTCTTAGAAGATATATCTTCAAGGAAACCATAGATTCTTATCCAATCCTCTATCATTCTCTCTTCATCTCTTGAAGGCTAGAATGCACATGTCATATAAAATATTACTCCCTCTCAAACTAGAGAGTACATCTCTATTCTCCTTTAATCTTGAGAATATATCCCAACACCTATTCCAGGAGACTCCTTTTGTTCCCTCTCAAAACTAGAGGAAATTCTAGACTTTCTTTCTAAGAATTCAACACCACAAGACTTGTTGGTTATCTTTACAAGAGTATCAACTTCTTGATCTTCATAGCTACATGGTTCCCTCTTTCCTTCGAATCTCTTGCATCGAGCCTACTTCTTTTCGAGGTATCATGGAATCATCTCCACTCTTTGTTCTTGTGACACGATCCAGGTCATCATTATTACTCATCACTTTCCATCTTTGACATTAAGGCATTGTATTGAGACTTCCCAAACTTTTATCTAATTGTGACTTCCTCATGAAATTAATCTTCCTTTACCTTCATGTTATATTCTTGCATTACTACCTTCTTTAGTTAGATCGTTTCATCAAACAATATCAAGAAACAACAACAAAAACAAATTTGGGCTCTTAGCCAGGGCAAATCCCTTTAAGGGGAAAACATGGAAACTCGTATCTTCTTAGAATCTACTTCAAATGAGAAACATAGACCAAATCCCTAGACAAGTTCTTCTCCTAGCACCAAGTAGACCCTTCCTCAATTCCTTCTTGATGTATGCACCAAACGGCTCTTTCCTGTAACTTCAACCTTCCAGCTACAACAATGCTACTCAACTTGTAACTTCGACCAAACAAATTTGTCCTCTAGCTTCTTAGGAAACCCTAATAGAACCTCCTCTTGGGACCTACTTAGAGCAAGACAACTATCTCAAGGTCAACGAGGTCTAGATAAGGGTTTTCCATTTTCTAGCTATAGATTATGCTTTTCATCCTCCTACAACTTGAACTTGCAATTTCAACCTCGTATTACATCCCAACAGCTATAAAATTTTACACATGTGAGAGAGATAGAACCTGTAAACAACAAATTCCATCCTCCAAGCTTCTCCTATACTTTTACTCTCCTTTTCCCAACTTCCCAACTAAAAATCAAACATTTTCCTTTATAGATCGAACTTGTGAGTGGGTGTGTCTCCAAATGAAGTTGAACTGCTCTTTATATATCCTTTTCAAGGGGTTGAATTCCCTCCTTTAGGCTGACTTGAGGATCCCATGGCTGACTTGTACTCTTGTAGATTCCATGACTTTCTAGACTTAAAATTAATTCTTTTTACAATGAAAAATTTCTTGGAAGGGTCCTATAAACATGATGTTGAATCCTTTGACTCATGACAATAAATCCTAATACCTAAAAAACCCTAGAAGCACAAAGAACAAGCTTTTACCTAAAAGACCATCAATAATGACCATGAAACCCATGTTTTGATAATAATAATTTTTCTTTTATTTTTCCTGTTTGTTACATAGGATACATATTGAAATGAGTACAACAATTATGAATACTGAAACTAGCTACATTTCTCAATAGAAAGGGCATCACAACATAATTATTTTAGAAATTACAATTTTTTCGGGATGTTGGTCCTGCTTGAACGGCCATAATTCCACCACACATCATTCTTTTCATTTCCCTTTATACATAAGGCCGCATACCAAGGAGACCAAAAGTGATGGCCACTACCACATCGAGCACGATTGAAGAACAAATCAGGCAACACATACAATGGCTTCCATATAGCGTTGTTGTTATAAAGAATTAATGAAACCATCCATAGTGTAATGGCTTGAAGGAATCTACTTTCAATTGATCAGAGAATTGAAGGAAATAGATTTGGGCCACTGCACAGAAAGAGCTCCCTAATATTATTTCTGGCTTCCCCTCAAAATCATTCGCGGCAAGACACACATGAAAAAATATCAAATTCAACACTATAGCAATCGAAAAAATCTCTCTCACACTAACTAATCTATGTACAAAGGAGTATCATGGCTAAAATTACATGATCCCAGCCCCTCTCATGAGGTTCGGGTCTAAACTTGCTCTCATACCAATGAACAAATTGAAATTGGAGACATAGTACATATAAATACACACAAAATAATATTTGTATATTGCACACATGATTCAATTACATAACATTTATATAGTTTCTCTCATATTCAACTAATTCTAATCTTATACTCTCAATAACCTCCTATAAATCTCAAACCAACTCCAAACTTAGCATGGAAGAATTATATCCAAGTCTTTTAGTGTTACTATATAACAATATTATCATATATATTAATAACATTGTTTATATTTTATAACATATTACATGTATATTGTATTATATTATTATTATTATTATTATTATTATTATTATTGTAAGATTATATTATACTTATGTTAATAGGTATATCTATTTTGGAATAGGAGTTTTGGAATTTTAATCTAATTATTAATAATTATCATATGGATGGCAATGATTTATTCTCCAATAGATATTATAAAATAGTCCTAGTACTATTCACAAATTAAAGGTTGAAATTTATCTCTGAAATAGTTATGTCATTCCCTCTCACCCCCTTTCAATTAAATTGATTAATTTAAAAAAAAAAATATCACATGAACAAGTGTCATATAAAATGAATTGTAGTTTATTTGAACATATGGTATTAATAAGTCATGGTATTCTAACAAAGCTTATTTATAAATAAAAAATCTCCATTATAAAGTGCATGTAAATCTTCATGAGTAAAAATCTTGTTACATGTTTATATTATATATCTATTATTTTTATTAATAAAATAATAATAATACTAGTGAACATCGAGAAGTAGACGAAAAGAGCCATCGATATAGGCCTAGAATCAAGGTTAAGAGAGACATGCAAAAATTCTATGGCTACTCAAAGCGACGATGGAAAGCTGAGTAAAGACAATGTTGTTGCAAACAAAAAGTAGTAAAAGATCATGTAAGTCAAAGGTTGATTAAAATAAGTGTCATTAAACCTATCACCATGTTAACATGTAGTGGAGGCACATCTACCTCACTAGAAAAAGAAAATGATGGTACCCTACTGCAAGTGGATGATGGAAATTAATCATAACTACCAAAAATGAATGCACTAACAATGTATCATGTTTCAAATTTCTTCTACACAACCGTAAGATGAAGCCTGCATCCTACTCCACAACAGGAGTTTGTACTGGGAACTGTCTAAAAGTACTGGGAAATTAATTATGTGTATGTGTGCGATGTCTTTGGTTTAAGTTAGAGAAAGATTTCGGTGAAAATCACATGGAATGTCATTTGTCGATGCGTTTCGAACCAACCAGTGTGGTTCAATGCCATTTGTCTTTGGTTTAATGTTATATCCAATTTTAATATTAATGCATCAATGTATGTTATATAGTTTTGAATGGGAAGCCTAAAAGTTTGAATGTCTGGAGCAAAAATACGTGGGCACCTAAAAGTCAATTTTTATTGTGTAAAACAAAATGTCTGTAAACCTCTGTAAATATGGTGTTTTTACAGTGTGAGAAATGAGTTGCAGTCTCCATATTTCATGTATGCATTCTCTTCATATTTCATTATAATCCAAAGACAGTTTCTTGCGTGCTCATTCTGGAAATTCAATTTTTATTTTTACTGCACAAGACTTTGTATTTTCTGAGAGCATATTTATCAGAGCATATTGTTTGCCATCACAGTAGGTTGTTGGCAACCCACAAGGAACCAAAGCTTCTAAAAAAGGAGTCAAGTTTGTTATCAATGACAAATGGCTGATTCAAGCACAAGCTTGAAAAATCCATAAATTCCTCAATTTAATTGCAAGAACTATGATTAGTGGGAAATGTCAATGAAGACATTATTTTTTTTCAAGATATTTGGGATTTAGTGGAGAAAGGTTCCAAGAACAAGTTGATCCAACAACATATAATGCATTAACATAAGCATAGAGATATTTATTGAGAGATAATAGGAAGAAAGTCTCCAAATCCTTCTTCTACATATTTCAAGCAACGCATGAAACCATTTTTCCAAGAATTGTAGCAGCAACAAAGTACAAGCAAGAATGGTACTTTCTCCAGACAACACTTTAAGTCATGGCAAAAGTGAAGGTAGAAAAATTGCAAATGTTGAGAAAAGATTTTGAAACAATCTGTATGAAGGAGTTTGAGACAATAGACTCATTTTTTACACAAGTTATTGGGATGATAACACAAATTAGATCTCATAGTGAGACACTTGAAGAAAGGAGAGTGGTTGAAAATATTTTAAGAATTTTACCAACAATGTTTGATTCTATTGTTGTGACCATAGAGGAGATAGATGATCTCTCACAATTTTCAATGGACAAGCTTCATGACTCACATATTTCTCATGAACATCGGTTGAGTACAACAAAAAATACTTCAATGGAACAAGTCTCAGGTTGTCAAGGTAGAGGAAGAGGAAGATAAAATACTAGAGGTAGAGGAAGAAGTTCACACATAAGTGGAAGAAGAATCCCTTCAAGCTCAAGTGGAAGAGGCAACACTCAAAATCCAAGTCAAAATCCAAGCCAAAATCAAGCACAAGGTCAGAGGTACCATAAGTCTCAAGTCCAATGTCATTGTTGCAAGATGTATGGGCATTATGCAGGTGAAAGTAGAAAGAAACAAAATCATCTTAGTAAACCAAATGCAAAATTGAAAAAAGAAAATAATAACCAAGATAAAATGTTTTTAGCTTGCAATGTAGCATAAGATAAGAAAAGGGATGTATGGTTTTTAGACTTTAGTTGTAGCAATCACATGACGGAGAACATAGAAATGTTTTCTAATTCGGATGAAAGAATAAAATCATAAGGCACATTAGTGAATAATAAAAAAGTGTTTTTCATGGGTAAAGGAAAAGTCAATATTTTAACCAAGGGGGAGAAGAAGAATATTCTAGATGTGTATTTTGTTCTAGGTTAAAGCACAATTTGTTAATTATTGGATGACTTATGCAAAAAGGGTATAATGTCTTCTTCAAAAATGGAGAATGCACAATTTTAGATAAATTTCCAAGTAGTTGATTGCAAAAGTACAAATGACAAGCAATAGAATGTTTCCCATAAAGATAAAACCAAATTTGAAGAGGGTGTGCAAACACAATTGTCAACGAATTCACAAGACGATGGAAGAAAATTGCAGTAGTCACACAAGTAAACTTTCAAATAAAATATGAAAATTGGTTATGGCATGTAAGATTTAGGCATCTTAACTTTGGAGGTTTAAATTTACTACATAGAAAATGCATGGTAAAGGTTTGCCATTAATAAAAAAACTACAGAGATTATGTGAAGGATGCATTTTTGGAAAACAACGTAGAGAATAATTTCCAACAGGAAAGTCAATAAGTGAAAAGGCACATTTCGAAATTGCCCATTCAGATTTATGTGGACCAATGTATACAACATCAATTGGTATAAGGTATTATTTCTTGACATTCATATATGACTACACAAGAAAGATACAAATTCACTTTCTAAGACATAAAAGTGAAATGTTTGAGCACTTCAAACAATTTAGGGCTCTCGTTGAAAAGCAAAGTGGAAACTACATCAAAGTTTTGAGAACTAATAGAGGTGGTAAGTACATCTCAAATTATTTCCTACGTTTTTGGAGGGAGCATGGAATTTACAAACAATTCACAACAAGGTACACACCTCAGTAGAATGGTGTTGCCGAAAGGAAAAATAGGATAATTATCGAAATGGAAAGGAGTATGTTAAAGGAAAAGCATTTGAGAAATGATTATTGGGTTGAAGTTCTAGCTTGTGCAACATACATCATAAACAAATTTCCAACCAAGAGTGTAAGGGACATGATTTTTGAAGAAGAATGAAGTGGAAGAAAACATATTGTCACTCACATGAGAGTGTTTGGATGTGTGGCTTATGCACATGTCTCAAATGAATTAAGAAATAAATTGGACAACAAGGGGGAGAAATGTATATTTGTTGGTTACAATGATGAATCCAAGGCATATAAGCTATATATTCCAATAACCAAGAAGGTCATAATCAAAAAAGATGTAAAATTCATAGAAGAGGAAGCATGGGATGGAAGTTTGAAGACAATTAATGTGGCAGCAAGTTTACCCGAAGAAGACAAAGAGGAATTTGCAACAACAAATATTCCTTCAATGGTGACTCCTCCTACACCTATTCAAGCTCAACAAAGTAGCCATCAAGTGACATCGTCAAAAAGCAATAGGATAGTGTTGCACATTCAATAAAATACCCCTCCAAGTGTGCAACAAAGATCAACAACCCCATCTTCTCCAAGTTTAAGATCAAGTGAAATGTCAAATCTATTTTTGGCAAGCATGAGAAGACAAAAATTCATAAATTTGAGTGATATTTATGAGTGAAATGAAGGTGAAAGTAGCACAAGTCTAAATTATCTTTTTGTTATGTTTCTCATGTGGATGATCTAATTAATTTTGAAGATGCAATCAAGGAATGAATGAAGAAATAAAAGTAATAGAAAAGAATGATACAAGGGAGTTAGTGAGTCTTCCACAAGGAAAATAAGTCATATGTGTAAAGTAGTCCTATAAGACCAAAACCAATGTTGAAGGAAGGATTGAAAGGCATAAAGCAAGCCTGGTAGTTAAGAGATACAAACAATTACTCGGAAGACATTATGTGGAGAAATATGAATCAATCGCAAGAATCGAGATAGTGAGGATAGTTTTGGCAATATCAGCATAGCATAAGTGGAAGGTATATCCAAAGGACATGAAATAAGCATTTTTAACTATAGTATTGAAATAGGAAGTGTATGTGCAACAACCATGTTAGGTCCCTATAATACTAGTTTATTCCCTTATTATTATTGTCATTATAGCCCCTTATTGTTATTTTTGTGCCCATGTTGTCCCCATATTGTTATTATTGTGCCCCATAGAAGCACACTATTGTTATTTTTGTGCCCTTACATTATTATTTTTATGTCGGCTTTGAGTATATTGTGACCCCTTAGACTCCTATCTATAGAAAGGAGGTATTTTCATTTGTATTGAATCCAAGAATTGTTCATTTGTGTAATGTAAAGGAGGTTTCCCCCTCGAAGAGGCTAATTTTGAAGTCGTTGATCTATATTTTCTTCTATTTTGTGAGTTGGTTGCATAACATTTGGTATCAAAGCTTTGGATTCTAGGGTTTCACTGCTTCAAACAGGTCATCATGGTAGTTTCTCTATAACATTTTTTATACGAAATTTTAGAAGTGAAAATTAAAACCCATTTGAGCTAAAATCGTGATGAACTTCGGGTACGAATTTCAGATCTTTTCTTGATACATTTTTGGAAATATGATCCAAGGAAGTTAGGGGTTTTCCATGCTCCTAAATTATATCTCAAACAGATGATGTAGGGAAAATCGTCATAACTTTCTCTCTAAGCATCAGGTTGAAATTTTGTAAAAAGGTACAGAAAGAAGACAGACTGAAGTTTTATGTATATCATTTCCAAGTCTGAAGGTCGAAACAATGACATGGGGCATGTTATGAAACCAGCTCAAGAAAAGATAGAAAGGTAGATCAACGCCTTATAATTCAGCCTCTTCGAGGGGGCAACCTCCTTTACATTACATAAATGAACAATTCTTGGATGATACAAATGACAAAATCTCCTTTCTATATATAGGAGTCTAAGGAGTCACAATATAATCCAGCTGACCTAACAATAATAATATAAAGCCACAAAAATAACAATAGAGGGATTCTATGGGGCACAGAAATAACAATATGGGGGTAATAGGGGCACAACAATATAAATAAGGGGTATAACTACAATAGTAATGGGGTAATCACTAGTATTATAGGGACCCAACATGCCCCTCTCCTTCAAAAAAGTGTTGTCCTCAATGCTTGAGTAGTTCTGGATACTTCTGCATAAAATTCTCATCCTCCCATGTGGAATCTTCAGCGGATATGTTCTTCCACTTGATAAGATACTCTGAAATTGATCGATTTCGTAGTTGTCGAGTTCTTGTTTCTGTGACTGCTTCCGGTTCCAATATAATTTTTCCTTCCTCATCAAGTTCTGGCAATATTGTTTGAATTGGGAGCTTGTCACCTATAACCTTCTTTAAACATGAAACATGGAAAACTGGGTGCAATTGAGAAGCTGCAGGAAGCTCCAATTTGTATTCCATAGTACCAATCTTTTGCAACACCTTGTACGGACCATAATACTTTGGTGATAATTTATTATCCTTCTTAGCTTGCTTTAGGGACATTTGCTTATATGGTTGTAGCCGTAGGAATACCCAATCACCTACATCAAAACTTCTTTCATTGCGATGTTGATCTGCCTGTTGTTTCATTCTATTTTGTGCCAACACGAGGTTATCCTTTAAGAGTTGGAGGACTTGTTGTTGATGTTCGATGTGATGTTCCACTGCCTGAACCTTGGAATTTTCTCTTAAATATGATGTGATGGATGGTGGTTGATACCCATAAATTGCCATAAATGGGGTCATTTTTGTTGTTGTATGGAAGGAAGTGTTATACCACCATTCAGCCAGAGGCAACTATTTGATCCATTGTGTCTGTTTATCATATACAAAGAAACGAAGATATCCTTCCAAACATTTGTTTACTATCTCAGTTTTCCCATCAGATTGAGGATGATAAGATGAGCTATGAGCTAACTGAGTACCAAGACAATAAAATAATTCTGTCCAAAAATTTCCAGTGAAAATGGGATCTCTGTCACTTACAATAATCTTTGGGTTTCCATGTAGCTTTTGAACTATTTCCATAAATGTAGTAGAAACTGTAGTGGCTTTAATTGGATGTGATAATGCACAAAAGTGTGCATACTTGGTAAGTCTGTCAACTACCACCATGATGACACTATTTCCCTCAGACTTGGGTAAACCTGTGATAAAATCCATTGAAACCTCCTCCCAACGTTGGCTTGGAATGGATAAAGGTTGTAATAGACCCGGTGTCTTAATTGTTTCAACTTTATTTTGCTAGCAAACCAAACATTCTGCCACAAACTTTTGAATATCTGATTTAAGGCCATCCCAAAAAAATTCCTTCTTAACCCTGTGGTAAGTTTTTAAAAATCCTGAGTGCCCTCCTAAGGGAGAAGTGTGCAATTCCATAAGAATCTTTTGTTTTAGCTGGGAATTCTTACAGAGGTATAAGCGATCTTTGTACCATAATGAATCATTTTTCCAGCTAAATGTATCAGAAGTACTGGAATCTTGTTGTAGCTTTCGAATAAGTGCCCACACTTCTTCGTTGTTCTTCCATTCCTCCCTTGCTTCGTTTATCCAATTTGGTTGGATAATAGAAATGGCACACAACAATGCTTCCACATCCTCATCCTTTCTTGAGAGTGCATCTGCCACCACATTTTTCTTCCCTTTTTTGTAGATGATTTCAAAGTCATAACCCAACATCTTTGTGACCCACTTTTGTTGCTCTTCAGAGGATAATCTTTGTTCTAAAAATTATTTAAGGCTATCATGATCCGTTTTTACCTTAAAGTGTCTTCCCATTAGGTAGGGTCGCCATTTCTTAAGTGCATGGAGTATTGCCAACATTTCCTTCTCATAAATAGCTTTTCTTAAAAATTTTCCCTTGATTGGATGACTTTCAAAAGCAATGGGTCTTTCATCTTGCATTAGAACAACACCAATTCCATTTCCTGAAGCATCACATTCCACAATAAAGGTTTTTTTGAAGTCCGGCGTAGCTAAGACCGGTGCTTGGCACATTGCCTCTTTAAGATGTTCAAAGGCCTTTGTTGCTTCCGGAGTCCATGGAAATGAATCTTTCTTCAATAATGTTGTTAGAGGTGCTGCTATTCTCCCATAATTCTTAACAAACTTGCGATAATACCCTGTCAACCCAAGAAATCCTTGCAGATACTTTATGGATGTGGGGATTTTCAATTCCTTAATGGCTTTAATTTTGCTAGGGTCTACCTTAACTCCTTCATGAGATACAATATGACCCAAATATTCCACCTCCTGGACTCCAAAGAAACATTTGGACCTTTTTGCATATAATTGTTTCTCCTCCAATAGTTGTAGCACTATGTCAACATGTCAACATGATCCTTCCAAGACTTGTTGTAGATTAATATATCATCAAAAAATACTAACACAAATTTTCTAAGGAATGGTTTGAAAATTGAATTCATCAAACCTTGAAATGTTGAAGGTACATTGGTAAGGCCAAAAGGCATGACCAAAAATTCATAATGACCCTCATGATTTCTAAATGTCGTTTTCCGAATGTCTTCAATCTTCATTCTGATTTGATGATATCCCGAACGAAGATCCAACTTGGTGAAGTAAATTGATCCATGCAATTCATCCAATAATTCATCAATAACAGGAATGGGGAACTTATCTTTAATAGTGAGCTTGTTGAGCTCCCTATAATCCGGACACATGCACCATGATCCATCCTTCTTGTGCACCAATACTACTGGAGCTGAGAAAGAACTTTGACTTGGTTGAATTATACCAGCCTCTAGCATTTCTGCAACCATACGTTCAATTTCACTTTTTTGTGCATAGGGATATCTCTACAGCCTGATGTTTGGAGGAACACTTCCTGGAATCAGATGAATAGCATGATCATGATCACGCATAGGTGGGAGACCTTTGGGAGTCTCAAATACCTTGGAATGATTGTCCAGGACATTTTGGAGATCTGGAGAAATAGATGATTCCAATGTGGAAACATCTAGTGAACATAATTGTGAAATTACACCTCTTTGCTCCTTTTTAAGAAGCTTAGTCATGCCATTAGAGCTGATTATCTTTCCTGGTTTCCCTGCAATACCCCTTAATTCAACTTCCTTTCCTTCCATAGAAAATTTGATGAAAATTTCTTGAAAATTAAAAGCTATTGTACCCAAGGATTGTAGCCATTGGACTCCTAGCACAACATCAGCACCTCCCATTGGAATGGAAAGCATTGGGCTAGTCAATACATATTCTCCCATGGATAGCTTGATATTATGGCACTTTCCTGAGCAATTTATTGTTCCTCCATTTGCAATCATCACTTGACACTCTGGTGCTGGATATAGGAAGCAATTCAATTCTTTTGCTACCCTACAATGAATAAAATTGTGGGTGCTTCCTGAATCAATCAACACTATTACCTTTTTCTTCTTGATTTGTCCTTCTATCTTGATCATTTGAGGAGTGGTAATTCCCACCAATTCATTACAATATATGGTCGGATTTATTTGTTCTTTATCTAGGCTTTGTTCCTGGTGTATATCTTCTTGTTTTGACCTTTCTTTCTCCTTTTCTTCTTCCTCTTCACAATCTATGTAGAATAATTTCTTCTCAGCACACTTATGACCTTTAGTGTATTTTCTATCACAACTATAACAAAGCCCTTTTGCTCTTTTTTCTTCCAATTTTTGTGGTGTCAACCTTATAGGTTGTGGAAGACTAGGGGCAACAACACTTCCGTCTTTATAGTTGTGAGTGGTATGCTTCCTGGTTGCCATAATTTTGCTTTCCATTTTTCTTGCTAACCTGAATGCCTTCTCTAATGAACCAGGTTCCCAAAGGTGAACATCATGTTGGATACTATCCTTTAAAGACCCTATGAACACATCAATCCTAATCTCCTCTGGAATATCTTTTACCCTTATGTTCAATTTTTGGAACTCCTCAATGTGCTCCATTACTGAACCCTTTTGTTTGAGACTTATCAATTGGCTAAAAAAAGTGTTGCTTTTTGTATCTTTATAATGTGCTATCCATTCTTCCGTAAAAATTTCCCAAGTGATAAATTGTTTACGAGAGCAAAGCCATTGATACCATACAAACTGATTTGGTTCCAAATATACAGTTGCCATATGTACCTTTTGTGCGTTTTTCACATTATTGAGATCGAAGAATTGCTCCATCTATAATATCCATGTAGCGGGATCCTTGCCATCAAACTTCCTCATATCGATTTTTGGAATATGGTGATTCTTCGATCCAACATTAGCATCTATGGAATCATGATTAACATTTCTTTTGTTCTCATCATGATTTTCCTTTACTACCTTTTCACCATTAGTGACCCTTTCTTGTAGCAACTTCTTCAATTCTTCCATGTCTGTCTTCAAGTCTATCTTCAAATCTGCCATCGAATCCTCCATCTTAGCTTCCATGCCCTTTATCTTAGATTCCACGTCATTTATCTTAGATTCCACGCCACTTATCTTAGCTTCTGTTAGCTTTTGTGAGCGTGACATTTGTTGCACTTGTTCTTGTAATTTTGATATATCATGTAGCATTTCTTCCTCTTCTTCATGAGTCATGCTAGAGCTTTCAGATTCCTTACTAGGTGTTTGCATTTTCTTTGCTCAGGGCATCAGTTACCGATAATAATTCTTTACTATGCCCTTTGAATTCCATTAAACCAAGCTTACACAAAAATAAAAATAAAAACTACACACTTTTTTTCACTTTATAGAAGCCTGATATTGAATCTGATGTATCTCTGTAATTTCGGATCATCCAGTTCTGAAATTGCTACCTGTAGTAGCCTTCTGTGTCCTCTTTCCAATGCCACAAGTCTGAGCCAAATTGGATTCTCCAAGGAAGAGTTATGTGAAATCTCCCACAGTGACTTGCTTTTAGACTGGTTCAGTAGAGTGAAATTGTACGACGTTCCACGAGTCACTGTTTCAACCTTTGAATCTGAAACACACAGCCAAGAAACTACAGTCCGTTCTCTTTTTTTACCTTCTTACTAAATTTCAATACGATCCCCAGAGAGAAATTTATGACGATTTTCCCCTAGTTACCTGTTTTGAATGTAATTCAGGAGTCTGCAAAACGAAACCCTAGAATCCAAAGCTCTGATACCAAATGTTATGAAACGAGCTCAAGAAAAGATAGAAAAGATAGATCAACGCCTTATAATTCTGTCTCTTCGAGGGGGAAACCTCCTTTACATTACATAAATGAGCAATTCTTGGATGATACAAATGACAAAACCTCCTTTCAATATATAGGAGTCTAAGGAGTCACAATATAATCCAGCCGACCTAACAATAATAATATAAAGCCACAAAAATAACAATAGAGGGATTCTATGGGGCACAGAAATAACAATATGGGGGTAATAGGGGCACAACAATATAAATAAGGGGTATAACTACAATAGTAATGGGGTAATCACTAGTATTATAGGGACCCAATAGGGCACTTCGTACAAGTTCTCTCTACTGAACTAGTCTATAATTAGTTCATCATGGGAGAATTAGAATAACTATTTATTGGAGAATCCAATATTGATCAAACATGCAAGGTTTGAAAGGAGGTTTGGCAAAGTTTCTACAAGAAATTATTCCTAATGGCAAAAAGGTAGTAGAGGAAACTCATAATGAGAGCAAAATAAATGTTAGTCATGATTTCATAGACTCTAACGTTGGATTGAATACCCACCATGTTCCTAAGACTGATATGAGGAATTTTGATGGTAAGTATCCCATAACATGGATATTACAGATGGAGCAATATTTTGATCTCCATAATGTTCAAAACACACAAAAGGTATGCATTGTGACTTTATATTTGGAACCCAATAAGTTTGTATGATATCGATGACTTTGCTCTCATAAACAAATTGTCGCTTGGGAAATTTTTACGAAATAAATGATAACACATTATGATGATACAAAAAGCAACACCTTTTTTAGCCAATTGATAATCCTCAAACAAAAGGGTTCAATGGTGGAGCACATTGAGGACTTCCAAAAATTGAATATAAGGGTAAAAGATATTCCAAAGAAGCATAATATTGATGTGTTCATAGGGACTTTAAAGGATAGCATCCAACATGAAGTTTGCCTTTGGGAACCTGATTCATTGGAGAAGGCATTCAAGTTAGCAAGAAAAATTGAAAGAAAAATTATGGCAACAAGGAAGCCTACCAATCACAACTATAAATATGGAAGTTTTGTTGCCCCTATTCTTCCACAACCTACAAGGTTGACACAAAAACAATTGGAAGAATAAAGAGAAAAAGGACTTTGTTACAGTTGTGATAGAAAATACACTAAAGGCTATAAGTGTGTTGAGAATAAATTATTTTAGATGAATTGTGGAGAGGAAGAAGAAAAGGAACAAGAAGCATCAAAATAAGAGGATACACACTAGGAACACACCCTAGATAAAGAAGAAATGAATCTGACCATATCTTGTAATGCATTGGCCAGAATTACCACTCCTAAAACTAACAAAATAGAAATACATATCAAGAAGAAAAAGGTAATAGTGTTGATTGACTCAGGAAGTACCCATAATTTTATTCATTGTAAGATAGTGAAGGAATTGAATTTCTTCCTATATCTAGCACTAGAGTGTCAAGTGACGGTTGCAAATGGAGGAACCATAAATTTCTATGAAAACTGCCATAATATCAAGCTATCCATGGGATAATATGTGTTGAATAGTCCACTAGTTTCCATTCTAATGGGTGGTGTTGATATTGTACTAGGAGTCCAATGGTTACAATCTTTGGGTACGATAGCTTTTAATTTTCAAGAACGTTTCTTGAATTTTTTTTCATAAGGAAAGGAAGTTGAATTAAGGGGTATCATAGGGAAACCAAGAAAGATAATCATCTCTAATGGCATTACAAATCTTCTAAAGAAAGAACAACATGGCATAATTGCACAATTATGTTCACTAGAGCTTCCCACATCGAAATCATCTATTTCTCCATATCTCCAAAAGGTCTTGGAAAATCATTCCAAGGTATTTGAGACTCCCAAAGGCCTCCCACCTATTCTTGATCATGATCATGCTATTAATTTGATTCGAGGAAGTGTTCCTCCAAAAATCAGGCCTTACAGATATCCCTATGGCCAAAAGAGTGAAATTGAACATAAGGTTGCAAAAATTCTAGAGGCGGGTATAATTCAACCTAGTCAAAGTTATTTCTCTGCTCCAATAGTATTGGTGCATAAGAAGGATGGATCATGGTGCATGTTTCTAGATTATAGGGAGCTCAACAAGCTCACTATTAAAGATAAATTTCCCATTCTGGTCATTGATGAATTTTTGGATGAATTGCGTGGAGCAATTTACTTCACCAAGTTAGACCTTCGTTTAGGATATCATCAAATCAAAATGAAGACTGAAGACGTTCTGAAAACAACATTGAAAACTGATGAGGGTGATTATGAATTTTTGGTCATGTATTTTGGCCTTACCAATGCACCTTCTACATTTCAAGGTTTGATTAATTCCATTTTCAAAACCTTCCTTAGAAAATTTGTGTTAGTATTTTTTGGATGATATACAAATCTACAACAAGTCTTGGAAGGATCATGTTCAACATGTTGATAGAGTGCTCAAACTATTGGAGGAGAAACAATTATATGAAAAAACCTCCAAATGTTTCTTTGGAGTACAAGGGGTGGAATATTTGGGTCATATTGTATCTCATGAAGATGTTAAGGTAGACCCTAGAAAAATTGAAGCCATTAAGGAATGGAAAATCCCAACATCCATTAAGAATCTGTGAGGATTTCTCAGGTTGACGCAGTATTATCCCAAGTTTGTTGGGTTATGAATTTGAAATCATCTACAAAGAAGGGAAGCAAAATGTTGTTGCAGATGCACTCTCAAGAAAGGATCGGGATGTGGAATAATTTCTTTATTCCATTTCTATTATCGAACCAGATTGGATAAACGAAGCAAGGGATGAATGGAAGAATGACGAAAAAGTGTGGGAACTCATTCAGAAGTTGTTGTAAGATCCCAATATATCTGATACATTTAGCTGAAAATATGATTCGTTATGGAATAAAGATCGCTTATACCTTAGTAAGAATTCCCAACTCAAACAAAACATTCTTCTAGAATTGCACTCCTATCTCTTAGAAGGGAATTCAAAATTTTTAAAAACTTACCACAGGGTTAAGAAGGAATTTTTTTGGGATGGCCTTAAATATGATATTCAAAAGTTTGTGGTGGAATGTTTGGTTTTCCAACAAAATAAAGTTGAGACAATTAATACCCCAAGTCTATTACGACCTTTATCCATTCCAGGTCAACGTTGGGAGGAGGTTTCAATGGATTTTATCACAGGTTTACCCAAGTCCGAAGGAAAGAGTGTCATCGTGGTGGTAGTTGATAGACTTACCAAGTATGCACACTTTTGTGCATTAGAAGCCAATACAGTTGCTACTGTATTTATGGAAACAATTCAAAAGCTACATGGAAACCAAAATATTATTGTAAGCGACAGAGATCCTATTTTCACTAGAAATTTTTGGACATAATTATTTTCTGGTCTCGGTACTCAATTAGCTCATAGCTCATCTTGTCATCCTCAATCTGATGGTAAAACTGAGATCGTGAGCAAATGTTTGGAAGGATATATTCGTTGCTTTGTATATGATAAACATACAAAATGGGTCAAATGGTTGCCTCTGGTTGAATGGTGGTATAACAGTTCCTTCCACACTACAGCAAAAATGGCCCCATTTATGGCACTTTATGGATATCATCCACCGCCCATCACATTATATTTAAGAGAAAATTTTAAAGTTCAAGTAGTGGAAGATCACATCAAGCATCAACAAAAATTTCTCCAACTCTTAAAGGATAACCTGACTTTGGCGTAGAATAGAATGAAACAATAGGCAGATCAACATCGCAACAAAAGAAGTGTTGATGTAGGTGACTAGATATTTCTATGACTACAACCATACAAAGAAATGTCCCTCAAGCAAGCTAGAAAGGATAATAAATTATCACCAAAGTATTATGATTTGTACAAGGTGTTGCAAAAGATTGGTATGTTGGCCTACAAATTAGAACTTTCTGCATCTTCCCGAGTGCACCCAGTTTTCAATGTTTCATGATTAAATAAGGTTATAGGTGACAAGCTCCTAGTTCAAACAATATTGCCAGAACTTGATGAGGAAGGAAAAATCATATTGGAACATGAAGCAGAAACTGAAACAAGAACTTGGCAGCTATGAAATTAGTCAATTTCATAGTATCTCATCAAGTCGAAGAACTTACCCGCTGAAAATTCCACATAGGAGGATGAGAATTTTATACAGAAGCATCCATAAATACTCAAGCATTGAGTACAACACTTTTTCAAAGGAGAGGGGAATGTTATGTCCCTATAATAGTAGTGTATTCCCTTATTATTATTGTCATTGTAGCCCCTTATTTTTATTGTTGTGCCCATGTTGTCCCCATATTTTGATTATTGTGCCGCATAGAAGCCCACTATTGTTATTGGTGTGCCCTTACATTATTATTTTTATTTCGGCTTTGAGTATATTGTGACCCCTTAAAATCCTATATATAGAAAGGAGACCTTGTCATTTGTCTCATCCAAGAATTGTTCATTTGTGTAATGTAAAGGAGGTTTCCCCCTCGAAGAGATTGATTTTGAAGTCGTTGATCTATGTTTTCTTCTATTTTGTGAACTGGTTCAAGGGCAAGAAGGCGAGGTGTTAGACTAAAGAAAAATCTTTATGGTTTGAAGCAAACATTGTGCATATGGTATAGCATGATAGATTCATATTTGTAGAACAATGGCTTTAACAAATGTGATAGTGAGCCAACATTCTACATCAAAAAAGGAGATGGTAAGCTGTTAATTTTTGTTTTATATGTAGATGATCTAATTTTCACATGGTGTGATGATCTCCTCATTGTTTATTTAAAAGAAGTGATGAAACATGAGTTTAAAATGACAGATTTGGGATTATTAAAATATTTTCTAGGCATAAAAGTAAAGCAAATGGAAGATGAAATTTTTATTTCTCAATCAAAGTATGCATCAAACATCTTGAATAGGCTTAAAATGCATAATAGCGAGCCTGCACCATCTCCAACAGTCGTGGGTTTGAAGTTGAGTAAGGAAGATTGTAGCAACAATGTAAATCCAACACTATACAAAAGTATTGTTGGGACAACTGGGCCTGATTTAATGTATGCATTGAGTTTGGTTTCATAATTCATGGAGACACAAAAAGAGACACATTGGTAAGCAACTAAAATAATTTTAAAGTATGTATATGGCATTTTGTATACTACAACAAATGATTTTAGGCTGGTTGGATATACTGCAATGATTGGGCAAGAAGTGTAGATGATAGAAAGAGCACTTTAGGAAATGTATTTCATATGGGTTTGGGAGCGATTTCACGGGCATCCAAGAAACAACAAATAGTTTCACTATCGACAGTCGAACCTAAATATATCAAAACCACAGGGGCAACATCTCAAGCAATTTTGATGAGAAGAATGTTAAAAGATATATGGCATGAACAAAAAGGAACAACAACAATTTATTGTGACAACAATTCAACAATTGCATTGTCCAAGAATTTAGCAATTTACAAAATAAGAACATTTATACAAAGTACCTTTTTATTAGGGAGTCAATCTCAATGGAGAATTTGTTTTGTAGCATTGCAGGTCGCAAGATAAGTTTGCAAACATCTTCACCAAACCATTGGCAAAAGAGAGTTTTGCCTGCCTAAGGGACAACTTGGACATTGTGAATGTCATTAGTTGTGATTAAGAGGGAGTGTTGCAAATTAATCCCAACTACCAAAACTAAATACATTAACAATGCACCATGCTGAAAAGTACAAGACAAATTATGTTTCAAATTTTCTACAGGCTCAAAGAATGTGTAAATAAATAGATCTTTGTCCAACGTACCAAGTTTCTTGCAACACAGCCCTAACAAAAAGCCTACATCCATCAATCAAGATCACTGAAATATCCTTCGCAGTTGATACACTAATTAAATGCTAGGTTTTACTGCTCAATAGGAATTTTTATTGGACACTAAATGTATTGGGAATTTAATTATGTGCATATGGCCCATGTCTTTGGTTTAATGTTTTGTCATATCTTAAGATTAATGCATCATTGTATGTTTTAAGTTATTTTCTTGACATATATTTTTAGTTTGTAGCCTGAAAGTTTGAATGTCTGGAGCGAAAATAGGTGGGCACTTAATGTGTAAAACAAAATGTTTGTAGATCTTTGTAAATCTGGTGATTACAGTGTGAGAAATGAATTGTTGTCTTCATATTTCATGAATGTATTTTCTTCTTATGTCATTATAATGCAAAGACATAATTTCTTGCGTGCTCATTCTAGAAAGTCAATTTTTATTTTTATTGCGCAATACTTTGTTTTTTTCTCAGATGGCACGCCCTTTCCACCCCATACCAGAAACAAGTGTTGGAAATTGTAATTACTCTTGCATGCAAGAGTTGGCTAAATTTGGAGAGTCAGTTAACTCAGTCAAATCAAGTGAATTTGAGTTAAGTTATATTTGGGAAAAATTCAAATTTAGAATGTGTGTGCATGTGAAGTTATTTTGGGTGAATTACTAGACGAAAAAGTTTAAATAACCCTCACTGGGTTGATAGTAATCACTAAGTTTGGTTGATCATCTTCCTTTCCAACAAATTGGTATCAGAGCTGAGATCAGAGCTAGAGTATCTAGAGAATCTTCAACTGCAACTTGCAAAACAATACCGTGTGAGTGATAAGTCAAGTATAGAGCCATAAGCTTTAAGTTACAACGAAAATCGAAATTTGGGTTGTCGTCAGATAACAATGTCTTTTCCCTCGCACCAATTTGGTCGATGTATTATTGAGCACACTCATTGCCACCGCTTTGACTTGAATCAACCAAAAAAAATCACTACTACATGGAATGAGCACATAGACACCAATCACTGTGATACTAAGAAGGTTTCATAGCCACCATTGGGGTTGTGATCTACAATAAATTTACACCGCTGAAGGGAAGTGAATGAGACACAGTTGTGTGGGCAAGTTTACAACCATATACGTACATGCAGTGGAAGGTTTGAAGTTAAAAATGTGAAATTGGTCCAAGCCTAGATCGTGGAAAAAATAAATTCCTTAAACCTCTTTTTGGAGAGCATGAATAAATCTTTTATGGGTGAGCACATTTAAATAGGTTTATTTGTTCAAAGGGTTCTTTATTAAAGGATATATTAAAAGGGATTTAATAAAAGGTTCATAAGATATTATGTAGGGATTATTAAAAGAATTTTTGGATATAAAGGTTTCTTTTATGAGAGGAGTTTTTTTTATAAGGAGTTTTTTTCTTTTAAAGGAATATAAAGATTTTATTATTTAAAGGAGAAAAGGTTTGAAAAGAAAGATTTTTTTCGAAAAGAAAAGTATTGTATTGACAAGAAATTTTAGTGCTTTTCAAAGTTCGTTATCCTACAAAAATATTTTGGTGTGTTGTCAAGCATGACAACATTTTTTGGGTGAAGATTGTGGCTTATGGGGGTGCATATTGAAAATCATATTTTTTTTCAGGGGCATATGTAAAATAGCCTTATGCACTCAAGAAAGAAGCTATAAGATAGAGGAAAGACAAAAGTGATGGGTCACAAAGCATGAATAAAGACGATTAAGAAAAGCAATAAGAAAAAAGAGGCAGAGATTGTTGTCGTGTTTATAAAGGTTTAGGTTGCAGCCGAGGAACTAGGAAGTCTAGAAGAAGACAAAGAATAAATTGAGGTTGAATGGTGTAGCTTTGATCTTCTACCACCTCCTATGTTTACTGGTAAATATTTTGATCATTGGGTTATCAAAATGCTAACTTTTCTTCGAGCTAAAGAGTTAATTGAGTACGAGTCTAATAACTCATACGATGAAGTATGTGATGCTTTAGCATTGGATTTTATAATGTAGGGATTGGATGAGAAGTTTTTGTGCAAAGTATAAAAATCTACAATTTCCAAGGAAGCATGGAAAATCTTGGAAAAATAATTTGGTGCAAGGGGGAGTGACATGCAAGAGTAAAATGTGTCACAATTTGGTAAGTCCATTGCAAATCTGATAGTATATGAGGAAGACTCTGAAACCTTAGAGCTTGGATAATCCCACTCAAAAGTGGATGATGGGCATCAAGACCATAAAATTGAAACCCATTGTGCAAACATGCATATGGATGAAGAAGATGTAGCAAATATTGCAGAGAGAGAAGTTAAAGCCTTTATGTGTGAAACAGATAAATAACATATAAATACTCAACGACTCCACTATAATTTGGATGGTTCAGATGATGGTGAATCCCACTATGATGAAAAAAATGTGGATGATTACTGAGAAGTGAGATGTGAATTGTTGAATCCAACCACAACTTATGAGTTTGGAATTTTCAATGAGCACATGCATGCTTAGATAACCCACCATAGGGTGGATGAAAATTATGGTAATGAAATTTGTGAAATATGGATTGATCATGGCAATAGGGTAAGAACCATGTTTGATGAAGAATTGAAGGTTGAAGTTGCCATTGTAGAAACAAGTTATAAGATAGATGGAACTGCTCATGAAGCAGTGTGTGACCAAGCAGTAGATGAGTTTGGAATAGATAAAGCTATCAATAGAGCAGTAAATGGTTTGGTGGATCCAACAATTGGAATTTTTGATGTTGAATTTTGATGAAGAACCATTAACTGGTGATGAGTGGTTGCACATGATGCAACATAAATAACATATTGATATGTTGTTATTTGGTGAAAAAAACCCACTTGTGTCTAGAAACCAATCACAAGGAAACTTGTTTGCAGTAAAAGAGGTTGGTAAAAGGGTAGAAAATAAAAATTATGATGCAATGATAAAACAAAGAAGGTAGAAAAGGAGGAGGAAGCTCTTAGTGAAGAGCATAATGAAGATGTTTTTAACATTGATTTTGAGTAAGCATGTAAACAGGATAGCAATTTAGCTAAGAGAGAATCTGAAGAATGGAATGGAGGAAAGGACATGGATATTTCTGAAGACAAAGATCAAAACATTGAAACCATTTTTCAGCAATGGAGTCAAGAAAGGATAAGATTTTTCTATCAAGAAGTATGGCATAATGATCCGAATTGGATCCATAGAAAGAATGTCGAGAACCATGATTGAATCAAGTCAAACAAATCTCTAAAGAAATCCAAAATAGTATCAAAAACACCCTAAACTAGTGGCCATGGCAGCTGACGTGGAACGACGAGGACCTCGGTCAAAGCACGCTGACCGAGGCTCATGGAGACCACACAGGAGGCCAAAGTAGCCCCTGGGAGCCCCGGAAGGGGAAAATGATTAGGTTTTTGATGCGCGATTAGTGCTAATCGCGCATCGCTAAGCGAACAGGGCCCCGAAGGGGGAAACCTGAGCACTCAATCACATCGGGAGCCAGGAAGCCGCGAGCGAAAAAAGTGAAAAGAACTAACATACGAAGGTGGGACCCACTTACTGGAAAACTGGTGGTATTGATCTAGACACCCTTGAACAGTAAGTGGTTTTGGAGAAGAGCGGAGCGATCCCACACACTGATCGACGCATGGCAGGTGGAGGTGAGAGAAAATTGTTGTTGATCGCACACTATCGGTCAGGCAAGTCAACCATGTGAAACGTGCATATAGCGTCAGATATGGAGGGCCCAGATCGGATGGCTGAGATTGCACCTGATGGAAAGAAGCAGAATCAACAAGGGATTAAGCCGCATTTTAAAGGGATTTGGAATCCGTTTGACTGCCACGGTAGAGGAAGAACACACCCACGGTGTAACTGAAGAAACAAACCGACAAAGCATGCTGGCGCCATTTAGAGGAGGACAAGTGGCCACTCCGTGAGAGTTCATGATGACGGTGAACACAAGGAACTCCAAGCGCCTCTGCAGAAGGTGAATCGGCATAGGAAGAAGAGGAACCAAACATGCATAGGGATTGAATGGCTAAATCCATGAACAGAGACAGTCGAATTAGTTAGAGTCAGAATTGGAGTCCAAGCGACCAAGAGAGACAGTGAATAGTGAACCCTGAGAGGAGGTCTAAACACAAAGAACAGTAAAGCTAATCAGAAGAGAGAGAGGGCCGAGCTGACCACGGGCAGCGTCGAGCACCAATGAGCTTGAAGATTCAAGCCTTCCCAGAGAGGAATATGTCTGGATTGAGCATCACATTTGGCTCTTTCCACTGTAGACCAAGAGGTCACAAAGCTGGTAGGAAGAAGAAGAGTTTGTGTACTTCAAGTGGCTTGGGGAATCCAAGAACTACCCTGCCAAACAAAATCTGCTAGAGGAGAACTCACATTGAGTCCCTTTATTGTAATTTCTCTGCTGAAAGACACAGTAAAACAAGGCCACCACTAAAGCTGGACCGAGACGTAGCCCTAGAGAATAGGGTGAACTCCTTCTTAAAACTATTTGTGTCTTTGTGTTGCTTACTGTATTTCTCTGCTGTCTTTCTAATTTATTGTATGTGTATTGGCAATCTGATTGATTTGTTGTTTCTATAACACAAAACACACACCATCACATGAGTCTGTAATACCTTTAGTTTAATAAATCTTTAACTAATTTCACTCATAGGGTGAATATCAGATCAAGTGGTGTCAGAGCTCAAGGTTGTAAGGTTAGACAAGCTTGTGTTGGTATAGCTGTGAATGCTCACAAGATCAAAGCTCAAATTAGGAGAAGGAGAGTTGGCGGAAACTAATCCCAAAATTGGAAGAGTCTATCCTCGAAAGACCATGTCAGCAGAAGGTTCTATGGGGCCAGACCCTTAATTCATAGAGAGTTTCCTAGCTACAAAGTCTATGGTTGAAGAAATGTACAGAGACTTTAGAAAGCAAAAGGTGGAAGATGCATCAAGCACTAAGCAAGAGAAAGAAGATGAGTCTCACTTCCATGACAACTCCAAAGGAAAGGGGAAAGAGGAACACTTTCTCACACCTCCTAATAGCCCTGTACATAATAAGAAAGCATCTTTGATTAAGTTAGATGTGAAATTTGATTTCCCCATATATGATGGAGAGCTAAATGCTGAAAAATTGGACAATTGGATTAGACAAATTGATGTGCATTGCAGGGTACAAAACATAAACTCAGACAAGAGTAAGATTCAGCTAGCAAGCCTACACCTAGGAGACACTACCTGGGTTTGGTGGGAAGGTAGAACCCAAGCTGACATGAAAAGACATGGCAATACCATCTCTGTCTGGAGTGAATTTGTTGTTGCAATTAAAAAGAAGTTCTATCCATTGGCCTACATGCAACAGGCCATGATGAGTTGGAAAACTCTTCGGCAGTTGAAGGGGCAAAGTGTACAAGGGTATACTCAAGAGTTTAGAAAGAGAACATTGATGTTAGGTATCTCATTAGACTCAACAGGGACTCTTTTGAAGTACATTGTTGGTATACATAGCTACATGAGGCATACCATCCTCATGTTTAATTCCATTAGTATAGATGAGGTATCTATACAAGCTACTCATCTGGAGGCTAGAGGAAAGAATTGCAATCTAGAAGTTGGGGGACCATCCCAACCCACTGTAAACAAGATCAAGGAGAAACGAAAACAAAAGTGGAAAGCAAGGAAGGCTAACACTGCACAGAAAGCCAAAGCTTCATGCACTCACTATAAAAAGGAGGGGCATGATGATGAGCATTGGTTGATTATGTATCCAGAGCTGAGACCTAAGAAGTCCGAGGGCAAGAAGAAGAAGATAGTTGTAGCTATTCTAAGAGATTTGGGGTCAGACTCGGGAGATGAAACAACCATAAAAGCCACAGGTATAAAAGGTTTTCTGCTTAAGAGAATGTTGAAATCAAGAAGCAGGTGCAGGAGTTTCTCGAGAAGGGCTTCATCAGGCCTAGCACATCACCATGTGGGTCACCAATTGTTTTGGTGAGAAAGAAAGATGGCTCATGGATAATTTGCATTGATTACCGAGTACTGAATAAGATAACAATCAAAATTCGTTATCCCCTTCCTCGCATAGATGATATTTTAGATCAATTAAAAGAAGTTGTTTATTTCACCAAGCTGGATTTGCACAGTGGAAACCATTAGGTTAGAGTTGCAAAGCAAGATGCATGGAAGACTATTTTCAAAACAAAGTAGGGATTGTATGAATGGTTAGTTATGCCTTTTTGCTTAACTAATGCTCCTGCTACTTTCATGAGATTAATGAATGATGTACTCTGACCTTTTCTTGATGATTTTGTTATTATGTATCTGGATGACATTTTTATTTTTAGTAAAACGTGGGAATAACATTTAAAGCATGTTAAGCAGATATTAGATGTTTTGAAAAGGGAAAAATTTTATGTTAAACTCTCAAAATGTGAATTTGGAAAAACATTTCTAAACTACTTGGGTCATATAGTAGGGGGAGGTGAATTGAAAATAGATCCCTCTAAAGTGGCAGTCATTTTGAACTGGCCTAAACCCAGGTCTGCTACAGAAGTGAGAAGCTTCTTAGGAGCAGTGCAATATTGGAGGAAGCTCATCTCTAGCTTCTCCTTGATTGCATATCCCTTACATGCTTTAATAGGATTGAGTAAGGTGTTTCAGTGGGGAGGTGTAGAACCTCTATTTTACACCCATTTGTCTACCATTTTCCTTCACTTTTCCTTATCTTTCCTTCACTTTTGCCTCATTTCCACCATAAAACCTCTCAGATCATTACATTCAGTGTCAATAAGCATGATCAAGCAAGTTTTGCTAATGGATGACTATTTGTTTAGTTTTTGACTTACTTGCAGGAATCCCGCAGCTATCTGATGATCCCGCAGCTATCTGAAGATCCTGCAGCCTTTTTGTTAAATACTAGGATCCACGTGTCGGTTTGCTAGATGGGCCACATGGGCACTCAGGTATCAGTGTGGTCGAGGTTCCTATCCTATTGTTCCAACCTTCCACGTCACTTTCATCCATGGTCAAAGCTGGTTTAACCACGGTCAACTCAAAGTGGTTTAACGGTGTTTGAAAGCTATTTGGTCACGTCATCTCCAATGGTGATTTGTCCAGGTTCTAAAGACGGCAGGGGACGCAATCCAACAGGGATTTATTATCTATGATGACAGGAACCACCAAACTCGTCCACGCAACCGTGATGTGTCCAAGGACCATTAATACGCATACTGTTTTATTGTTTTTCTGTTAAATAGTTGTACGCGTAGGATAGCTTAGAAGCTCCTATAAATTGATGCGTCTGCGTACGCTCAAGGAACTTTTGATTAGTTGTATTTTGCTGCACTCGTGTTGAATTTAGAAGCGTTTGTGAACTCTGTTTTCTAGTGCTATTCCAGCACTCTGTTTGTAAACTTTTTGCAAATGGAGAAATCAATATAGCACTGTTTTGAAGTTTCCAGATCTTTGAGTTCTCTTGTGGCTGAATGAACAGAGGGCCCCTGCTCATCTCAGCCTTTGTAAAGTATTTCATGTGCAGCATTTCATTATTTTCTCATTTGTTTCCTTAAGCATGTATAGTTTTATTTACTTGTTTTCCTTTATTTTCAGCTGATCAGTGTTATTTCTTTGCAGGTTTCTTTTAGCCCGGGATTTATTTTCATATGTGTTGTGTTTGCTTTACAGCTAATGGTATTTGAAGTTGACAATTCAAGTGCTGCCTTTGTCTTTATAGTTAGTTTTTAATCTTATTTCTCAAAGAGCTGTTAACATACATGAATGATCTTCATCATAAACTACTATCTTTTAAGATCTAAATATCACTAACTTGCAGCTTGTTTGGGTGCTTTTTGGACTGTTCTTAAGCTACTTTCTTTCCTTACTTTACACAGTACATGTGCTTTGAAGTATTGAGTTAGAAAGAGTAAATCATTACCACTAGTCTTTAAAGTAAAAGTTTTGATTTTAAAGTGTTTCCTAGACTATTTCCTCACTACTTTCTAATCATGCTTCCCATAGTACATATGGCTGAAGTAGAGTATTAGGAATAGCAAATTATTATCATTAGTCTTTCAAGCATATTTTTCTCACTTTTATAATTCCACTTAAGCTACTTTCTTTCCGTGCTTTACACAGTACATGTGCTTTGAGGCATTGAGTTAGGGAGAGATAATCTTCATTCTTGGGTTTTAAAAGTGACTCTCTTTTTCCTTTTATTAGCAGCAACTTGAACGGTGTCTAGTGCCATTGGTAGTGGTCATTTGCTTTCAAGTTTATTTCAAGTCATTTCAATTTCATTAATTCATTCCAAGCATTTCCTTTCAAGCAAATAGTTAGAAATCACTCAACACACACTTCCACTCATTTAGAATCCACTCTACACACACACCATCACTCACTTGTGTATAAATTCTTATTCCATCTAGGAACATAATTAAACCGCAACAACACCCCCCAACGACAAGAAAAACTCTAAGAGGATACTTAAGTACATATAGTACACCCTCACTTCATCAGCTTACGAGCCCCAGGTTGACAATAAATACTAGCAATTTAGATAACACTAAATTGACTAAACATTTTGGCGCCGTTGCCGGGGAAGTGAAATTAAGTAGCCATATTTAAGTAGCCATATTCTTAGAAGAAAAAAAAATATAAAAAAAAACAACAACTTCAAGGAAAGAAGTTAATAACCTATCTAAGTATGCTCTCCTCTTGCACTTTGAAGTGATCTGGAGGATCAGAAAGGAGAAAGTTATTAATCTAATAGTTTCTTAAGTATGCTCTCTTCTTGCACCTAGAGTGAACTGGAAGATCAGAAAAGGAACTATTTAACTTGACTTGAGGATAAAATAAAAATGACATGCATAGAGCTAGAGATTCTAGGGGAAGGTTTTTAGCTAGAGCTCGAAGTTCAATTTTTACAAGTCCATCTGCTTCAAGAGATAGACAAGAGATACCTCCCTTATCTCCAACCGAGACTCCTAGTCCTGAAATTCAAGAACCAAGAGTTGACTCTCCTATACCTTCTATTGAGTTTGAACTAGGAAGAGACTCTTCTCTTTCCCCTACCAGACAACCAATTGTAATTGAGGAAATAGACTCACCTGAAGAGGAAGGAGAAATCTCTTCTCATTCACCCTTTGTAGAAGAACCAGAAGATTTTGAAATCCCTAGGAGAATCATCATGGCAGAGGAAGAAGGAGGCGGTAGAGGTAGAGGTAGAGGAGGAGGAGGAAATAACAATAACAATGGAGGAGGTAGAGGTCCCATTGGAGGAAATAGAGATGGGGATAACACATTTGGGTTTCCCATTGTTGATGAGGACTCCCGAGCCACCATGAAAAACATATCACCATCCGTCCTCCCAAATTTTCATGGATTAAGAACTGAGGACCCTGAAACATTCTTGTTTGAATTTGAAGTTGTGTGTCGAACTTATGACTATCTGGATGATACTCAGAAACTCAAACTGTTCCCATCAACATTAAAAGATCAAGCTTTGAAATGGTTCATGGGATTAGTTACTCAGTCCATTAGGACCTGGGATGAAATGAAACAAACCTTTTTGGATAGGTATTTGGACTATTGTATGCCTACCGATCATAAGGGTGAAGTTTTTAAAATGATGCAAAAAGAAGATGAGAGCTTAGAAGATTTACTTGAGAGATTTCAATATAATCTAAAAAGAGCAAAAATGAGCACCTTGGATGAAGAGACCTTAAAAGCCCTCTTATTAAAAGCCATTAGGGATGAGTGGATAGATATCTTAAACATGATGGGGAAAGGGGATATTTCTCAACTTCCTCTCAGTGAGATAGCAGAACTATGTACCCATCTCTCAAGAGGCAAATCAAAAACTCAAAAAGGGCCTAGAGATCCTTCTCTCCTTAGGGCAAATAAATCTGCAACAGGATCAGTGAGTAGGGCTGAAATCGGTAATATGCTAGATGAATTTAAAACTGACATCTTAGGGAGTCTTAGTGAACAAATTGATACCCTTAAGATTCAGAATAAACAAAAGGCAGAAGCCGAGGCTATGACCATTTTTTGCCTGAAGTGTAGAAAGAAGCATGCTTTAAGGGAATGTCCCTTGGAAGCACAAGTTGTGGAAACCTGTGTAATTTGCTCAGAAACCCATGAGACCAAGGAATGTCCTTCAATCCCTGGCCTCAAAGCAGTCTTTCAAGAAGATCCAAGTACGCTTGAATCTCTTTGTTTTGTTGCAAGGAAACCTTGGCAGGGGCAGCAAAATCAAGGGTCTAACAACTCTATGAATTTCCAGCCCCCACCAAATTGGAATCCTTGGCAACAACCTTGGTCACAACCACAAAATCCTTTCCAAGCATGGTTGCAAAGCATGCAAATGCAAAATCCTTATGGGAGATTTGCCCAATTCTATCAATATCCTCAATCCTTTCAGAATCAGCAAGCTCCCCAACTTCCAAATCAAGGTCAACAATTGTCATTACCATTCCCTCAACAACAATCTCCTCCACAAAATCAAAATTCTCAACTCTTGTTACAATCTCAGCAGAGGCCAAATCAACTTCCCTCTCAACCTCAACCAAACCCCAATAATAGGAATCCTCAAAATGCTTATGTAATGGAAGGTCAACCACTTATGGAAGGTCAACCATTCCCTACCTATATGGTTGTCCCTCTCAATGAGGTCCAACTCAGATCAGGTAGAATCTTAGACCAACCTTCTACAAGTACTCAACAACCAAGCATTTCTGAGGAAGAATCTCTCAAAGCCAATAAAGGTTCTGAAGTATCCCTTCAAAACCCAAGCATTAAAGAAAAAGAAAAAGAATCAATTCCCTTAGTAGAGCAACCTACATCTTCAACTATTCCTCCTTTTCCTGAAAGATTGCAAATTGATAAAGGAGTGGAGAAGCAGATTTGGTTGCCTGACTATAGCTTTCTAGATGAATTAAAAAATGTCTGTATCAAGATCCCCTTGTTAACAGCCATTAAGGAGATTCCGATTCTAGCAAAGACAATAAAGGAGATGAGTTTGAAAAAAACAATAAAAAGAACCAGAGACACAAAAAGGATACATCTAGTTGGAAAAATTGCAGACATTATGATGGGTAAAATTACCATGCAAAAATATGTAGATCCCGGTAGCCCTATTGTTAAAACTCATATTAATGGGGTTGAAATCCCAAATACTTTGATTGACTTAGGAGCCGCTATCAACATTATGAGTAGACAGACCATGGATCAGTTAAAACTTCCTAATCTTCTCTTTACACCTACTTTGCTGCAACTTGCAGACAGATCAATCATTAAACCTGATGGTGTATTGGAAGACATTCCAGTCTCACTAGACTCTTGGGAGTATCCAGTTGATTTTATGATTTTAACTCCCAAGAACAATCTAGGAGGACATCCTCTTATTTTAGGAAGACCTTGGCTGGCCACAGCTGATGCTTTCATAAGTTGTAGGTCGGGAGACATGTATATATCAGATGGTAATTCTACCAAGAAATTCAACTTGTATCCTCCCGCAAAGGCAATAACAGAAATAGGAGAAGATGAGTGGATTAATGATGAGGAAACTCTTCAACCTGTTCTAACCATCTCTGAAATCAGTGAGGACAGTCAAATTCTAAATACATTAGAAAATTTTGAGGCACCTTTAGAATATGACTCTTCACAATTCCAGTTAGATGCAGATATTGAATATCTCTCCTCTAGACAAATGTCTCTCTTCTCAATGGAAGAGTTTGGTAGTTCTTCAGTTGAAATCTTTCCAGGAAAAACATTAAACATTAACAAAAACTTGGAAAGACTACAACAAGAAGAATTAACTAAACTGTTGCAAAAACATTCCACTGCCTTTGCATGGGAATATACCGACATGAAAGGAATCGACCCTAAGACTTGTATTCATCATATTTACATTGAAGAAAACAGCAGACCTATTAGGCAGCCACAAAGACGGATGAATCCAAATCTTAGGGAAATTGTGAAAGAAGAACTTCAGAAATTGCTCAAGGTAAACTTCATTTACCCCATTTCAGATAGCCAATGGGTTTCTCCCTTGGTTATAGTACCCAAAAAGAATGGTAAATGGAGAGTTTGCATTGACTATCGAGAATTGAACAAGGCAACCTTAAAGGATCATTTTCCTCTACCTTTTATTGATCAGGTATTAGACACTTTAGCAGGTAAAAAGTATTTCTCATTCTTGGATGGTTTTAGTGGTTACAATCAGATTCAGGTAGCACCTGAAGATCAAGACAAAACCACCTTTACTTGTCCTTGGGGGACTTTTGCCTATCGAGTACTCCCTTTTGGTTTATGCAATGCACCAGCCACATTTCAAAGGGCTGTACTAGGAATTTTCTCAGATCTGATTCATGATTGTGTAGAGGTTTACATGGACGATTTCACAGTCTATGGTAATACATTTGAAGAAGCTTTGGCAAATTTGGAAAAAGTACTGGTAAGATGTAAGGAAACAAATCTTTCTTTAAGTCATGAAAAGTGTTTTATGATGTTTACTGAAGGGATTGTTTTAGGACATCATATTTCAGGAGATGGAATCAAAGTTGATAGATCTAAAGTAGAAGTCATCTCTAAGTTACCTGTTCCAAATTGCCAAAGAGATGTTAGAAGTTTTCTTGGGTTTACTGGTTACTACAGAAGATTTATTGAAAACTTCACAAAGATAGCATCCCCTCTTTTCAAATTACTTACCAAAGATTGTGAATTTAAGTGGGATCCTGAATGTCAATCTGCCTTTGAAGCTTTAAAATCTAGAATATCTGAAGCACCCATTTTAAGGGGTCCAAATTGGAAACTCCCTTTCCACATTTCTACTGATGCTTCAGATACAGCTTTAGGAGCTGTTTTGGGACAAAAGGATTTGATCCCTTATGCCATTTATTACACGAGTAAGAATTTGACTCCTACTGAGTTAAATTATACTGTTACTGAAAAGGAGTTTCTAGCCGTTGTTCATGCTATAAACAAGTTTAGACACTATATAACAGGCTATGAAACCTTTGTCCACACTGATCACTCTGCCATTAGATACCTCATGAACAAACCAGTCACTAATGGTAGAGTTACAAGATGGCTTTTGCTTTTACAAGAATTCAACATAACTGTGTTAGATCGACCAGGTAAGCAGAACACAGTAGCTGACTTCTTGTCTAGAATCCAAAACACTAATGAGGACTCTCCGGTAGAAGACAAATTTCCAGATGAGTATTTGTTTGCAGTAACTACCAAAACCCCTTGGTATGCTGATATTGCTAATTATTTAGTTACTGGAAAATTACCTTTACATTTATTTCCTAATGAGAAAAGGAAAATCATTCAGGATAGTTCACTTTATTCTTGGATCTCTAATGAATTGTTCAGAACAGGGCCAGATTTGATGATCAGAAGATGTGTACGAGAGGATGAGATACCTGACATCCTTAAAGCATGTCATGACGAACCTTGTGGCGGGCATTTTTCTGATAAGAGGACTGCCTATAAAATCCTTTCATCAGGATATTATTGGCCTTCTCTCTTTAAGGATGCAAAGCAATATGTTAAAAGGTGTGACAGTTGTCAGAGAACTGGGAGACCAACTCTTTCAAATGAAATGCCACTACAGCCACAGGTATGCATCGAACCTTTCGAGAAATGGGCTCTAGATTTTGTTGGACCAATTAATCCGCCATCCAAGCAAAATAGATATATACTGGTTTGTACTGATTATGTTACCAAGTGGGTAGAAGCTATAGCATTAACTTCTGCTACTGAAAATTCAGTTGTTCAATTTCTTTTCAAGGATATTTTCACTCGTTTTGGTGTCCCAAGAGAGATTGTAACAGATCAGGGAAGCCAGTTTACATCAAGGATGGTGGAAAAGCTGATGGAGGAATATAAGATTAAGCATAGAACATCTACTCCATACCATCCGCAAGCGAATGGTCAAGTAGAATCTACAAATAAAGTTCTTGAAAGCATCATCACAAAGACTGTTCATCTTCATAGAAGAGATTGGGCAGAAAGGCTTCCTGAAGCCTTATGGGCCTATAGAACTACATGGAGGAACACTACAGGACATTCTCCCTATGAACTTGTTTATGGGAAGGAAGTCCTGTTCCCCATTGAGTTCCAAATCAAGACCTTCAAGATAGCAGTTCAATTGGGGATGAGCTTAACAGAAGCCCAGAAGCACAGAATGGACCAGTTAAATGAACTAGATGAAATGAGACAAGATGCAATTCTAAGAACCGATCTAGTTCAGCACCAAAGAAGCAAATGGCATGATCGACATATCAAAGAAAAGAAGTTTCAAAAGGGTGATTGGGCACTATTGTTTGATTCAAAATTTAAAGACTTCAAAGGAAAATTTCAAACTCATTGGCTTGGGCCATATGAGATTGATGAAGTCTTTAGCAATGGAGCAGTTAGAGTGAAGACTATTGATGAACTTCAAACTCCCTTTATTGTGAATGGCCACCGGTTAAAAGTCTACCACAAGCCACTCTCAAGAGAGGAGTTTGTTAAGTTATTCCAAAGCGATTCTGAAATGAGGCTGGTGGAGAAGAATTCTTCTCCTCCATCAGCCTAATCTCTGTTTCAATTTCAATTCCAAAAAAAAAAAAAAAAAAAAAAAAAAAAAAAAAAAAAAGAGAAAAAAAAAAAGAAAAAAAAATGAATAAATGTATGAACCTGAAAACCAATCTCTGATTGGCAGTCTCATGCAGAAAACATAAGGTGAAAATCAGGATCACCTGACACCTCATGTTTTCCAAAAAAATTTCTCTCTCTTTCATTTCCATTTCATTTATTTCATCTCACCATTTTCTTTCATCTTACCATCTTCACTTCACCTCACTGCTTTTCACTCATTCATTCATTCATTCATTCCATTTCACTTCATTAATAAAGTTTTTTTTAGGCAACTAAAGTATTTTATGCAGCTAGAAGACTTCATTACAGTTTCTGCAGCCATTTGACAATCCTGCAGCCGATTAGCTTTCCTGCAGCCTTCTGTATCTGCACAAGAAACACAGTTTGTCTGAAGAAAATATTTACAGTTCAAAATCATCAAAGACAAGGAGAAAAGATCATGTGCTAGCAATAAAGTTAACAAAAGGTTAGTAAATCATCAGAAGCCAAATCGAATGTGATCCGAGGTATGTTCAAAACTCTAAACCTATGGTTGTTTCATTATGCGAACTTTCTGGGTTATGTTTTGTTGGCCACTAAACGTAATGATTACCCATTGTCTTTTTCCCATGCGACTACAAATCTCCGAATCCTCCACGTCTACCAGCTCATAATAACCACGATTTTTGAAATTACATGTGGCTGTTTCGGTCATTAAGGTCTTGTACCCTAATGACGTAACCTACCGCATTACGTCTCTCAGCTCTCGTTCCGCAGCCATGTGTCACTCTACATCCGAAATTGGAGAATGTAGCCGTTCCGTTCGTCATTTCAAAAAAAAAAAAAACCCTCTATGTTCATAACACCCTATTCCTCGCCATTATCTCCCTTGTTCCGTTTTCACTCACTACGATTACCTCCATAAACCATCCTCTGTTTTCCCTCTGCCGTATAGCCGTAAACCTGTAATACAGTCGTATTACGACTGTAAGCCACTGTTTTTACCGTGTCCACGCTAATTCCACCGCTTAACTCTAAATTCAAGCCGTGAATTCCCGGTGTCTGAGACTGTTTTATGCACCGTATACCCTCTGTTCCACAGAGTCTGAACAGAGACCGAGAAGTTACTGTGTGAAGTTACGGAGTTACTGTGTAAGGTCACCATCAAATTTGTGTTTAAACAAAGCTGAAGAGTCGATGGGAAAGCTTCTGAGGGCTGAACCGGAAGGTTCGAAATTCTTGGAGGCATATCCACAGGTTGAGGAGGCACTACAAAGAGCCAATTGGTTACAATGTATCAGAAAGTTTAAGGGCTACCATAAGGAAGTAACCAAAGCCTTTGCAAGATCGTTTATGGATAAGGACAGCCAGGCAAAGGTGGGAGATTTAACAGTTACAGTCAGCGAAGGAAGCATAGCAAGGGCTACCTCTCTTCCACAAACCGGTGAACGTTGGTTCAAAAACCGGGCAGTCCAGGATCAACAATGGAAGCGGATTTTTAAAAACCCAGGTATGGACACAAGTGTTTTTACCAAAGGCATTCCAATTTCCCATGTTAAAGAAGAATGGAAAATTCTATTGTTATTAGTACAAAAGTTTTTCACCTGTGAAGGGAGATTTGGAGTGTTGTATGTCTATCATGGTAAAATTATGCAGCAGTTCCAAGGAGAGCATGATATAAACCTTCCTTATTTCCTATTTCAAAGCCTTAGGAAAATGTGTTCCATGGCTCAACGAAATCCACGAAATGTAGAAGCTTACCTCTGTCACCATGGTCTTGTAAAGTTATTGATAGAAGAACAGTTAAAAGAAAAACGAGACACATGGGAAAAATTCCTTGTAAGGAATCATTTTGCAGAGCCTGGAGAGTCTTCTATACCTAGAAAGAGCAGAAAGAAGAGAAGGGAAAGTATCTCTGAGACTGATGTCTTCGAAGGACAAACTGTAGAAGAAATAGAAGTCCATCATCCTGAACCTGAGATTGAACCCACTGAAGACAGTGCTCAAGAGGTCATCTCGGAAACCCTCGCTGAACTTGCTAAGGAAACTGCCAAAAAGAAAAGAGAGGACAAAAAGAAACAAAAACAAGATAAGGGGAAATCCATAGTCCGAGAAACTGACCAGACCCCAGAGCATTCTAGTGGTGAAGAAAGAGATAACCAGCCTTTAGCACAGAGGATAACTAAACTCCATGAGGAAATTGCCCTCTCCGAGAAAGTAAAAGCTCAAAAACCAAAGGAAAAGGCACAAAAAGAAACACATAGTGCTACCACTGTAAGAAGGAGTAGTAGATTGCAGAATAAAAGGAAAACCACGAGGACACTCTTCGTTGATCTTAGCACACCTGAGAAAGGTGCTACACAAGCAGACCTTGAGGATAGTCCATCATCACGTGAGGCAGCTACTCCTCCAAGAGAAGACAGTCCGTTTCAGCCGGAGTTTACAACTGAAATTGAGCATGAATATAGTCCAAGGAGGTCACCAATTGTTGACCCAGTTCAACAAGAGGTGTACAACTACTATGAGACATTGGAGCAAAACACTGCTGGCCCAAGTAATGTCATACCTCATGAACAGCAAATAGATTTACTTAGACAAGAAATCTATGAACTGGAAGTGCTGAACCGTCACATTAAACAGAGAAATGAAGAAATGAAGCAGCAAGCTGATATTGCCAAGGCAATCCAAGATAATACCTATCTTCACATGAGCATGTGGCAGAAGAAACATAACAGACTCAAGAAGAGATGCAGAAGGCTGAACAGAGCCTTAATTAATTTGAAATTCAGATGCATGTTCAAGAGGCCAAAGGTTAATGTTTCTACACAAAGGAAGAGAAGGAGGTTGGATGTCCTAGCTGAGGCATCCCAGCAGATGGACTGAATTGTGTTTTCATTGCATGAGGACATGCAATACCCTCGGAGTGGGGGTATGTAGAACCTCTATTTTACACCCATTTGTCTACCATTTTCCTTCACTTTTCCTTATCTTTCCTTCACTTTTGCCTCATTTCCACCATAAAACCTCTCAGATCATTACATTCAGTGTCAATAAGCATGATCAAGCAAGTTTTGCTAATGGATGACTATTTGTTTAGTTTTTGACTTACTTGCAGGAATCCCGCAGCTATCTGATGATCCCGCAGCTATCTGAAGATCCTGCAGCCTTTTTGTTAAATACTAGGATCCACGTGTCGGTTTGCTAGATGGGCCACATGGGCACTCAGGTATCAGTGTGGTCGAGGTTCCTATCCTATTGTTCCAACCTTCCACGTCACTTTCATCCATGGTCAAAGCTGGTTTAACCACGGTCAACTCAAAGTGGTTTAACGGTGTTTGAAAGCTATTTGGTCACGTCATCTCCAATGGTGATTTGTCCAGGTTCTAAAGACGGCAGGGGACGCAATCCAACAGGGATTTATTATCTATGATGACAGGAACCACCAAACTCGTCCACGCAACCGTGATGTGTCCAAGGACCATTAATACGCATACTGTTTTATTGTTTTTCTGTTAAATAGTTGTACGCGTAGGATAGCTTAGAAGCTCCTATAAATTGATGCGTCTGCGTACGCTCAAGGAACTTTTGATTAGTTGTATTTTGCTGCACTCGTGTTGAATTTAGAAGCGTTTGTGAACTCTGTTTTCTAGTGCTATTCCAGCACTCTGTTTGTAAACTTTTTGCAAATGGAGAAATCAATATAGCACTGTTTTGAAGTTTCCAGATCTTTGAGTTCTCTTGTGGCTGAATGAACAGAGGGCCCCTGCTCATCTCAGCCTTTGTAAAGTATTTCATGTGCAGCATTTCATTATTTTCTCATTTGTTTCCTTAAGCATGTATAGTTTTATTTACTTGTTTTCCTTTATTTTCAGCTGATCAGTGTTATTTCTTTGCAGGTTTCTTTTAGCCCGGGATTTATTTTCATATGTGTTGTGTTTGCTTTACAGCTAATGGTATTTGAAGTTGACAATTCAAGTGCTGCCTTTGTCTTTATAGTTAGTTTTTAATCTTATTTCTCAAAGAGCTGTTAACATACATGAATGATCTTCATCATAAACTACTATCTTTTAAGATCTAAATATCACTAACTTGCAGCTTGTTTGGGTGCTTTTTGGACTGTTCTTAAGCTACTTTCTTTCCTTACTTTACACAGTACATGTGCTTTGAAGTATTGAGTTAGAAAGAGTAAATCATTACCACTAGTCTTTAAAGTAAAAGTTTTGATTTTAAAGTGTTTCCTAGACTATTTCCTCACTACTTTCTAATCATGCTTCCCATAGTACATATGGCTGAAGTAGAGTATTAGGAATAGCAAATTATTATCATTAGTCTTTCAAGCATATTTTTCTCACTTTTATAATTCCACTTAAGCTACTTTCTTTCCGTGCTTTACACAGTACATGTGCTTTGAGGCATTGAGTTAGGGAGAGATAATCTTCATTCTTGGGTTTTAAAAGTGACTCTCTTTTTCCTTTTATTAGCAGCAACTTGAACGGTGTCTAGTGCCATTGGTAGTGGTCATTTGCTTTCAAGTTTATTTCAAGTCATTTCAATTTCATTAATTCATTCCAAGCATTTCCTTTCAAGCAAATAGTTAGAAATCACTCAACACACACTTCCACTCATTTAGAATCCACTCTACACACACACCATCACTCACTTGTGTATAAATTCTTATTCCATCTAGGAACATAATTAAACCGCAACAACACCCCCCAACGACAAGAAAAACTCTAAGAGGATACTTAAGTACATATAGTACACCCTCACTTCATCAGCTTACGAGCCCCGGGTTGACAATAAATACTAGCAATTTAGATAACACTAAATTGACTAAACAGGAGGCAAACATAAAAAATCATTCAACACCTTGAGAGAGAAAATTAGTACAGCACTTGTACTAGCACTGCCAGATTTACCAAGACCATTTGAGATCCAAACTGATGCCAGTGACTATGACATGGGAGTAGTGTTGACACAGCACGACAAACCCATATGTTATCATTCTGATACTTTTAATCCTGCAGTAGTTAACTATCCTACATATGATAAAGAATTGTATGCATTTGTTCAGAGTGTGAAAAAGTGGAGACATTATTTAATGGGCAAAGAGACAGTGATACATACTGATCATCAGCCACTTCAATATCTACACTCCCAAACTAAGTTGCAACAATCAAGACATTACAGATGGATGGGTTTTCTACAACAGTTTCACTTAGTCATCAAATACAAAAAGGGCATACATAACAAGGTTGCAGACATGTTATCTATACCCATTATAAATGCATCTACCATAATTAAGCATAATTCTGTGCTACATGAAAGCTACATAGAACAATATTCTTAGGATATGGATTTTAAATATATATGTGCAACTTTGAGCCAAGGCAAACTAGTAGAAGAATTGGATTATCACATGACGGACCAACTCTTATACCATTGTGGGAAACTCTGCATTCCACAAACTGAGAGAGTAAAGATAATTAGGGAAGCACACACTTCTCTGATATCAGGTCACTTTGGGCTAAGTAAAATAGTTGCACAGTTGCAAAGATTCTGCTATTGGCCGAAAATGAATGAGACAGTTTCTAGATATGTAAGAGGGTGTGCTATGTGTGCCAAAAGAAAACCCAACAATAGAAAACTAGGCTTGTACACTCCATTGCCAGTTCCTTCTCACCCTTCGGAAATTGTTTCCATGGATTTTGTTGGAGGACTGCTTAAATCTCAGAAAGGTCATGATTATCTATATGTTGTTATGGACAGGTTTAGCAAAATGTGTATTTTGATACCTTGTAGTAAACAGATCACAATTGAATAGACTCCAAAATTGTTCTTTGAACATGTATGGGTTCATTTTGGATTACCCACTTCCATTGTATCTAATCGAGACACCTGATTTATGGGGAAGTTTTGGTCTTTTCTGTGGGAACTGATGGACACCAAGTTAAAGAAAAGCACAGCTTTTCATCCACAAATAGATGGCCAGACAAAAGTAGTAAACATGACTGTGATCCAATTACTGAGAGGTTATTGCAGTAAACATCCTAAGCTTTGGTATGAACACTTGTGTTATGTGCAACATGCTTACAACAAGGCCAAACACTCTTCTACACAGAGATCTCCTTTTGAGACCTGCTTTGGTTTCACACCAACGTCTCCTTTGGATTTTATCTTTGGTAAAGATACCATGGTTGATGGACATAGTAATGTGGACAAGGCAACTAGGTTCATTGAACAGATCCATGAGATCCACCAGGCAGTACAGGAACAATTGGAAAAGAGATAGGTCAAGTACAAGGCTAGGCATGATAAGCATCGGATGGAGCATAGTTTTCAAGTTGGAGACCAAGTCTGGTTGTATATCAGCAAAGACCAGATGCAAGGTGAAGGTGAAAAGATGAAGCCTATCTGGTATGGACCTTTTAGGATACTTGAGAAAATTGGTGAAAATGTTGATTGCTTGAGATTGCACATCTACACAGTCATAAATTTCGATTGCTTGAGATTTTTTGAACCTTCAATGATTAAGGACCCTAAAGAGTAAAGTCAAATGCCTTCTATTGATGACCTACTACCTGAATACCTCAATGAGTTGCAGGGAGACAGTGCTGGATAGGAAGGTGAGGACAATGCGCAGGGGAGAAATTGAGTACCTCAGTATTGGGCTGAAAGGTTCAAAGCCGAGTAGCACAAAGTGGATTGAGATTGGACAAGTGAAGAAACAATATCCTCACTTAGTCGATGCTTGAAAACCATATTTTGGTGGTCCAAAAGCTTTTCAGTAGGGATATCATGATCTGAATTAGATCCATAGAAAGACTGTCGAGAACCATGAATGAATCAGGTCGAACAAATCTCTGAAGAAATCCAAAACAGTATCAAAAACACCTTGAACCAGTGGCCATGGCAGCCGACATGGAATGACAAGGGACTTGTGTTATAGACATATTTGGACACTGCAACCCCAATCTCATATGTCCATTAACCAAGGGCTTCTAATCCCCTAAAAGTGTTGTTTCATACCCTAAAGGAACAAGGTCAGCTGATTACATCATCTCCCAGAAGTTCTCCCTGAAAAACTACTCAGAACTGGTCAAAACTGGACCATCTCACCTGCTCCATGGTCAGGGTGCGATGCATCTCACCTATTACACACCGGGGGGTTCGATGCATATTGAAAATCCCTTCTGTAGGGTGTGATGGGTGAGAGTAGACAAATGGCAGAGGCAGTTTACTAGGTGGAAACCCAAAGAATCTTCTAGAAACTCATCATTTAACACTTGCCTCTTTGAATTCACCCAGGGATGAGTAAGAGATCATGAAATCTCCAAGTGGAACCAAGAACTATTATAGAAATGACACTAATCAAAATCCCAGAAGCTGACTCACCCAACTGCAAATATCTATATATGGATCCCTCATCCTAGCGATCCAAAGGCTGGAATTTTGTATTTTGTAAGGAAATGTTGTTGGTTTCTCTGTGAAACATCATAGTGTTGGGTGATATAGCTTTTCATGAGGTGAAAAGGGCTTTCATGCTGGGAGGATGGCGTTGGGTCAGACCAATGGGTTGTAATCCTCTCTTCTACTACTTCTATTAATAAATCTATTTGAGGTTTCCTCCATATTCTTGTATATCTCTGAATCTTGTATTGATATATGCATTTGTATGGTTAATATACATCTGATCCTATATTGTTTATGGTTATAGATCTCTATGCTTTGATGGTATTATGCTGCTTTGACTCTATAGGTGTTCTTTGAAGCAGGACAAGTAAGGAAGGAGTGGCGAAGCTCTATCAAAGGAGAGAGGAAACAAGAAAGGAGCCAAGCAAAAGACTGAGGTTGGTACTCTCTGCTTCTCTCTCATCTATCTCTCATAAAAGAAAACACAAGTAACTTTAGTTTGTTTGTTTCTAAGATAGCTACCTGTCTTAGTGGGACTAGCAGCTCTGAATGGACACTAGTTTTCCCGATAACAAAATGGTGACTCTGCTGGGGAATGAATAGTTTGTTTTCTTGTTCCTATTTGCTTCCTTTATAAACTACAGACAGAGCCTGAAGTTAAGCCAGCTAGCCTTCGAACTGCTTTTACTATGCATCTGCAAAGTAGATCAACGTTGCTTCAGTCAATCTCTGGGTTAGTTTATGAACTGAGCATCTGACTTGCAAACATCCTAAGTGCCCTGGTGGTAGCTCAAGTAACCTCATTAGATCAGCCCCTATACTTTGTGTTTACTGCCTATCATTACCTCAACCTAAATCCCTGAACTAAGCTACAAAATGTGAGCAAAAATCAAGCTCAGTCTCATCCTTGGACCATTGCATTGTCTCTCATTGGTAGTCTGGATGCATCGCACCTCCTGTGTGTTGCAGGTGAGATGCATCCCTGTTTCCTTGTGTTACAGGTGCGATGATTGAGTGAGATTGTTCCTGCTTTCAGATTTTGGTTTTTTATTCATTGTCTTCAGCTTTATTCAGTAGTTTTGATGTCAATGATTAGTATATCACTGTTGAAACTCTCTTCCTTTGCATTATTCAGCCTCCATTGATAAAGAATTGTGATTTTTTTTTTATGTATTTTTCGTCATTTACAGTTCTCCTTTGCAAATAGTATCTTAATCGAACTATCATCTTTTGATTTGAAAGTGTCACAAGTGTCGTTTTCAGTCAAAGAAAAGCGTTTCATAAAGTGTTCCTCTTTTAGATAGTCGATTACACTTTTTCCATTGTAATTGATTTGAATTAAATAGTATTTCAAGTGTCGAAAGCAATTTTAAATTCAAAATTGCAAAGTGTCGTCATAGTCTTCCTTTCATTTTTTGAATTCGAAATCGCAAAGTGTCGTCTTAGTCTTCCTTTCGTTTTTTGAATTCAAAATTGCAAAGCATCGTCTTAGTCTTCCTTTTGTTTTTTGAAAAGAAAATTGTTAGTACTGTTGCTTTGAAAGAAAAATAGTTTAGATATGTACTTAGCATTCTTTTTGTCATCCACACATTAATAAAGAGGAAAACAAATACAAGCATGTGCATTTTCATTTAGACTGAATGCTGAAATTGATTTAGGACAATGCATCTTATTGTGTGCTCTCTGCTCTATGTTGAAATAATTCTACTTCTCTTTCCTTAGTAGCTAGGATTTTCATTGCAAAAAGAAAGTAAACGACTATTTTATCATCTTAAATTGCATATTTAGGAATTGTATATCTACATCACGTGGTGAACCTTAAGGTAAAACTTCTTAAGAAAGATCAACTATAAAATAAACCTCAATGAACATAAAAATTCTTTGGAACCTAATGCACAACATCTAGAAGTCTAGGCTAGAGACATATTTCGACGTCGTAAAGTTTAGTAACTATCGTTCTCATCGTAGGTTGGGTGATTCCTCCTCTTTGATACGACAAGTGCTAGTATAGACTTGTGCTCCCATGTACCGTCGAGTATATATTGGGAGACCACAATAGGCTATATCCTTGATCCTTAGGAAGCCATGTTTACCGCTCTATCAATCGCAATGCACTGAACACAACATTCAAGAAGATTGACTGTCATACCTTAAAAAGTATTCTGTAGTTTTGTGATTGGTTTGGTAATCCCTTTGTCTCGATTTCCAAAGTATTCACTTTCGTTCCTTTTCGAAATCCTTAAAAGAAAAGGTCCATCTGAGCACTTGTCACTTCAGGCTCATTGAAAATCGAAGGCGACTAGAGTCATATTTAGCTTTTTCTCAACTCTTAAAAATTGAAAAAGCAAGTTGTGTCAAAGCATCATAAAATTCATTTAATTCGGAATCACATTTTCCCCTTTTTATTTTGAGTTGATCAAGTAATCCTCAATCGTGGAAGAAAGTCAATGAAAACCCCATCGTTCGTGGAGACTAACGAGTCAACCGTCTTTGACTCCGGAAATGAAACCATTTTGGGCCAAGCTTTCTCGTTTAACTAGGTCAAAGTATCCTGGTTTATCTGAAACTTGTGTTTCAACATCCTCAGAGACTCCAATTACTCCAACTATTTCTAATATCCCTGCCTCTACAGAAGAAGTTTTGCAATTACAAGAGGACACTAGAACTAATCCTAGTGTAATGGTAAACACTTCCTTTCCTGAACTAGCTCCATCTAGGGATGATTCGGAAGGTATCGCCCCTCCAACATCTGTCGCTACAAAGTCTATACCTTCTTTGACACCAGAAATATTTTAAAAACCTGACGGTCTACCTCTTCCACCTGAATTGCTTGCTATAGAAGAGATCGTGGAGGATCTTCCATCTAGTACTCCATTGCATTTTGGAATTGGGATCCACCTATATCCTTCTACTACAGAAGTTAGTCACCCTTCATCACAAGTTCCTGTAGAATCGCTAGGAAATATTTTGGATAGACTCGATATGTCTGAACAACCATCGACATCTAGGACTGTGTCATCCGATACAGCAGCAGTAGAACCTCCTGCCACCACTCTGACAATGTTCGCTGGTGTACCATCTGTCCCAACTAGTTCTCAACAACTATATGGAGTCCACCCATGGACTGTTTTGACAGTATGGTCTATTCTTATTTGTTCATTCAGAACCTTATCTGGAATTTCTTATGTTGAGTCTCAGTAAATTGATCCTTCGCAACAGTATCAATTTGGGCAGTCCAGTCTCCAAAGGCCAATTTTCCCTTTGAATATTGGATTTGTACCATATGGAGGGCAGTATGCTTTTTCATTATTCCCTATGGGAGAACAACCATATCAGAGTTCACAACAGAATTCAGGTCAGGTTGGAATCACATCCAGTGGTTGGGTACCAATACTGCCTCAACAACTAAGAGTTGTATACTCTATACAACCAAATCAACTTGTGTCGAATATTCCCACTACACTGGCTATTGTGACGATGTCGCAAGTACAAGCGATGCCTGTTGTATGTCAACCTCCAGTCTCACAGGTTGTAATACAGCAGTCTATCGTCTCCGCGACTCAATCACAACCGTTGATTAGTGGATCCTTAACTGAAGCGACTCAAGCTCAAACGGGTACTATAACCTCTCACTTTGGTCAAACATCCAGTATTGGGCAACAACAAATGGTCTCACAGCCATGGCTGGTGCAATATCAACAACTGCAATTCCAGCAAGCTTACCGAGGACCTCAGCAACAAAGCTTTGCAGGTAATGAGCAGCCGTATATTCAAAGCGATTACCAACAACCATATTATAATGGTTACACCCATCAACTTTATCAAAGTTATCAGCATCAAATACATTATGCTAGTATGCAAAGACCCACGGCTCAAGCGATCCCATCTTATCCTGGGTATGCTTCGCCAAACCTGAATCAACAGTTGCCTTTTGTAGCAAATTTAGAATTACCAAATCTGAATCAGCTAACAAATGATCCAATTGCTTACGCCCCTTGGTGGCCAGTGATTCTTCATAAACTTCTGTCAGATATTCCTAAATTCAATGGAAATCTAGGTGAAGATCCATCAAATCATGTGATGACCTTTCATCTGTGGTGTTCGTCCAACACTCTCAATATGATTCAATTAGGTTTCACCTTTTTCAGTGAAGTTAACTGGTTCGGCAGCAAAATGGTACATTGAATTTCTTATGGCTTCATTTAATAACTTTAGCGCCCTTGCCAATACCTTTTTAACCCATTTTCAGTTACCCATAAGGTACGAAACAGGGAAGGAGCTTCTTACCAATTTTAAGTAGACAACAACCACTCACATATCTGATCATATTCATGAGTGGCGATGTCATCGTAGAATGGTAAAGACATATGTTCCTGATCAGCGGTTAGCTGAATAGTTTATTAAGTCATTGTCACCTTCTATCATAGAAGATGTGGCGAAGGGAGAAGTTGTCACTGAAGAGCAAGTCATTGCTCGTGTGCAATATCTAGACTTGATCTATACTTAGTCTGGCACGCTCTATGACAAAATCCCTGATGCTCCTAGACCAGAGTTTTCCATTCCTCCTCCTCCTAAATCAAACAAAGACTCTCATGCCAATGATGGTGTGATAGGTACGACCGGCATGAAAACCACAAAGGCTACATCCAAGAAAGCTCGTATGGTTTTTGGTCAAAATTCAAATGAATAACTTCTTGCCTCGGAGGTCACTGCCATGTCGACCAACAAAGGCAAAGAACCGAAGCAACCAGGGGGCAAGAAGAAAGGGAAAATCAAAAAGAAGGAACATGATGATTCATCTCCTGAAAAATATTCTGCAAACCCTTCTAGACAAAAGAAACCTCCTGGGATATGTCACATATGTGATGAAGACCGTTGGACGAGAGATTGTCAGTATAAATCTAAGATTAAGAAGTTCTTTAAGAGTTCAAAAACCTCAGCAGTATTGACCGATCCATTTCCAAACCTAGAAACCAATCCGGTTACTAGCGACAATGCTTCCCCATCCCAAGTGCTTATGTTGTCCATTTCGAAAAATCAAAATGATGCTTTCATATCGAAAAGGAATAAATATTACAGGAATCCACAGCTGTTGAACAACAAGGCTACTGATCAACCTAGTAGTTCGACAACAACTTCGACTGAAGTTGTGCCACCCATCGTTCCTGAGCTAACGATAAAGCAACCAAAGGGAGTAGTACACAAATCGACATTTAATCCTCATGCCAGAGTAGCACAAAATTATAATATAATGGAGGATCTGGTCCAATCGCCATCCGCTATGTCGACACTTGAAGTACGCAAAATTGCCCCTCCCAAAAGCAGGCTCTATTATCAGCAATACGTGGGATTGACCCAGCAGATTCCAATCTTGTGGCCTTTAACCATAAAAGATATGAACCTCAGTTACTATCTCAACTCGCTTTCCTCATTCAAGTGAAAGCCCTCAACAAAACTATTCATCGAACAATTATTGACGAGGGGGCATCTACATGCATTATGTCAATGAGTTGTTGGAAAACATTGGGCTCACCACCCTTGTCGCGATCGTCAATGACATTAAAAGCATTCAATGGAGGGACATACACCCCCTATGTGATTCTAAGTAACTTTCAAGTTGAACTGGGGGGGAAAACAATAGAAATTGATGTCGAAGTTATCGATGGAAACCTCGATTACAACATCCTACTGGGTAGGCCCTGGATTTATGCTATGGCTGCAGTTGTGTCAACATACTTTAGAAAGATTGCATTTCCTTTTCAAGGAGGAATTACAGTCGTTGACCAAAAAACCTTCCTCCTTAACAGTTCACAAGTTATGGGAAGCATTCCAATGATCCATGGAAGCTCTCAATCACTTCAAAATATCGGAGTAGGCCTCCTAAAAGACCCTACATTGATGGGTACTTTTTCTCTACCACCTCCGAGTAATTTGGCGGAAGTAGCCACGGTGGAGACCTGCAATATGGTATCTTCTATATCTACAAAGATTCAAAAGATTTCCGAACATGATGTTAGCATAGATCAACACCAGGTATTGCCTCCAAGCCCAATAGAATTATTGTAGCAATCAATTTTCTTGGCCTTGGTAGCAAACCAAAATCAACACTCATCGAGTGTTTGGATGGATAGTTCTAAAGAATATGGTACCTCTTCAGATCCTTGGTCGCATGTAAATTCTATAGATGAAGGAATTGTTCAGTGAATGATGATAGGAGAGGCACCATGGGAAGATTACCACCATCGTTCCCATCTTCTGGATTACCACAAAGATTGTTCCAATGACCTTAATCATCCTTCAGTTTTTTATTTTCTATCAAATAATGTAAATACGGTGGATTTCGAGCGAAATCTGTCCAATATTGAAGAAACTATCGCCATAAATATCTCGTCCAAACCAGATGTTGTAGAGAATATTCATGTTGGCAAATATTATTCTTCTTCAGAACTGGAAATATATTGCGCTCTCTTTCACGAGTTTAGAGATGTCTTTGCATGGTCATATGAAGAAATGCCAGGCATTGACTTGAGCATACTTGAACACAAAATTAAGATGTATCCAGATGTCAAACTGGTACGAAAACAGCTTTGGCAGGTGCACCCAAAGAAAGCCACTGCCATCAAGGCACAAGTTCAAAAACTTTTACATGCTAGTTTCATTTACCCAGTCCTCTAACTGATTGGGTATCAAATATTGTTCTTGTGATGAAAATGCAAGGAACGATTAGAGTGTGCGTTGATTAGAAGGATGTAAACCAATCTTGTCCAAAGGAAAACTATCCTACACCCTTCATTGACCAGATAATTGATGAATGTGTTGGATGCGAAATATTTTCGTTTATGGATGGATTTTCCGAGTATAATCAAATAAATATCCGCCCATAGGACCAGTCAAAGACTGCATTTATTTGTCCATGGGGCACATTCGTGTACTGCAAGTTACCTTTCGGTTTAAAGAACGGAGGGGAAACTTTTCAGAGGGCTATGAATTATGCCTTCCATGACATCAAGAACATTGTTCAACCATATCTCAATGATCTTCCGGCTCATTTGCGAAAGCAGACTGACCATCTGCAACATTTTAGAGCTATATTTCTACGTTGTCGACACTATAAGATACGACTTAATTGGTTCTGGTCATTTACCTAGCTTTGTAGTTTCAAGGGACAGGATTTGTCTCGACCCATGTAAGGTTCAGGCGATCATCGATATGCCTCCACCTTCAAATTTGCTTCAGATTCAGAAACTCCAAGGGAAAGAAAACTTTCTGAGGTTCATTCCAAATTATGCCAAACTTGCTAAAGGTTATATGCATCTTTTGAAAAAGAAGTGCCCTTCAACTGGGATCAGGTTGCGCAAGCTTCCTTTGATGCTCTAAAGGAATACCTAATAAAAGAATCATCAATGTATGCTCCTAACTATCAAAAAGACTTTAACTTGTATCTAGTTGCGGTAGATACGACCATCGCAATGGTTTTACTTCAAGAAGACAATGGAATCGAACATCCTGTGTATTATTTAAGTAAAAACTTAAATGATATAGAAAAAAGTACTCCTATGTTGAAAAGCTGGCTCTTGCAGCTGTTCAAGTAGTACAGAGATTTCGACACTATATCCTCTTTCGCAAAACTACAATTTTGTTCGATTGAAACCCTATGACTTACATTTTGTCGCATCAATTACTTGGGGGAAAATATTCAAAATGGATAGCTATTTTGGAAGAGTTTGATCTAGAATTCGTAAAATCCAAATCAAAGAAATCTCTAGTTTTCGCAGAGTTACTATGCGACTTCCCATTGTCGTCTAACGATTCAACATCTAGAGCATCAATCATGGATGAATCTTTGTTTCTGATATTGTCGAGCGATCCGTGGTATGGAGATATAATCATCTATCTCTAAACCCAAACATATAGACCTAATTCCTCTCGCTCAGAACAACGACGTACTCAATACCAAGCAAAAGACTACATGAGCGTCGGTGATACACTTTATCGTCGTGGTATCGATACAATTCTGTGAAGGTGCCTCATCCATAAGGAGGCTGAAAAAGTCCTAAATGATTATCATTCAGGCGCGTGTGGGGGGCATCAATCTGGTTATGGTACAACACAAAATATTTTACGAGCAGGTTACTTCTGGCCAACAATGTTCAAAGATTGCATAACCATAGTCAGAAGTCCCATGCTTGTCAAATATTCGACCGCAAAACCAAAAAACAACCCGCACCTCTGCATCCAGTAGTTTTTGTTGGGCCATTTGCCAAATAGGTCATATATTTCATGACATGTAACCCCACCTTGGCCGGGGGGCATGGGTATATCATAGTCGCAGTTGACTATTTTACGAAATGGACCGAAGCGATGCCTACATTAAACAACATCGGTGAAACGACTGCTCTTTTCTTTTTCAATCATGTAGTCTCTAGATTCGGTGTTCCACAAGCTATAGTCACAGATCATGCATTGCATTTTTGCAATCACATGATGGTTGAATTGGCTGCCAAATTAGGACTGTCCCATGACAGTTCCACTCAATATTATGCGGAAGCTAACGAACAAGTTGAGGCGATAAACAAAGTCCTAAAGCACATGCTGCAAAGGATGATTGGGGTCCATAAATGGAGTTGGCACCTAATCCTGTACTTAGCCTTGTGGGCATACCGGACATCGGTAAGAAATGTAATCGGATTTACACCCTTTCAGCTGGTGTATGGCCTGGAAGCAGTCTTACCGATTCAGTGTGAGATTTCATCTCTCAAGCTCGCAGTCGACCTTCTCCCCAGAAATTGAGATGAAGAGGCTCGTTTCTTGGAACTAATCCAATTAGATGAAACCTCTCGTGACGCCACCCTAGCTAACGAAACTCATAAGAAATGATTCAAGCCACAATTTGACAAGAATGTCAAACCCTGTGTCTTCTCAGAAGGCGACCTGGTCTTACTTTACGATCAGGAATCTGATAAATTGGGAGCTAGTAAGTTCTAATCATTGTGGATGGGTCCCTACATTGTTAAGCGAGTCTTAGCAAAAGGAGCCTATGAACTAGTAGATTACGATGGGATCCCACTGTCGCAACCCTGAAATGGGTTGTACCTTAAGCGTTACTATACTTGACTAAGCATAGTGATCTCTTCATATGATTTTGTTACATTTTTGTTTTTGTCAACAGCGATCATTTTGGTTAGGTAATCCACTTTTGCATTTGTTGCAGACGTTGAACCTATTGGAATCATTTGTTGGATATGCCAATGGAGCTAGTCGTCGTATGCGGAACCTATCTTCTATAGCATGGGCCATCTTTGATCCAAGCGACGAGTTAATGAGTTTCAGAGGGGTATGTATTGGTTGGTCAATGAACAACATCCCTGAATATAGTGCGTTGATAGAGCTCCTCTCTGATGCCATCGCACATGGCATACATCGACTTGTCATCAGGCTAGACTCACAACTCATCATTCTACAGCTTACTGGCATCTATTCTGTTCGGAATCCAGCTATCTGTCATATGTTCCTAAGGGTCAGGATTTTGGAAAGGTAGTTTGATTCTGTTTAATATCAACACATTTCCAAAAACTTAAACACATTAACTGATTCATTAGCAAATTATGTGTTTGATAGACATTCGCAACATTTATAAAAGAAAAGCATTTCATCAACATTTGCATCAGGATCATATAACTTAACCAAAATAAAGCTCCAAAAATCAAAAATATATATAACTATTTATAATATTTTACAAAATGTTCTGTGTCCAAGACAAAATCGGTCACACGACCCAAAAACTCAAAAATGCAGGAAAGCACCCTAGACTAATGTTGCTGGTGATAACAAGTCATCGCCTGTGCGATCATACGCAGGAGCGTAGTCCATCGACTCGACACACCAGTAGTATGGTGTTATAATCTCAGAGGTAACTTGTCGGTCCTCACATCCAGAATACCAAGGGTGAGGCCCTTGATCGGATCCTGTAATACTGCAAGGGTCTCGGCTACATCCAGATCGCGAAGGACAACCCTCCCTACAACCTCTCCTGCTGGAACGCTAGCTGCTACCCTTGGGCGCACTGCTGGTCGCATTGGTCCAATATCTGCATGAATACATGAGTTTTGATTAGTCTTGATAACATTTAAAAAAAAACAAGAACATTATAAAAACAATAAACAGAGACATGGTCAGAGATTTTTTACTATGACACCCAATTGCTCACCAGCCGGCAGTACCAAATCTAGGTCACCCCGGAAATCCATCCCAGCATATGGATACTCAGCATAAACCATCTGCTGATAGTTGAACCACTTCAAGAAGGCATCAGAGAATGAAATCTGTGATTGACCAGCATTTCTGGCCATAATTTTGACCCATCTCTGCATCCGTGGTTTTGTCAGTGCTAGCACTCCGAGTGAAATGTATGGTGGCTACATCAGTGGGATCTTCTCCAAGGCGAAAGTAGTTAGAATAGAACCATAAACAAAGTTCTTAGATCTTCTTTTCTTCACCTTGGTAAGCTATTATTTTATCACCAGAAGTACTGCATCACACTAGTTGAATACCTTTGGTTCAAGGCATACTACATATAGGACCTGTTGGCCAAGTGAAGAGCTGCGTTGCCAGCCAATCTAGTAAAGGTGAATAATATAGTCCTCAAGGACCAGTCAGTAACATCTCTAATACTGATCTTGCCATCCCTGCGCGGCTAAGATCCATCTCTACAATATCGGCGAATGTAATCCCTCACAGATTCGCCACCACGAGCGGAACCTGATAATGAGAGAGGGGCACCACGCCTTGACAAACTGGTCAAAAAGTAGACATCCTCAATAGTCAAAGGGATGGATTTACCTCTAATCTGAAACACTTGGTTGGTAGCATCCTAGGCATTGTGAAGATATTGCAACAAGTTGATTTGTTGCCTCATGCTAGATATGCGGAAGAACTTGAGCAAGCCACAATTCCGCAGTGCAGTTAACGTACCTGAGTCATGTAAGGCATTCATATCCTCCTCTTCATGCTCACGTTCATGCCATGTAATGACCATCTTGCTCCAATGAATCTCTAAAAAACAAACAAGAGAAGAATTAGGATCCTGATTTAGGCAAAAACAGGCAGAAATTCCATCAAAAATTAGTGCATAAACTTTCCTCCTTGCACCCATCGCACCCTAGCTGTGTAGTAGGTGGGATGCATACTAATTGGCCAATGGCCAGGTCAGCATGCATTACACCTTTCGATGTGTACTAGGTTCGATGGGGAGAGAATGAAATGTTCAAACCCTAGAGGCTCAAAAAAGCAGCAAAACATGCTCAGAATCAGCAAAGGAAAGAATGCAGAGCTTAGGTTTAGCTCCTACCTAGTCCAGATGGTGCTGAAAATCATCCACAGAATCTCTCGAAATTAGCTGATGAAAATCGAAGGGGAAAACACCTCCAGAGCTCCAACAATCCCAAATTTGAATGAAATGGTAAAATGAGAGGCAAAAGCTACTTTTATGTTATTTCTCACGTAATTCAAGTAAGGTATTAGTTTTTTACTCATTTTCAAGCATGTATGTACATTTCTAACCATTTTGATGGAGCAATTGAACCTGTAGTACGACCGTCAAGAGAACATAGTGTTAATGGTGAATCGAACATATTTGACTATTATCATGAGCAATGTTTCTGCAAAGTTCAAGCTCATTAAAAAATAAACCTAGTTACGAGCAATGTTTCCGCAAAGTTCAAGCTCGTTAAAAAATAAACCTAGTTATGAGCATATGTTCCCCCAGAGTTTAAGCTCATTAAAAAATGAGCCCATCTTCCGGTAAGTAACCATTGCGATCGCATAACTATCAGCTTTTGGACCTTGGTCCTGTTCTTACCATCACTTCCACTCTTTTTTAGCCGATCATACACCTCCATTTGATTGTTTACCCTTTTGAGGAAGAACTACAATGAGTGATTCTATTAGCCATCTTCTTTACACTGTCGTGATTGAAAAGATACAAACCTTACTTGGAACCAGCTACTATCCGAAAAAATCACTTGTTCCTCAAAAAACGAGTCTCCTTTAAGCTCTTTTCATCTTACTCGTAAAATATGAGATTGTCGAGCAATTGGCCTCTCCAACTCGTTAAAGTGATTGGAAGTGCCATCCCTCCTCTAGATTTTAATCTTTTTGGACCTGAGGGATCATTACAGAAAAAGATCGAGTGCTTGTCTTGTTTGGCTCGTTAAAACTATCGAAAATTCATCCCTTTTACATTATTTTATACTTTTTCAGACTTAAGGGATTATACTACGAAAAAGGATTACTGGAGTTTCCTTTCTGTCTCTTTTCAGACTCTCTAAAATTGAAAAGGACCGAGTTATCCTTACCATTAAAATCGCTAAAAAAATGGTGACAAACTTGTCCATGCAAACAAGAGCGAGTTTCACTATCGCTAGGCTTGCTAAAACATAGTGAGAGGTTTGCCCAAAGGGAAAATTATAGAACAAGCATATATTATCCTCCTCAAGCTTGACAAAAATAAAAAGGTACTGGTCAGAAATAACTGGGGAAAAATTGGGAAGAAAAATTGAAGAACTTTATTGGTAGCAGGTCGCTCTTGAACATGACACTTTCACTCCATCACCATGATTGAGTCAGGTTGGGTTATTCTGTTCACCGGCCATATCACCATTGGTCCTCCGCAGCATCCATTTTTGGGGTTAACGCTACCAATCCATTTCAGTGTCACCAATATGTTCAAGATAAGTCGCTCAGAGAATTCACCAACCTAGCTTATGCCTCATCCACTGCAATACCTTCACGCTTCATTCTTTCATGACCACCACCCTGAACCTTGTATCATCAGATCATTTTCACCTTCACAAAATCATTTGCTCTGTTTCATGTCATAGATGTGGGATTCATTAAGGCCCTCCTACGATAGGTCATTTTTTGTCAACATCAGCTCATTATCCAAGAAGTTGACTTAGAAACAACCCTTTCAGTACTTTGAAGCTTGCATGCCTCAATGGCAAGTTTCTCACTTTCGGTGATAGGTTTACATCAATGGCCTTCGATCGAAAGATTTTATGTGGTGTTCGATATCGAATCATGTATTCACACCATGTGAATTGTACTTTAGTACATTGAGCGTCATCATCATCATCGATGATTCCTCTCGCGCCTGTTAACAGCTTACATCATTGGCTAGTAATCAGGCGATGTCTTTCCATGTTTGACATCAGGACATCTTTTCACATGGATCGAATTGTACTTCGGGCGAAGATTGAACGAGTTTGAAGACCCTGGATCTAGTTTCATCCATCCGAGCTGCGATATATTTAGGAAAATAAAGACATCAAATGTACATCATAGCTGAGCAGATAATCATCCAAGCTAAGGGATGATGGCTCTACCAGAACCATCAGTTTGCCACACAGACGGTTGTCTGTCCTATGTACATGAAAATGAATTTATAAAGCTAAGCATGGGAATGCCCACCTTAGCTAGATCATGAAAATATTATGAAGATAATGTATTTTATTATATCTTATTACATGCCACCTTCTAGTTCGAAAAACCTTGGATCCTCATGATAAAGCATTTCACCTGACATCAAAAGATTTACGACCTCATGCTTTAGGGGGCAACTGTTATAGAAATATTTGGGCACTTGTCATGTGGAAAGAGTCGATGGTGCGGACACAACCAACCTCCCTAGAAGCTTAAGGCTTTCTAGTGACAAACAAGACAATTAAGAGCAATCATTCTCTAAATATGCATTTATCATACAAGAAATCAAGTGTTTAGATCCTACCTATAGTCCAACGCTGTTGTAGTAGTCCAGCCTCGTCGATCCGGATGAGCTCCTCCTTCTCTTCGAAACCTGCATTCACTAACAATCAAACGATTAAATAGCACCTGAATATCTCATAAAAAAGACATATTTAACATACAGAACAAGGAGTATATGAAACAACTCATAAATAACAAACTTTTGAGAAGAATGGACTTATTTGTATTAATAGGAAACAAAAGAAACCATTACAACCTGAGCCTTGGTGTTGTGCAAGTTCCTCCCAGGGTCCAACAAAAGTTTTCCTTTACTTTGACCAGCTCACCCACTTCCAAATGAAACAAGAAAGGATGACAATCTCTCCTCACAAGCTTCTACAAGGAAGTCCTAATCTCAGCAGCATCTACCCTTAGGAATGTTCAACTTTCAACCTCCCCTCCCTCTGGCCCAATGCATGTATTTATAGTGTTGTAGAGGAAGTTAATCAGGTCCACCATCAATGGGATAAGCCCCTCTTTGTGTGGGTTAGCTCCCCTCTTGATGGGATAAGTTCCTCTTCCATAGGGATACATGAACCATCTGGAGGCACTCCATACACGTCAAACAAGCTTCTAGAATGCTCTAGAAATGACTACAAGTAACTTTTTGGAGTGAAACTTGCGCCTTTTGACCTTTACAGGAGTACGCACCCATTGCTTTACAGACAAAGCGTACAAGTACGCAGGTATTGTGAAATTGGGTTGCGTACACGCAGGTAAGGCTAACAGAAACTGCGTACCCAGAGATAATTGACTTTAAATGACTTTTCTCTCTTTCTTGGAGTTTGACATGGAAAGCAGAGGCATGAGACTTGCCAAGGAGGATAGTATGACAGTTGATGGAGCCATACTAACTGCAAATAGTCATGGTGACATTTTTTAGTGTAGCAGCACTGCAACCCCAATCTCATATGTCCATAGACCAAGGGCTTCTAAGCCCCTAAAAGTGTTGTTTCATACCCTAAAGGAACAAGGTCAGCTGATTACATCATCTCCCAGAAATTCTCCCTGAAAAACTAGTCAGAACTGGTCAAAACTAGACCATCTCACCTGCTCCATGGTCAGGGTGTGATGCATCTCACCTATTACACACGGGGAGTGCGATTCATACTGAAAAAGCCTTCTGTAGGGTGCAATGGGTGAGAGTAGACAAATGGCAGAGGCAATTTGCTAGGTGGAAACCCATAGAATCTTCTAGAAACTCCTCATTTGACACTTGCCTCTTTGAATTCGCCCAGGGATGAGTAAGAGATCATGAAATCTCCAAGTGGAACCAAGAACTATCAGAGAAATGACACTAATCAAAATCCCCAAAGCTGACTCACCCACCTTCAAATATCTATATATGGATCCCTCATCCTAGAGATCCAAAGGCTGAAATTTTGGATTTTGTAAGGAAGTGTTGTTGGTTTCTCTGTGAAACATCATAGTGTTGGGTGATCTAGCTTTTCATGAGGTGAAGAGGGCTTTCATGCTAGGAGGATGGCATTGGGTCATACCAATGGGTTGTAATCCTCTCTTCTACTTCTTCTATCAATAAATCTATTTGAGTTTTCCTCCATATTCTTGTATATCTCTGAATCTTGTATTGATATATGCGTTTGTATGGTTAATATACATTTGATCATATATTGTTTATGGTTATAGATCTATATGGTTTGATGGTATTATGCTACTTTGACTCTATAGGTGTTCTTTGAAGCGGGACAAGTAAGGAAGGAGTGGCGAAGCTCTGTCAAAGGAGGGAGGAAACAAGCAAGGAGCCAAGTGAAAGACTGAGGTCGGTAATCTCTACTTCTCTCTCATCTATCTCTCATAAAGGAAAACACAAGTAAATTTAGTTTGTTTGTTTCTAAGATAGCTACTTGTCTTAGTGGGACTAGCAACTCTTAATGGACACTAGTTTTCCCGATAACACCTCGGTCAAAGCATGCTGATTGAGACCCATGGAGACCACGCAGGAGGCCAAAGTAGCCTCTGGGAGCCCCAAAAGGGGAAAAGGATGAGGTTTTTGATGCGCGATTAGTGCTAATCGCGCATCGCTAGGCAAACAAGGCCTTGAAGGGGGAAGCCCGAGCACTCGGTCACATTGAGAGCTAGGAAACCGCAGGCGAAAAAGCGAAAAGCGATAACATATGAAGGCGGGACCCGCGCATTGGAAAACTGACGGTATTGATCAGGGCGCCCTTGAACGGTAAGAGGTTTTGGACAGGAGCGGAGCGATCCCAAACACCAATCGATGCGTGGTAGGCGGAGGTGAGAGAAAACCGTCATTGATCATGTGCTATCTATCGAGAAAGTCAACTGTGCAAAATGTGCATATGGCGTTAGATCTAGAGGGCCCATATCAGACGGCTGAGATTGCACTTGATGGAAAGAAGAAAAATCGACAGGGGATTAAGCCATGTTTTGAAGGGATTTGGAATCCGTTTGACTACCACGATGGAGGAAGAACACATCCACGGTGGAGGAAGAACGCATCCACGACGTAACTAAAGAAACGAACTGATGAAGCATGCAGGCGCCATTTAGAGGAGGACAAGTGACCACTCTCTGAGCGTTCATGATGACGCCGAACACGGGGAACTCCAAGCGCCGCTGCAGAAGGTGAATCAACACAGGTGGAAGAGGAACCGAACATGCATAGGGATCGAATGGCTAAAACCATGAACAAAGATAGTCAAATTAGTTAGATTCAGAATTAGAGTCAGAATTGGAGTCCAAGTGACCAAGAGAGATAGTGAACCCTGAGAGTAGGACTGAACACAGAGAACAGTAAAGCTAAGCAGAAGAGACAGAGGGTCGAGCTAACCATGGGAAACATCGAGCACTAGTGAGCTTGAAGATTTAAGCCTTCCTATAGAGCAATATGTCCGGATTGAGCATCACATTTGGCTCTTTCCACTGTAGACCAATAGGTCACAGAGCTGGTAGGAAGAAGAAGAGTCTGTGTACTCCAAGTGGCTTGGGGAATCCTTGAACCACCCTGCCAAGCAAAATCTGCTAGAGGAGAACTCACATTGAGTCCCTGTATTGTAATTTCACTGCTGAAAGACACAATAAAACAAGGCCACCATTGAAGCTGGACTGGATTCGTAGCCCTGGAGAATAGGGCGAACTCCTTATTAAAACTGTTTGTGTCTTTGTGTTACTTACTGTATTTCTCTGTTGTCTTTCCAATTTATTGTCTGTGTATTGGAAATCTGATCGATCTATTGTTTCAATACCACAGAACACACACCATCACATGAGTCTGTAATACCTTTAGTTTAATCAATCTTTAACTGATGTCGCTCATAGGGTGAATATTAGATCATAGAAAGAAAGTTAGGAATATGAAGCATGACAAGCAGAGCAAAGAAGACAGTTTGAAGATGAAGAGCTGTGACAACAATCTATAGTTGAAATGAGAAAATATTTGAAGAGGAAGTTGTAGAAGACAAGATCAAATTGTTTCCTAGTACAAATTCAAGACAAACCAAAGAAAAATTACAACAACAACAAGTAAATAAATATGAATACTACAACAACAAAGTGCTACTAAGAATGAAGCAATTTCAAAGATATAAAATTTGAAAGAAAGGAAAAAGAAAATGCAAATTTGTAAAATTTTTGAATCATTGTAAGCATAGTTGAGACATAGAGCAGCATGCATGTTTGAGTGATGATTGAGTCAAGTTTTATTGTAAGCCTAACAGACATAGTTATGCCATGTTTGAGTTATGTTGAGTCATAAAGTCGTAATTGATTGAGTCAAGTTTTACTGAAACCTAACAGACAAAATTAAGTCATGTTTGAATTATGTTAATTCATACAGTCGTAATTAAGATAGAGTGTTGGAAATCGTAATTATTACTTCATACAAAGTTACTTTGGGAAAAAGTAAAATTTAGAGTATATTTACATGTAGAGTTACTTTGGGGGAGTTACTAGACTAAAAAGTTTAAATATCCTCACCCAGTTGATTGTAATCATTAAATTTGATTCATCAATTTAAAAACACATGCTCATGTTATTGTATGTGAATTGTGTGTTATATTTCCTCTATGACTTTACAACAACAAATAGCTTCACTCAATTAACACGCTTCATTTTCAAAATCTATCATAAAAACATCTTATATATCTATCGAGGTACATAATGAAACGAGGGAGCTATTGGGTGTGGAGCATGATTATTTAGAGGTCTTTGTTTCAGCCAAATGTATACCTAAAGAAGGTTGTACACCCCTCCACGCGGGGCGGTGCAGGGGGGACGTGTCCCCCCCCATAGGGGTCCGAGGGCTAGCGGTCCCCTAGCGGGGGTTAAGGGGGTAGCGCCCCCGAAGCTAAAGACATATGTAAAATTTCCTTGTAAAAGTATAGTAATTTCTAGTCAATCTAGTCCATTCATTAGGCGGATGATCTAACGGTAGAATATATGTTTAGTTTAGGGTTTTTTTCCCTAGAACGCAACCCCTCTCTTTGTATGAGGGCATTGTATTGAGGCTATGTAATAGATTTTTGTATTCTCAGACCGAGAAATAGAGAGGTGAGACTGTGAGAGAAAATAGAGGATATTATAATGGATCTGTTGTAGGTTGTGTCTCTTCATTTTGCTGGATAATAAAAAAGGAGGAACTGGTTGTTCGGAGTGGACGTAGCCCAAACTGGGTGAACCACGTATATCTGTGTCTCTCTGGTTTTATGTGTTTGTGTTTTTCCACATATTATGTGTCTTGCATTTCTCTGTCAAATTCAAAAATTTTCTAACATGAGCTTATGCTTATTTACAAGCACATGTAGAAAGTACTCAACGTAAGGTGCACATTTCGTTTTTGTTTTGAGAGACTCGTAAGTTGCACCACATACATGTCAATAATACTGGAAACATCTTCACATAGATGAATTTCAATGCAAAACTGGCCGATTTTGATATTTCAATGATGAGAAATTCCATCAAACTTGATACTAATAATTGTCTGTGCCAATTTTGATATTTCAATGATGACAAGATGCCATCAAACTTTTCTGAATTATTTCTTCTAAAGGATTCCCTTGAATATGTCCACACCTTGTCTAAATAGCTATATGATGATCTATGCTAAAATATTAGTTCGAAGATAAAACATAATAAAGAAAAATGTTAAGCATTATTAAAAAGATTTTTACGTGGAGAGGGAGAGGGGTGTGAATTTTCGCAAGGGGTGTGACTTTCGCACAATGCAGAGCTCACTTTCGTGCAACTATATTTCACGCAGCTATATCACTCTTCAAGAAGCTGATTTCGCGGACCTGGATTTTGTGCATCTATTACACAGACTTAAAAACACATAATTCACTCATGGAAAAACAAAGAGTAAAAAAAAGTAAGGTTGGAGCAATACTATAAAAACTTAGGATTGAATTCTAAATCATGAAAAATACATTCACATGAGACTGCAACTCATTCACCAAGTAAAACAAATGTTTTAAACTTCACGCAGAATAACACATAGTAAAACACAATAATTGTTGTTTTCATGTGCCCACTAAAATTTTCTCCACCATTTTCTCCTTATAGACTTTTGCTCTCCTTCTCTCCAACTCTCTTACTTTCTAACCACTATAAAATGACTTTTACATTCATATTTAACTCAACATACAATTTTACATTTAATATATGACAGAGAAAAATAATTAATATGATGTTGTTGTTGAGTGTGATCAGAATCACGCGGATGTTTGTGGGGTGTGGGCAATAGTCGCTGAATGAATGCTTGCCCATATCTATTTCACAAAATACATTAAATGCTTTAAATTCCTTGTTTCATTTCAGAATGGTTCCCACTTGGATTCAGTCCTTCCATCTTCAAACAAAGACGCAACTTGCAAAAATACTTCTAACAAGTATGGTTGTTGTTAGGGTGTTTATTGCGGTGGTTGGGATTATTATTTCCAACACTCCCCCTTAATCACAATTGGTGCCATTAAAAATTGCCAAACAGTTTCTGAGATAAACAAGATTTTCACGTGCCAATGGCTTTGTGAAGATATCAGCAAATTGATCTTGTGACCTGCAGTGTTGCAACACAATTTCATCATTGTTAAACAACTCTCTAATAAAATGATATGTAACATCAATATGCTTGGTCCTTTTGTGGAAGACAGAATTCTTTGACAATGCAATTGCTGAGGCGTTGTCACATAAGATAGTTGTCACTCCTTCTTGGTCATGACGAAGATCCCTCAACATCCTTCTCATCCAAACTGCCTGACATGCTGTTGTTGTTGCTGCAACATATTCATTTTCTGCTGTTGGCATTGACACTGTTGGCTACTTCTTGGAGGCCCATGAAATGTCTCCAGAACCAAAATGAAAAACATATCATGACGTGCTCTTTCTGTCATCGACACTTCCTTCCCAATTACTATCAGTGTAACCAACCAACCTGAAATCACTTTTTGATGTGTATAAAATGCCGTACTGTTTTGTCCCATTGACATACCTTAGAATCCTTTTCGCTGCTTGCCAATGTGTCTCCTTGGGTGTATCCATGAAACTTGACACCAAATTTACTACATACATTATATCCAGCTTAGTGGTGGTCAAATACATCAAGTTGCCTATCATGCTTTTGTATAATATTGGATTGACATTGTTGTTGTAATCTTCTTTGCTCAACTTCAACCCCATGACCGTTGGAGTTGGTGCGGACTTGCTGTTCTGCATTTTAAACCTCTCCAAAATGTCTGCCACATACTTCACTTGAGAGATAAAAATGTCTTTTTTTGTTTTCTTCACTTATATGCTAAAAAATATCTTAACAATCCCAAGTCAATCATTTCAAATTCACTCTTCATGACTTGTTTGAAATCAGCGATGAGGAAATCATCATTGCCTATAAAAATCAAATCATCTACATATAAGATGACAATGAGAATCTTACCTTCACTCTCTTTGATGTAGAAAGTAGGTTCACTGTCACATTTGTTGAAACCATTGTCCAACAAGTAGGCATCTATCCTATTGTACCATGTGCGTGGTGCTTGCTTCAACCCATAAAGAGATTTCCTCAACCAGTACAATTTCTCTTCTTGGCCTTCTATCTCATAACCAAGTGGTTGTGCAACGTACACTTCTTATTTCAGAACCCCATTTAAGAACGATGATTTTAGGTCCATTTGATACACTTCTAATTTATGTTGTGTGACAATCGCCACAACTACGCGCACTTCTCCATCCATGCGACTGGCGTGAACGTCTCCACGTAATCTCTTCCATGTTGTTACTTTTATCATTTGACAACTAACCTTGCTTTGTGCCTTTCAATATTTCCCTCAATGTTTCTTTTGGTCTTATAGACCCACTTTACTCCAATGACATGTTTTCTTTTCAGAAGGCTCACTAACTCCCATGTCTCATTCCTTTCTATTGCTTCTATTTCTTCCTCCATTATCGTAACCCACTTTTCTTCTTTGACTATCTTCAAAATGGATTGGGTCATCTATTAGTGTCAGTCTTTGAAGCCTTCCACCAGTGATAAAACATGCTCTTACAAAATGATTTCAAGGTGTCAAGGTCAAATTTTGTCATTTCAGTGAGTCTTCAAGCAAAATTTGGTCACTAGGTATTAGGTCTAGGGTTTGTTTTCAGTCCTTTCAAAGTTGTCCAAATGTTGGTCCATGTCACCATTCAGCTGAGTGTACCATCATTCAGAGTGTTTTCATCATTAGGTCAGGTTCCAATGGGTCATTTTACACCTTGTTCATGCTTCAGTTGTGCCTAGGTAAGGTTCATTTCCCTCTCCTAGGGTTTTGAAGGTAATTTCTCTTGGATGGTCAAATCATCAGCAAAACTTGTATCCTGATGTTCATACACCTTCCCCTATCCTTAATGTACCTTATTAAACACTTCCCATCACTGAGATCCCCCAAATTCCTCATTTTTCCACAAACCCTAGTTTCTTGCTACAATCCAACAATTTTCTAGGCTAGGTCTGTGTTTTGCCCTTTTGGACCCCTTCCCCTCACTCAATATTTGAAATTCCACTTTCCCCTACTTCCTAACATCCCTCCCTACTTCCAAAAATTTTCTCAAGAATTTAGAAGCCCCTTATCCCCTTCATTTCACTTCATTTCGACAAATCCCCTGTTCCACACATCGGGATAGGTTTTACTCAAATGATGTTTCTAAGCAAGAAAAGATGAATTTGGGAAAACTAAGAGAGGTTTTTGTCCAAAATAGGCCAAGGAAGAAAAAAATCCTTCACTTTTTACACAGGTGTCATGGTTTTAGAGAAATATCAAAAATACAGTTGCCTCAGGAGAATTGATGCACCTCTGAAGTGACCTTGGGAAAATCAATATTTCTTCTATCTTGGTTGGCCAAATTACTTTCTTTATGAGTCAAATGATAACTCGACACAAATAGATTTCCAATGAGCTATCTTGAGCTAAAATTGGAGTTGAGGAAGACCTTCAAACGTTGACTACAACAACACTCTACCTTTAGGTAGGCTCATTTTGCACATTTTTACCAGTCTTGGGAGATTTAACTTTCTACAGGGAAAATGAACTCCAAATTTAAAAATTCACGTTTGGTTGGAAAGTACACTCAATAATCATTCCAAAGAGCTATTTTTCACCCAATTGGGACACCTGGAAGGCCCTCAATACTGGTTTGAAAAAAGGTGCGGCGCACTGGCACGACGCACTTGTCAACTAAGCTCAAAACTCATTTCATTACCTTTCCAAGCCTCCAAATTTGCAAACAACCTCTCTAAAAGTAAGTAAAAATTCCTAAGTGACATTTCAAGATATTTTATCATCTTAGATGGTGTTTTGATAGGTGAAAAATCAAACCCTAGTTTGCTGCTCAGTTTCACTACAAAAATTGTCTAGGGTTTTCAAAAGTTGTCATTCTTGTTGTTATTCCCTTGCATCCATTTTGCATTCCCCTCCACTACATTTCCCAAGTCTCATTTCCCTTACCCCTATTCCATTCACACTCATCCTACTCCTTTATGCCCAAAACCTTAAAAACCCTAGCCCTATACCCTACTCCCACATCCTACTCTTTCACCACTCCTACTTCCGTATCAAAACCTTATCCTACATTCTAAAACCCTATTCACTCCCCTCATTCCCTAAAACCTCAAAACATACACTCCCTCAAGCACTCATCATCCCCATACACCTCACTCATCTTCCCTCAAGAACTCATCATCCCCATACACCTCACTCATCTTCCCTCAAGCACTCATCATCCCCATACACCTCATTCCTCTTATCTTTTAAAATATTTTCATACTCGTCTTGTCCCCACCTCATCCCTTCATTCCTCATCAGCTACTACATCATTAAAACCTATGGAGAAGGACCTCAGATATTTTCATCAGTGCCTCAGGAGGAAAGAGGATCTTTAGGACAGCAGGAGGTCAAAGAGACTGAGACCTTGAACAAGAAAACAAGCAACTTACCAACAAACAATACCTCATGGAGCTCAAAAACATAAAGAAAAACCAACAAGATGCCAAGAGGAGGAAAACCAAATTTACAAAACTTGAAAGGGAAATTCAAGTTAATTGTGAATCTTGGTTTGAGGTAACAAACATGATGTTGGAAAATATGCTGGAGAAAGCCAACAATGAGAAAAATATGTTGAGGAACATGGCATACCACTACTTGGCGAGAAACAAGGTGTGCAAAGCAATTGAAGGCCAAGTTTAAGAAAGCATCGAGGAAGCGAAAAGAGAAAGATAGACACCATATCTTCGCTGAGGCTTCCTTAGCCCAACATAGCACTTCATGAAGGACACTCACCCCAAATTTCAAGAAATTTGGGACACTTTTTGCAATTTTGAAATTTTTGGCCTAAAAAACAAGTTTTTTTGCCTGATGCGCCGCATCACTTGAAACGCGCTTTTGATGGGGACCTCCTTTTGAGGAAAACTCAGCATTTTTTGATTTTTCATGAAAAAATATGCATTCCCACAAATGGCCAAGAAATTTTGACAAGTTTTGAGCTTCCAAAAAGATCCAAAACACCTCAAAAATGACCTTTATGCCCCTTTTTGGACACATAGGAAGCAGTGTTGGGAGAACTCAGTTTTAGAGGGGCAAATGGAGGCCAAAGTAAAAAATTCGACTTTTTCTGGAACGTAGACAGGCATGCCTTTCCAACAAGCACATTTGGAATAAATTTGGACACAAGTAAGGCCTCCAAAAGCAGCTGCAAAAATGCATTATGCATAGGGAAATCAACATGGCACATTGGAGGAATTTTGCTCATTTTGGCAAGAAAACTCTGTTTTTCGCCTAGTTTCTTGACAGTTTGACTTATCTCCTTCTAATTGTCAAACTCATGATATAATTTAATGTGACTTGATGGATTTTGATGTAATTATGCTAAATTTTCACTCATGGAAGTAGCTTCATCCATGAAAAGGTAGTTTGCAACTAAATGAATCAGTTCCCTAGCTTTTAGAGGCAAGTTGTTCCACTACCTACTTTTTAGTTCTTAGTTTAGAATTTTTTGGAATAGCGCATAAACTCATGAGCTCAACCCCTAGAGGCTAGGATGAGTTTTTTTTTGTCTATATCTTGTGATTTTTCAGTCATTACCAAAGGTTGTACTTTTGGGAAAGCTTGGAGTTTCATTGTATACTCATTTCAGCAATTTGGCAAAGGAATAGACTAGGGTTTGCAACACTTTATGGGATTCTTGTGGAATCTCGATTTGGTATTGTGTTTCATTCTATAATTGAAAGTTTACATGTGTTTTATGTATTTCATTATCTCTCTCTATTCATCGTAACTAAATGAAACAAGGATAAAGGTAGAATTCATTGATTTGCAGTGCTCTACCTAGGGTTTTGTTTAGTTATTTATGTTTTCAGCTGTTTGAATAGGATCCTTGAGACTTCCATGCCCTCTTCAACTCCTCACTATTCTAAAAGCTCTCTATCTCACTCAATTTGAAGTACCAAACCATTTCCCTACCTCTCCCCATAGAGATCTCTGCAAAACTGAGCCTCATTCCCCGGACCCAAATCTGCCTTTCACATTTGAGCCAACAAAACATCATCAAATTCAATCAAACTCTTATGAACACATACCTAGCCTAAAATCAGTCTTCACATCAGTCATCTCAAGCCTCATTGATCATATTTTGCTGAGATTGACAAGGAGAGAGCCCTCTCTCGACCTGGTAGGGCTAGCTACCAGGTTAGGCATGGTTTGATGTTACCCTAGATCCTACCTTTCTTAGCCTGAGGTAGATTTAGGCACTAAAAACTGTGCGCACTGTCTCCATCCATGCGACTAGTGTGAACGTCTCCACGTAATCTCTTCCATGTTGCTACTTGTATCATTTGACAACTAGCCTTGCTTTGTGCCTTTCAATCTTTCCTTCAATGTTTCTTTTGGTCTTATAGACACACTTTACTCCAATGACATGTTTTCCTTTCAGAAGGCTCACTAACTCCCATGTGTCACTCCTTTCTATTGCTTCTATTTCTTCCTCCATTGTAATAACCCACTTTTCTTCTTTGACTACATCTTCAAAATGGATTGGGTCATCTACATCACAAAACAAGGCAAATAAGGAATTGAGGCCAACGCTACTATCAACTTCATCTTGCTCATAAATTTCATTTAAATTTCTGAATTTTGGTCTTCTTGTTCTTGTTGAAGATGAGCTTGACATGTCAGTTGGTGTTGTGCTTTGCAGTGTGCTGGGAGAAGCACTTGCTTGGCTACGCGAAACTGTCCTATTATTTGTTGATGATGTTGTTTATTGCCTGCTTTGTTGCACCTGAATAGGAGTAGAGGGAGTCACTGTTGAAGAATTACTTGTTGCTATTAATTCCTCTTTGTCCTCATGTGGTATGCATGCTTTGACCTTGACTGTCTTTTCTAGACTTCCATCTCATGCTTCATCTTCTATGAACTGCACAACTCTACTGATTATCGCCTTCTTGGCTAATCGATTATAGAGTTTGTAGGCCTTCGATTCATCACTTTAGCCCCTAACCCCCTTATTTCTGTAATGGGATCGAGTCATAGTCAAGAGTCAATAAAACCCATATTAATAATAGTAAGTGGTTGACCTGCAATTAATGACGGGACCACAGTTAGTTGCAAATGGGTCGTAGTATTAGATAGATGGTATTAATAAAACCCATGGTATTGATCCTTGGTATTGCATGTATGAGTCATATATAAAGGATAGAGACTCCCTGCGAGGAGCATCGTGTCTTATTTTTGTATCGAGCTCTGCTCTATTGGAGGTTGCCCCCTCGAAGAGGCTAGTGAACATTGCTTTCTGAATAATAAAATATTTGTTGTTGTCTCTCACTGTTCTATGTTCTGGGTATCTTTGTTCACATATTCTGTATTTGGGTATCTTTTGCAGGTTAAGAGCATAACAAGTGGTATCAAAGCGCTTTCCAAGGCCAGTGGGATCTCCATTTCGTAGCAATTTTTTTTTTTGGCTAGAGACGTGTTCCAGCATCTTTAAACCACAGGATTTGTCGTTGAGCTCATAAACCTGTAGATTTGGGGAGGCATGCACGTAGGAAATACAAGAGGTGGTCACGGTTGTTGGACTCCCTTGTAACCCTTGTGGGTACCGCTTCGAGTAGTAGCGCATTAGACAGAACCGCGTACAGACTGTCTTTCAAGTACCTTCTAGGTATATCGGAAGCCCCTTAGCTCCTCTGCGACCTCGCCATAGATAAACCTTCGGCCGTCTTGCTGCTACAGTACACCGAGAACAACACTCAGAGAGATTACTCGCCTGTACGATAGGGTAGTCGGGTTGTACGGCTAAGGGTACGGTTGATCCTCCTTAGTTAGAGCCCTGAAACATTGGGCCGAGTACTACTGTCAGACCCTTATGTATATTGCGATCTATAGCATCTGACACCCCTCGAGACCACAGTTCCATTTTCTATCTAGGGATCACGCATCATATCTGCCAGATCAGCGCGCAAAGAGGTGCAGCAGCAGCAGACATCAGTCTCGCAGTTCATATTTAGCAGACCAGCCATTCAGATCTATTGGATCCATCAAATCCGCAGCAGCAGCCTGTTCTGCCACCCAGAGCTATCCGATCCGCCATTCAGATCTCTCAGATCCACCAGATCTGAGTAGTTGTGTGGGATTCCTATACCGGGGTATAATTTTCGTAGGACTTTAGGCCGCATTGACATTTTGAGGATTTGAAGACTGCAATATTCATAAGGAAGGAGTAAAACTCCGTTCTTATTGGTGATCTAGCCCATCAGAATCAGGACGACGAGCTGAGCACAGTGGTAACATTCAATTCTTAGTGAAAAAAAAAAATTAGGTGGTCCCAATTTTAAAAAAACATCAGGTCGGTGCATGGTAGAAACTAGAGCTTAAGCTATGGCCAATTAAAGGATGGACAAACTTGACGAATCCTTGCAATCCCTCCACATTCAATTTGAACAACTAAATAGCCTGATCACGAGCATAATCCCGAAGGGCAAGGAGGCAGCCCACGAGGAGGAGTATAATGGCAATGGACACAGGGAGGGTGAGTCTAGCCACTCTCCTCACGTCTGGTGCACCCAGCCACCACCTGGTATCCAACAATCCCTTCAGCGACCGCCTAAGTTGGATATGCATAAATTTGACGGTTCTCACCTGGCAGCATGGATAGCACAAATGGAGCAGTATTTCAATATGAATAACATCTTAGATGACGTGACTCAGCTTATGGTGGGGAGCATGTACTTGGACAATGAAAGGTGGCAATGGTGGGAATGGCATCAACGTAGCAATGGACCTTTTCTGGCTTGGAACAAATTCAAAAAAGCTCTCTCAGACCGCTTTGACCAGGAATCTTCTTTTTTGGGTCGTCTTACTAAGCTTCGACAGACTGGCACAGTGGATGAATATATTAAAGCTTTTGAAGCCTTAGCCTTCCGCACTTGGGGTCTCTCCAATGTGTTCTACACAAAATGTTTTATCAGCGTTCTTAAAGAAGCCATCAAAGCCCAAGTCCTACTGCACCACCCTCCCACATGGACGAAGGCTTGCAAGGTATCCCATAACGTGGAACATGCATTAGCCGCCCAGTACATTCGCACAACCTTCTCCGCTAAAGGTCGCCCCCCATAGGCTCACAACACGACTCAAACACTTAAGGTCCAAAAGGTGTCACCGGCGGAAATGGCCGAAAGAAGAAAGCAAGGATTATGTTACTACTGTGATGAAAAATACTCCCCAGGTCATAAATGCAAGGAGCCCAAATTTTTTCAAATTGATGACACTGACTACAGCTCAACAGAGGAAGATCCACCACTTGAGGAACATGAGGCGCTAGAAGAGGACAACCAAAAGGACAATGTCTCTGACGAACCAGTTATTTCACTGCATGCTTTGGCAGGGATTTCTTCACCTCAAACTCTCAAAATCAGAGGTTTTATTAAACATCGCCCAATAGTAGTCCTGATTGATAGTGGAAGTACACATAATTTCATCCATCAAAAAGTCGCAGAAGAAGTGCATTGTTTTGTACGAGCATTTTCTAACTTCCAAGTCCAAATTGCGGATGGGGGCACAATGAAATGTGAAGGCCGCTGTGAAAATGTCAAACTTCAAATGGGGGATTATCAGTTGAAAACCCACATGTTTTCCATACACATGGGAGGTTGCAACATTGTCCTCGGTGTTGAATGGCTCCGCACTCTTGGGCCAATCACAATGGATTTCCAGGAGTTATATATGAGTTTTAAGCAGAACAACTACACACATACCCTCCGTGGACTCCAGGCGGGAGCTCCCTCTATCATCAGCTCGCATAGGATGGAAAAATTGCTAAAAAAGGGCCATCATGGAGTTATAGCTCAAATTAATGCCATCCAGGCAATCAAAACCAAGTCTCTCCCAATTCATCCTGAGATGCAACAAATTTTAAATAACCATCTGTCGGTCTTTGACAAGCCTCATGAGCTTCCACCCTCAAGAGGGGAACATGATCATAGCATCACCTTGGTTCCAGGGCCCCAACCCCCAAATGTGCGCCCATACAGATATTCGTTCACCCAAAAGAATGAAATAGAAAAAATAATCAAGGAACTTTTGGAAGCAGGAGTCATTCGTCCCAGCATTAGTCCTTATTCATCACTGGTGGTCATGGTTCTCAAGAAAGATGGGGAATGGCGGATGTGTCTAGACTTCAGGGCCCTCAATAAGTTGACAATCAAAGATAAATTTCCCATCCCGGTGGTTGACGATTTGCTGGATGAACTCAATGGGGCTCAATTCTTCACTAAGCTGGATCTTCGCTCAGGCTACCACCAAATTCGCATGAAGGAAGTCGACATTCCAAAGACTGCTTTCAGAACTCATGAAGGCCATTATGAGTTCCTGGTTATGCCATTCGGTCTTTGTAATGCCCCCTCTACTTTTCAGAGCCTTATGAACCACATTCTCAAACCATATCTCAGGAAATTTGTCCTTGTCTTCTTCGATGACATCCTCATCTATAGTTGCACTTGGGCCGCACATCTTCAGCATGTAGATCTACTCTTGCAACTGCTCCGCAAGCATAAATTATTTGTCAAGATGTCCAAGTGTTCGTTTGGCATGGAAGAAGTTGAGTATTTGGGCCACATTGTGGGGCGTGAAGGTGTCAAGGTGGACCCCAAAAAGATCCAGGCAATGCAGGATTGGCCTCAACCTAAGACCTTGAAGAGCTTGAGAGGATTTTTGGGTCTCACAGGCTATTATCGTAAATTTGTCCGCAACTATGGTCGCATAGCGAAGCCCCTCACTCAACTCCTACAGAAAAATTCATTCTTCTGGAATGAGGCAGCACAATAGGCATTTACAGCTCTAAAAAATGCCATGTGTTCCACTCCAGTCTTAGCACTACCTGACTTCACCAAATCTTTTGTCATTGAATGTGATGCTTCGGGTACAGTTATTGGGGCGGTCTTAATGCAGGAAGGGCGACCTTTGGCCTTCACAAGCCAACAACTAAGAGGAAAGAATCTGGGCCAATCTACCTATGAGAAGGAAATGATGTTCATCTTACATGCAGTAGAGACCTGACGACCTTACTTATTGGGGCGACATTTCCAAATCCGCACAGATCATCACAGTCTTAAATATTTTTTGGAGCAACACCTATCCTCCCCACAACAAAATAAATGGCTCGCCAAAATGCTGGGATATGATTATGAGATCATTTACAAGAAAGGGAAAGACAATAGTGTAGCAGATGCCTTATCTCGCCAATTTGAGGAGGAAAGTACTCTGCTAGCAATTTCCCTCCCCATTCCAGAATGGATTGAAGAGGCTCGCAGGGAATGGTTTTCACATCCCGGGCTCTCCCAACTCATTTCTCAATTGCAGGTAGATCCAAATTCCACCAAGGGCTACTCGTGGCAGGATGATATTCTTCGCTACAGGGACAGGGTCGTAATATCACCAACATCCACCCTCAAAAGTCGAATTTTGGCATAATTGCACTCATACCCCATTGCAGGACACTCGGTCTTTCAGAAGACGTATGCTCGCACCAGAAGATCATTTTTTTGGACAGGCATGAAAAAGGACATCCTTACTTTCGTAGCAGAATGCGATGTCTGTCAACGCCACAAAGGGGAGACCGTCAACACACCAGGCACATTACAACCGTGGCCCATCCCAACATCAATTTGGACGGAGGTTTCTATGGATTTCATTACAGGTCTTCCAAAGTCAGGAAACAAGTCAGTCATCATGGTGGTTGTGGACCGACTTTCAAAGTATGCTCATTTCTGTGCACTACCCCACCTGTTTACACCAACTTTGGTCGCTCAATCTTTCATGGATCAGATCTTCAAATTGCATAGCATGCCCACTTCTATTGTATCCGATCGCGACCCGATCTTCACCAGTAATTTTTGGCAGGAACTCTTCAGGATACAAGGCACTCAACTACAACTCAGTACTTCCTATCACCCGCAAACGGATGGTCAAACTAAAGCTGTCAAAAAATGTCTAGAAACCTACCTTAGGTGTTTCACTTCAAAAAAGCAACATCTTTGGGTACAGTGGTTACCTCTGCCTGAATGGTGGTATAACACCAACTATCATGCCACCACAAAAATGACACCCTATGAAGCAGTATATGGTCAATTCCCTCCTTCCCCTACTTATTATCTCAAGGGGTGCTCAAAAGTACAAGCAATGGATCAACTCCTACAACATCGCGCAACCATGCTCGTCCATCTTAGAGAGAATCTTCATCAAGCTCAAAACTGCATGAAGCAGCAGGTATACCAGCATCGCTCAGAGCGCCAATTTCAAGAAGGGGATCAAGTCTGTTTGAGGTTGCAATCATATAAGAAAACATCACTCAAAGACAAGGGTTGTCAGAAACTATCTCCAAAATTCTACGGACCATATCAAGTACTTCAGTGCACTGGAGAAGTGGCTTACAAGTTGGCTTTTCCACCTACTGCAAAAATTCATCCAGTTTTCCATGTCTCATGCCTCAAGAAAGTGATTGGGAACAATTGAAGAATTCAAACCAGTCTACCTAAATTGGACGAATAAGGGTCCATCTGGCTCCAACCTGAACAGGTCCTAGACACACGAGACAGGCACTTGCGGGGCCGCATGATTAGGGAAGTCCTTGTCAAGTGGAAAGACAACTCTCTGGAAGATGCAACTTGGGAACCATCCACTATTCTTCAGCAGTTTCCGCACCTTCATCCTTGAGGACAAGGCTAGTCTTAAGGGGGAGGGCATGTTGGGGTCCCACCCTAATCCCCTTATTTCTGTAATGGGATCGAGTCATAGTCAAGAGTCAATAAAGCCCATATTAATAATTGTAAGTGCTTAACCCGCAATTAATGACGGGACCACAGTTAGTTGCAAATGGGCCATAGTATTAGATAGATGGTATTAATAAAACCCATGGTATTGATCCTTGGTATTGCATGTATGAATCATATATAAAGGATAGAGACTCCCTGCGAGGAGCATCGTGTCTTATTTTTCTATCGAGCTCTGCTCTATTGGAGGTTGCCCCCTCGAAGAGGCCAGTGAACATTACTTTCTGAATAATAAAATATTTGTTGTTGTCTCTCATTGTTCTATGTTTTGGGTATCTTTCTTCTCATATTCTATATTTGGGTATCTTTTGCAGGTTAAGAGCATAACAAAAGCAAATAAGGAATTCAGGCCAACGCTACTATAAACTTCATCTTGCTCATAAATTTCATTTAAATTTCTGAACTTTGGTCTTCTTGTTCTTGTTGAAGATGGGCTTGACATGTCAGTTGGTGTTGTGCTTTGCAGTGTGCTGGGAGAACCACTTGCTTGGCTACGCGAAACTGTCCTATTATTTGTTGATGATGTTGTTTATTGCCTGCTTTGTTGCACCTGAATAGGAGTAGAGGGAGTCATTGTTGAAGAATTACTTGTTGCTATTAATTCCTCTTTGTCCTCATGTGGTATGCATGCTCTGACCTTGACTGCCTTTTCTAGACTTCCATCCCATGCTTCATCTTCTATGAACTGCACAGCTCTACTGATTATCACCTTCTTGGCTAATGGATTGTAGAGTTTGTAAGCCTTAGATTCATCACTTTATCCAACAAATATACATTTCTCCCCCTTGCTGTCCAACTTCTTCCTCAACTCATCTAGAACATATGCATACGCCACACATCCAAAAATTCTCATGTGAGTGACACTATGGTTTCTTCCACTCCATGCCTCTTCAGGAACTATGTTCTGGATGCTTTCGGTTGGACATCTATTCAAGATATATGTTGCACAAGTGACAACTTTAGCCCAATAGACATTTGGTAAATGCTTTGCCTTCAACATACTCCTTGCCTTCTCCATAATGGTCCTATTCTTCCTTTCTACCACACCATTTTGCTGAGGTGTATAACTTGTTGTAAATTGCTTGTGAATTCCATGTTCCCTACAAAAACAAAGGAAACCATTTGAGATGTATTCTCCACCTCTGTCAGTCCTAAGGAATTTGATGTAGTGTCTGCTTTGCTTCTCAGCAAGAACCTTGTATTGGTGAAAGTGCTCAAACACTTCACTTTTCTGTTTTAGGAGATAGACCCATGTCTTCCTTGTGTAGTCATCTATGAATGTTAATACATAGTGGCTGCCACCAATTGATGGTGTCTGCATTGGTCCACATAAATTTGAGTGGACAATCTCTAAAGGTGCCTTTGCCTTTACTGAATTTCCTGCTGAAAATGTCTCTCTATGTTGCTTTCCAAAGATACATCCTTCACATAGGCTGCCCGGTTTTTCTATGAGTAGGAAACCCTTCACCATGCCTTTCCTATGCAGAAAACTCAACCTCCAAAGTTGAGATGACCAAATCTTGAATGCCATAACCAGTTTTCATCTTTTACCTCTGTTTGAAGGTTTACTTGTGTGACAACTGCCTCTTTTCTTCCATTCTCCTTTGATTTCATTGAGAGTTGTGCTTATGCACCTTCTTTCTGCAAATCTAATTTTAATTTTAGGGGAAACATTCTATTGTTTGTCATATGAACCTTTGCAATCAGTTGTCTGCTTGGAGGCCTATCCAAAATTGTGCACACATCATTTTTGAAGAAGACATTGTATCCCTTTTGCATGAGTTGTCCAATGCTTATGAGGTTGTGCTTCAGACTAGGGACAAAGTAAACATTTGAGATGTACTTCTTCTCCTCCTTCTTTGTTAGGATATTAACTCTTCCTTTACCCATGACAAAGACTTTGCTATCAGTCCCTAATGTCACTTCAAATTTCACACTTTCATCTAGAACTGTGAGAGATCCTTTCTCTCTTATATGGCCACAACAATGGCATCAAACCTTGCTGGAAAACTTCTCAAAACATTTCCAACTATTCTTCTTTCCTCAAGTATCTCACCATGAGACCTGATTTGAGTAACCAACCCACTTACTTGTGTAAAAAACAAGTTTATATTCTCAGACTCTTTCATACAAAGTGTTTCAAAATCTCTTTTCAACATTTGCAGCTTTGTTGTCTTGACTTTTCTCATGCCTTGGTAGGTTGTTTGGAGGGTGTCCCATGCTTGCTTGGACTTCATTGCTCCTGCAACCCTTGGGAAAATATAAAACAAGGCTTTTGAGTCCTTCATGTTGTCCCTTAACAAATATTTTTCTTGTTGAGATAAGGCATTTGTATGCTACTGCATCTCCTAGTTCTTGAAAACCATTCTCCACCAAATCCCAAATGTCTTGAGAAGAAAATAGGGCCTTCATTGTAATAGCCCAATAATCATAATTTTTGCCATTATTGTTAAAAATATTTGGGAAATTTAATTTTCACGGAGCAGAGGGGTAGAGAGTTATGACTTTCATGAAGCTACTTTTGTGAAAATAGATTCGTGCACCGCGAAGCTGATTTCGTGCAGCTACCTTTGCGCACCGCGAAGCCATTTCCCAGACTTGGATTTCGCGCACCTAGATTTTGTGCACCAAAAATTGCTCCACCATTTTATTCACAGAGAATTGCACTCTTTTTCTTTTGTCCTCTTACTCTCTCTAACCTATTACAAAATTACTTTTACATTCATATATAACTCAACATACAATTTTACATTTAATTCATGACAGAGAAAAATTAATATGATGTTTTTGTTGAGTGTGATCAGAAACGCGCAGGTGTTTCTGGAGTGTGGGAAATGGTCGCTGAATGAATGCTTCCCATATGTGTTTACCAAAGTACATTAACTGCTTTAAATTCCTTTGCTAAGTTTCTAAATGGCTCACATCTAGCTTCAATCCTTCTATCTTCAAGTAGAGACACAACCTGAAAAAATACGTCTGACAGGTATGGTTGTTGTCAGGCTGTTTATTGCGGTGGTTGGGATTATTATTTCCAACACTCCCCCTTAATCACAATTACTGCCATTGAAAATTTTCAAATAGTTTCTGAGATAAACAAAACTTTCACCTGCCAATGGCTTTGTGAAAATATCAGCAAATTGTTCCTGTGACCTGCAGTGCTCCAACACAATTTCATCATTGTTGACCAACTCTCTAATAAAATGAAATTTAGCATCAATATGCTTGGTCATTTTGTGGAAGACAGAATTATTTGACAATGCAATTGCTGATGTGTTGTCGTAGAAAATAGTTGTCGCTCCCTCTTCGTCATGATGAAGATCCCTCAACATCCTTCTCATCTAAACTACCTGACACGTTGTTATTATTGTTGCGACATATTCAGCTTCTGCTATTGACAGTGACACTATTGGCTACTTCTTGGAGGCCCATGAAATGGCTCCGGAACCCAAATGAAAAACATATCCTGACGTGCTATTTTTGTCATTGACACTACCTGTCCAATCACTGTCAGTGTAACCAACCAACCTGAAATCACTTGTTGTTGTTTACAAAACGCCATACTGTTTTATCCCATTGACATACCTCATAATCCTTTTCGTTGCTTGCCAATGTGTCTCCTTGGGTGTCTCCATGAACCTTGACACCAAACTTACTGCATACATTATATCCAGCCTATTTTTTGTCAAATACATCAAGTTGCTTATCATGCTTTTGTATAATGTCAGATTGACATTGCTGCTGCAATCTTCTTTGATCACCTTCAACCCTATGACAGTTGGAGTTGGTGTAGACTTACTGTTCTCCATTTTATACCTCTCCAAAATTTCTGCCACATACTTTGCTTGAGAGATAAAAATGCCATTTTATGTTTGCTTCACTTCTATGCCCAAAAAATATCTTAACAATCCCAAGTTAGTCATTTCAAATTCACTCTTCATGACTTGTTTGAAATTAGCGATGAGAAAATCATCACTGCCAGTAAAAGTCAAATCATCTACATAAAAGCCAACAATGAGAATCTTACCTTCACTCTCTTTGATGTAGACAGTAGGCTCACCGTCGCATTATTTGAAACCATTGTTCAACAAGTAAGCATCTATCCTATTTCACCATGTGTGCGGTGCTTGCTTCGACCCATAAAGAGTTTTCTTCAACCAATATACTTTTTCTTCTTGGCCTTCAATCTCATAACCAGGCAATTGTGTGACATACACTTCCTCTTTCAGCACTCCATTCAAGAATGTCGACTTTACATATATCTGATACACTATCCATTTATGTTGTGTGGCAATCGCCACAACTGCATGCACTGTCTCCGTCAGCGCAATTGGTGCGAACGTCTTCGCGTAATCTCTTCCATGCTGCTGCTTGTATCCTTTGACAACTAGCCTTGCTTTGTGTCTTTCAATCTTTTCCTCAATGTTGCTTTTGGTCTTATAGACCCACTTTACCCCAATAACATGTTTTCCTTTCGGAAGGGTCACTAACTCCCATGTGTCATTCCTTTCTATTGCTTATATTTCTTCCTCCATTGCTGCAACCCATTTTTCTTCTTTGACTGAATCTTCAAAGTGAATTGGGTCATCTACATGACAAAATAATGCAAATAATGAATTCAAACCTGCGCTACTATCAACTTCATCTTGCTCATAAATTTCATTTAAATTTCTGAATTTTGGCCTTCTTGTGCTTGTTGAAGATGGGTTTGATATGTCACTTGGTGTCGCTTCTTGCGGTGTGCTTGGAGAAGCACTTTCTTGGCTACGCGAAACTATCCTATTATTTTTTTATGGCATTGCTTATTCCCTACTTTGTTGCACTTGAATAGGAGTAGAGGGAGTCACTGTTGAGGAATTACTTGTTGCTGTTAATTCCTCTTTGTCCTCATGTGGTATGCATGCTTTGACATTGATTTTCTTTTCTAAACTTCCATCCCATGCTTCCTCTTCTATGAACTGCACATCTCTGATGACTATGACCTTCTTGGTTGATGGATTGTAGAGTTTGTATGCTTTGGATTCAACACTGTGTCCAACAAATATGCATTTCTCCCACTTGTTGTCCAACTTCTTTCTTAACTCATCCGGAACATGTGCATAAGCCACACATCCAAAACCTCTCATGTGAGTGACATTTTGTTTTCTTCCACTCCATGCCTCTTCAGGAGCAATGTTCTGGACACTTTCGGTTGGACATCTATTCAAGATATATACTGCATAAGCGACAACTTCAGCCCAATAGTCATTTTGCAAATTCTTTGCCTTCAACATACTCCTAGCCATCTCCATAATGGTCCTATTCTTCCTTTCTTACACACCATTTTGCTGCGGTGTATATCTTGTTGTAAATTGCTTATAAATTCCATGTTCCTTCCAAAATCGAAGGAAGTCATTTGAGATGTATTCTCCACATCTAACTGTCCTAAAGACTTTGATGAAATGTCCACTTTGCTTTTCAACTAGAGCCTTGTATGGCAAAAGCGCTCAAACACTTCACTTTTATGTTTTAGGAGAAAGACCCATGTCTTCCTTCTGTAGTCATCTATGAAGGTCAATACATAGTGACTGCCACCAATTGATGGTGTCTGCATTGGTCCACATAAGTCTGAGTGGACAATCTCCAAAGGTGCCTTTGCCCTCACTGACTTTCCTGCTGGAAATGACTCTCTATGTTGCTTGCCCAAGATACATCCTTCACATATGCTATCTAGTTTTTCTATGAGTGGTAGACCCTTCACCATGCCTTTCTTATGCGACAAATTCAAACCTCCAAAGTTGAGATGTCCAAATCTCAAGTGGAATAACTAGTTTCATCTTTTACCTCTTCTTGAAGGTTTACTTGTGTGACAGCTGCCTCTTTTCTTCCATCTTCTTGTGAGTTTGTAGATAGTTGTGCTTGTGCACCTTCTTTCTGCAAATCTGATATTATTTTTAGGGGAAACATTCTATTGTCTGTCATATGAACATTTGCAATCAACTGTCAGCTTGGAGGCCTATCCAAAATTGTGCACACATCATTTTTTAAGAAGACATTGTATCCTTTCTTCATGAGCTGTCCAACACTCATGAGATTATGTTTCAAACCGGGGACAAAGCAATCATCAGAGATGTGTTTCTTCTCCACCTTCTTTGTTAGGACATTAACTCTTCCATTTCCCATGACAGAGACTTTGCTATCAGTCCCTAATGTCACTTCAGATTTCAAACTTTCATATAGATCATAAAACATTTCTATGTTTCCTGACATGTGGTTGCTACACCCTGAATCTAGATACCATATATCACTCTGTTTTTCTTGTGTTACATTACAGGAAAAAGACATGCTATCATGGTTTTGATTTTCTCTTGTGAAATTTACACTTGGTTTGTTACTAATGTCATATTGCTTCTTTCTACATTCATTTGCATAATGACCATACTTCTTACGGTAATGACATTGAACTTGAGATTTATCATACCTTTGACCTTGTGCTTGATTTTGGCTTCGGCCTTGACTTGGATTTTGATTGTTGCGTCTTCCACTTGAGCTTGAAGGGCTGCTTCTTCCAGCTATGTATGGGCTTCTTCCTCTTCCTCTGCCTCGACCTTGACCAAATGATACTTGTGTCTTGAAGGCATGCTCTAATGAGGAGCTTTCTGCTCTATTCAGTCTATGTTCATGAGAAATCAGTGATGCATTAAGCTCATCCATTGAGAACTGTGAGAGATCCTTTGTCTCTTCTACTGCCACAACAATGGCCTCAAACCTCGCTGGCAAACTTCTCAAAACTTTCTCAACTATTCTTCTTTCCTCTAGTGTCTCACCATGAGACCTAATTTGAGTAACCAACTCACTTACACATGTAAAAAAAGAATCTATATTCTTAGACTCTTTCATACAAAGTGTTTCAAAATCTCTCCTCAACTTTTGTAGCTTCGTTGTCTTGACTTTTGCCATGCCTTGGTAGGTTGTTTGGTGTGTGTCCCATGCTTGCTTGGACTTCGTTGCTACTGCAACCCTTGGGGAAATACTTTCATGAATTTCTTGAAAGACATAAAACAGGGCTTTTGAATCCTTCTTCCTATTGTCCTTTAACACATCTCTTTCTTGTTGAGATAAGGCATTGTATGATGCTGCATCTACTGGTTCTTGAAAACCATTCTCCACCAAATCGAAATGTCTTGAGAAGAAAATAGGGCCTTCATTGTAATAGCCCAATAATCATAATTTTTGCCATTAAACTGAGGTATTTTAGGATTAGTCAAGCTTGTGCTTGATGTTGCCACTTGTTAATGTAAAAAAAACTTTCTACATGTTGGTAAATATGCTAAAAAACAATCCGTGCTCCAAACAATTTTCATTTGTTAGTAAAAACACTTGTTTTTACACTAACAATATTTAACCTGCTTGATACCATGTTAAAAATATTTGGGAAATTTAATTTTCACGGAGCGGAGGGGCAGAGGGTTATGACTTTCACGAAGCTACTTTCGCGAAACTAGGTTCGGACATTGCGAAGTTGATTTCACGAAGCTACCTTCGTGCATCGTGAAGCAATTTCCCAGACTTGGATTTCACGCACCAAAATTTGCTCCACCATTTTCTCCACAGAGACTTGCGCTCTTTTTCTTTTGTCCTCTTACTCTCTCTAACCTATTACAAAATGACTTTTACATTCATATATAACTCAACATACAATTTTACATTTAATTCATGAGAGAGCGAAATTAATATGATGTTGTTGTTGAGTGTGATCAGAAACGCGCAGGTGTTTGTGGAGTGTGGGCAATGGTCGCTGAATGAATGCTTACCCATATCTGTTTACCAAAGTACATTAACTACTTTAAATGCTTTTTTTGAGTTTCTGAATGGTTTGCGTCTGGCTTCAGTACTTCTATCTTCAAGCAGAGTCACAACCTGCAAAAATAGGTCTTACAGGTATGGCTGCTGTAAGGTTGTTTATTGTGGTGGTTGGGATTATTATTTCCAACAATTAAACTAAGGTATTTGAGGATTAGTCAAGTTTGTGATTGATGTTTCCATTTCTGAGTGAAAAAAAACTTTCTACCTACTCGTAAATATGCTAAAAACAATCTTCCCTCAAAACAATTCTTACTGTTAGTAAAAACACTTGTTTTTACACTAACAGAGTTTAACTCGCTCTGATACCATGTTAAAAATATGTTTACACACAGAGTCAGAGTAAAAATAATTTACGCGAAGAGTCAGAGGGGTGTGAATTTTCGCGAGGGGTGTGACTTTGGCGCAACTGGATTTCGCTCACCGCCAAGCTTGATTTCGCGCAGCTAGGGCCCACCAAGATTTGCTCCGTCATTTTCTCCTCAGAGACTCTCGCTTTCTAACCACTACAAAATGACTTTTACATTCGTATTTAACTCAACATACAATTTTACATTTAATACATGACAGAGAAAAATAATTAATATGATGTTGTTGTTGAGTGTGATCCCGCATGTGTTTGTGGAGTGTGGGCAATAGTCGTTAAATTAATGCTTGCCCATATCTACCAAAATACATTAAATGCTTTAAATTCCTTGTTGCATTTCAGAATGGTTCCCTTCAACCCTTCCATCTTCAAACAGACAGAGAGGCAACCTGCAAAAATACTTCTAACAAATATGGTTGTTGTAAGGGTATTTATTGCGATGGTTGAAATTATTATTTCCAACCAACATACAGATTGTTTACTCTTTAAACTTTATTTAAAAACAAAACATGGTAAAGAAGTTAAGGATCCCGATCATCAAATTCAAGAGTTACGTAAATCTGTAATTATGTTCATAATCTTTCAGCATGAGAAAGACAATATCAAGATTGCAAAATTGACAAATGATTATTAAGATATTCATTAAATGGGGGGACTTTATTAAAATTTAAGTATAGTACACACTCCCATCTAAACAGTTTGGACCAACTCATATGGCAAACAATCACTTGGAAAAATATATGGCATAAATTTTTAGTGGGTTTTTTCGATGGAGCATGTTGTATGAGGAAATGTGGATGTGGGGTATAGATAGTCACTGAGCCAGGAAAATAATATCACTTTTGGTTGGAGGGGAGGCAAAGATAGTAGGTCTATGAGAAGTGTTGATAGTAGGGAAAAAGTTGGGATTGGAGAGCTTATAGGTCTTTGGGGATGCAAAAGGCATTATCTGACTAAGGGACAAAATAAATTCAACCTTCCCATTTTGAAAAATTGGATGAAGCACATGAAAACTATGGTAAGCACATACCAACACATCAACATTGAACATATTTACAAAGAACAGAACTAGACAACAGATTTACTATCCAAAAAAGGCATTGGGAAAGAACCAGATAAATTGTTTTTTTTACAGTATTTGATGATGGGTTAAGACAAATGTAGAAGTATTAACTTTTGAAAGAGTTAGAAAACAATACTGAGTAATACTGGATGCATGGACATTTTTTACTGTAAAAAAATGAATACATTTTGTGTTTTCTTTTTTATCATTAAGTAGTATATGGACTAAGTAAGATTTACCGTGTAGTAATTACAGAACGTAAGTAAGACTTACCATGAACTACAGAACTTAAGTACCTAAAAATAGAAGACGGTTAGTAGAAATGACACCATCACTGTGTTGAAATATAATTTCAACTGTCGTGCAGGGACAACGACGGCAGCGTAGTTTTGAAAACCGCCAGTACCATTCCCCACACCGTTTTTGCTGATCAACGGTATTTTCCGAAGGGGCTCCGATCAGTGCGATATGTCGACACGTGGCCGCGAAACTATTCCAAAACAACCCATTCCCCGGCCGGTAAATTTCGTGCGATGGGGGCTTCAGGGGATTGCAGTCAACCGTCCGATCAGATCAATGGTCATGGCAGCAGGGTACATGGTTCTTGGTTATCAGGCTGACCTCCATGCGATTGACATGAAGTTTTTTGTTGACTGCCAGTTTTTTGTCAGCAAAGAAATAAATGAAAGTTAATGTGAATGGTATTCGATTGGTAAAGTTTTCAATTTTAATGTTTTTTTTTTATGCACGGAAGTATGGCAAATTAAAAGAAAGGTATGGTCATTTTTTTGTTAAAAAATTATACACAATGTAATATGTAAAAAATAAAAATAAAAAAGCTTGTGTGTCATTTTGCTTTGTTGTTTTTTAAGGAGATACAGGGGAAGCACGCACCAGCGAATGTAGTGGCTCGTTAAATGAAATGCAGTGTAAAAGTGCAACAACACAAATGTAATTTTTTTTGTAATACGCAGCAGAGTGTATGAAGAAGTGAAAAAGGGGGATTTCTTTTTGCAGGAGTTTGAGCACATGGAATGCGCAGCAGTGTAAAGAATTTTTTTTTGTTGAATGTAAAATGCGAATGTAAGAGATTTTTACAGCAGTAAATGTAAGTTTTATTTTTACACACAGTAGTTTAAAAATAAATTTTTGGATCTAAAACAAAGTAATTTGTTTTGTGGAAGTTCTTGGAGAATCCCTCTGGCAGAGAAAGAATTTGTAACAGCAGTTATTTTTAATGAATACAAGTGTTCTTTGAGCATGTGTAAATCTCTATCTTCAGCAAACAAATTTTTGATCCTGTGGTTAAAACAGAGCATTGTTTCTTTGTTCATTTTTTGTTTGAAATTACCAAAAATTTCCAACATGGTATCAAAGCTTGTCCAAGCTCTTTGAAGGTGTCAAAGAAGCTGAAGGAAGGATTTTTGTTGCAGCAGCTTCTCCAACAGAGTGAAGACTCAGTCAAAAAAATCCAAGGTATTTCTTAAGTTTTTTTTGTTGAGGACAGTCTGTTATTTCAAATACACAGTCAGATATTTGAAGCATAGTTAAAAGTGCAAGGAATGGCTAGCTCCAGCACCAGCACTAGCATGGGTATCTTTAATACTCAGCTCCCACAGTTTAGGGAAAAAATATGACTATTGGGCAATAACCATGAGAGCCTTGTTTGCCTCACAAGATTTATGGGAACTTGTTGAGGATGGATTTGAAAAACCAGCAGATGAAAATGAGTTTAATAGGTTAATTTATGCACAGAAAGATCTGTTGAAGAGCAATAGGAAGAAGGATTCTAAAGCCCTCGTATTCTTATATCAAGCAGTGCGTGATAGTGTGTTTCCAAGGATAACAGCAGCTAAGAGATCCAAAGAAGCATGGCAAACCCTCAAGACAGCCTATCAAGTCATGGAGAAAGTGAAGACAACAAAACTACAGTTGTTGAGGAGAGATTTTGAGAATCTGTGCATGAAGGAGTCAGATAATATTGACTCATTCTTCACACAAGTGATTGGTCTAGTCACACATATAAGGTCTCATGGAGAGATTCTTGAAGAAAGAAGGATTGTGGAGAAACTATTGAGAGTCCTACCCTCAAAGTTCGATGTGATTGTCACCACCATAGAAGAAACAAAGGATCTCACAAATTTTTCAGTTGATGAACTACATGCATCACTAATAACACATGAGCAGAGATTGAGTAGAAATGAAAACTCATCTTTATAGCATGCCTTCAATACCTAGATGTCCTTTGGAAGAGAAAGAGGTCAAGGCAAAGGAAACAAGAGAGCAAGAGGTAGAAGCCAAAATAGAGGTGGAAGAAACAGTCCAGCAAATGCTCAAGGAAGAGGCAGCAATCCAAATCAGAACCAAGGCCAAGGCAGTAGCCAACAAAGTGGACAACATCATGATCAAGGACAAAGGTATGAAAAATCCAATGTCCAATGTTATTATTGTAAAAAATATGGGCATTATGTCAATTAATGTAGGAAGAAGCAGCATGATATGAGCAATAGATCTAGTGCAAATTTCACTAGAGAAAATATCAGCCAATATAATTTTTGTTAGCTTGTAATATCGCTGAAACAAAGAGTGATGATATATGGTTTCTAGACGTCGGTTGCAGTAACCATATGACAAGAAACATAGCCCTATTTTCTAAGTTAGATCATAATGTGAAGTCACAAGTCACACTTGGGACTGATAGTAATGTTTTTGTTATGGGAAAATGAGAGGTAAAAATCTTTACAAAGAAAGGTGAAAAGAAAACCATGGCAGATGTCTATTATGTTCCTGAAATGAAGTGTAACCTCTTAAGTATTGGACAACTTGTTCAAAAGGGTTACAATGTTTTCTTTGAGAATGATGTATGCACCATCATGGATAGAAAACCCAGCGAACGATGTATTGCTGAAGTGAAGATGACAAGGAACAGGAGGTTCTCTCTCAGGATAAAAGTTGATTTAAAAGATAGAGTTGAAATTGCAGCAGTTACACAAAAGGCTTTCCAAAGTGAACCAAAGGATGAAAATTTGTTGTGGCACTTGAGATTTGAACATCTCAATTTTGGAGGTCTTAACTTGTTGAGTAGAAAAGGAATGGTAAGAGGATTACCATTGATAGAGAAACTAGACAGCCTTTGTGAAGGATGTATCTTGGGAAAACAACACAGAGAAAGTTTTCCATCAGGGAAAAGCATAAGGGCAAAAGCACCCTTAGAGATTGTCCACTCAGATTTATGTGGACCGATGCAAACTCCATCACTTGCAGGCAGCCACTATATTTTAGCATTCATTGATGATTTTACTAGAAAAACTTGGGTTTATTTTATGAAGAACAAAAGTGAAGTGTTTGAAAAATTTCGGAATTTCAAGGCACTTGTAGAAAACCAAAGCGGGCTGCATATCAAAGTTCTAAGAACTGATAGAGGAGGTGAGTATATCTCCAAAGAATTTCTACGTTTTTGTAGAGACAATGGAATTCATAAACAGTTTCCCATTAGGTACACTCCACAGCAAAATGGAGTTGCCGAAAGGAAGAATAGGACAATCATGGATATGGCGAGGAGCATGTTAAAGGCAAAACATTTGCCAAATGATTATTGGGCTGAAGCTGTACATTGTGCAACGCATATTCTGAATAGATGTCCTACAAAAGCAGTCATGAACAGAGTGTTGGAAGAAACATGGAGTGGGACAAAGCAAGGAGTCACCCACATGAAAGTTTTTAGATGTGTGGCTTATGCACACATTCCAGATCAGCTAAGGAAGAAGTTGGACAGCAAAGGGGAAAAATGTATATTCATTGGATACAATGAGGAATCCAAAGCTTACAGGTTGTATAACCCATCCACCAAGAAGTTTTTTGTGAGCAGAGATGTTCAGTTCATTGAGGAGGAAGCTTGGGATGGAAGCATAGAGAAAACAGTGAATGTTAAAAACTGTATGTCTCATGATGAAGATGATGAGGAGATGGCTGAAATACATCCCCAAACAACAGCACCAATACAAGGGACACCCTTGAGGAGAAATGAAAGTGCTTCTCCAAGCAAACCACAAGGAGGAAATTCAAGTGCATCTTCAAGCACTTGTACACCAAATGAAAGAAGTAAGAAGTTCAGAAATATAAGTGATATTTATGAGCAAGAGGCAACAAATGAAGGTATGAATTCTTTGTTTGCTTTATATTGTTATGCTGATGATCCTGTTCATTTTGAAGAAGTAATTAAGAACAAGAAATGGATAGAAGCTAGATGAGGAGATCAATGCCATAGAAAGAAACAAGACATGGGATTTGGTTGAACTACCAAAAGGAAAAGAAGTCATTGGAGTTAAATGGGTCTACAAGACCAAGAGTAATGCTGAAGGCAAGATAGAAAGACACAAGGCAAGGCTTGTTGTTAAAGGATATAAGCAGCAGTATGGGAGAGACTATGAGAAAACTTTCGCACCGATTGCTAGAATGGAAAACATGAGAGAAGTGTTGTCCATAGCAGCACAAAACAAGTGGAAAGTTTACCAAATGGACGTGAAGTCAGCATTCCTAAATGGAGTGTTAATGGAAGAGGTTTACATTGAACAACCTCTAGGCTATGAAAAGAAAGGCCAAGAGCACAAAGTGTGCAGATTGAAGAAAGTTCTTTATGGGCTGAAGCAAGCACCAAGAGCGTGGTACAGTAGGACAAATTCCTATCTACTGGAAAATGGATTTGAAAAATGTGAGGGAGAACCCACCCTCAACATCAAAGAAAATGATGGTAAATTACTAATTGTTGTGTTATATGTTGATGATGTTATCTTCACATTAATGATGAATACCTCATTGAAAATTTCAAAGCAGTCATGAAAGAGGAATTTGAAATGACTGACATGGGTTTGCTGAGATACTTCTTAGGAATAGAAGTAGATCAAAATGAAAATGGGATTTTTATCTCATAAGCAAAATATGTTAATGAAGTGTTGGAAAGATTTAACATGCAGGACAGCAAGGCAGCAATCACTACCACAGTGATGGGATGAAAACTCAGCAAAGAGGACAGCAGCAAGGATTTTGATCCTAGTTTGTACAAGAGCATAGTTGGCAGCCTCATGTATTTGACTGCAACTAGGCCAGACATAATGCATGTTGTTAGTTTAATTTCCAGATTCATGGAGAGGCCAAAAGAAGCACATTGGCATGCAACAAAAAGAATTCCGAGGTATGTTAAGGGTATTAAAAGATTTGGCATTTTATATACTGCTTCAGAATGTTCAGATTTAATTGGATACACTGATAGTGATTGGGCTGGAAGTGTAGATGATCGGAAAAGCACATCCGGTTATGTTTTTCACATGGGTTCAGGAGCTATTTTATGGGCTTCTAAAAAACAGCCTATTGTAGCGTTGTCTACAGCAGAGGCTAAATATGTGGGAGCTACAGTAGCAGCATGTCAAGCAGTTTGGATGAGAAGGATGTTAAGGAACTTATGCCAAGAGCAAACAAAAGGAACTGTGTTTTTTTGTGACAATAGCTCAGCTATAGCATTTTCTAAGAATGTTGTGTTTCATAAAAGAACGAAATACATTGACACAAGGTTTCATTACATCAAAGAGTTGGTAAACAATGGAAAAATTGTATTAAAACATTGCAGGACTGAAGCTGACCAAACCATTGGGCCAGAAAAGTTTTGAATTTTTAAGGAAATGTCTGGGTATGACTGATAACCCAACAGTTGAAATTAAAGGGGAGTGTTGAAATATAATTTCCACTGCCGTGTAGGGACAGCGACAGCAGCGCAGTTTTGAAAACTGCCAGTACCATTCCCCGCACCGTTTTTGCTGATTAGCGGTATTTTTCGAAGGGGCTTCGATCAGTGCGATATGCCGACACATGGCCATGACACTATTCCAAAACAGCGCATTCCCCAGCGACTAAAGTTCGTGCGATTGGAGGCTTCGGGGGATTGGTCCGATCAGATCAACGGTCATGGCAGCAAGGTACATGGTTCTTGGTTATCATGCTGACCTCCGTGCAATTGACGACCTCCGTGCAATTGACATGAAGTTTTTTGTTGACTGCCAATTTTTTGTCAGCAAGTGTAAAAGTGGAGTAGCACAAATGTAATTCTTTTTTGTAATACCCAGCATAGCGTATGAAGAAGTGAAAAAGGGGGATTTCGTTTTACAGGAGTTTGAGCACATGGAATGCGGAGTAGTGTAAAGAAAATTTTATCCGTTGAATGTAAAATGGGAATGTAAGAGATTTTTACAACAAGTAAATGTAAGTTTTATTTTTATACATAGAAGTGTAAAAATAATTTTTTGGAGGTGAAATATAGTAATTTGTTTTGTGGAAGTTCTTGGAAAATACCTCTCAAAGAGGAAAAATTTATAACAAACAGTTATTTTTAATGAATACAAGTGTTATTTGAGCATGTGTAAATCTCTATCTTCACCAAACAAATTTTTGATTCTGTGGTTAAAACAGAGCATTATTTCTCTGTTCATTTTTTTGTTTGAAATTATCAGAAATTTCCAACCCACTGTCCAAAAATGTATTGTATGCGGAAAGTCAAGATCCATGACATAGGTACTATCTGTTATTATATTAATACAGAAGAAGAAAAAAACAGAAAATAGTTTTAGTGTTCTGTTCGGCCCTCTCATTCTATCCGTCTCTGCGAAGTTATCTTCCTACATTTGGCATGTTGCAGCTGTTATCAGTCCACTCCATTCCTTCGCGTTTACTTGAATTCGCCTCTCCACTCGATACATCCCCATTTTGGATGCCAATCTCTTCTGCAATCGAAATACAATCCTTGCCCTCCTCAACTTTGAGAGCCTCTTCGAGTTCCGCCACTACCTCACTCATAGTCGGCCTACATGACGGTAAAGCCTGAACACATCTCATCGCTATTTTGGCAACATTGCTCACAGATTTGATGTCGTAACCTCCACACAACCTTTTGTCTATCACATCTATTATCTTGCCACCATTTTCATCGGTCTCTAGTAGATACGGTGTCACCTGTAAATATGTCACGCCAATACTTATTGTTAGTCTCTAGCAGAAGACGCACTACTAAATATTCTGCTCTCAGTGTTGTTAAATATTTATATTTTGGATGATTGATAATAAAGTTCCTTACCCATCGAACAATGTTTAGTTCTTCTTCAGGTAAATTTGTATCTATGGGTGCCCTACCGCATAATATCTCTAGCAACACCACTCCAAAGCTATACACATCACTCTTCTCCGTCAACATTTGAGTGTTGAAATACCTGTGAAAGTTTGTCACCAACAAAAATTAACAAATACAGTACCATTGCCTCTACTCATAATAAAAAATATTGTTGCAAAGAGAGTAAGTTACATACTCTGGATCCAGATATCCGAATGTTCCTTTCACTACAGTGGTAACATGAGTAGCCTCCCCATCAATTGTCATCTTTGAAAGACCGAAATCGGCCAATTTTCCATTCAAATTGCTGTCCAAAAGGATGTTGGCCGTCTTGACGTCCCTGTGAATTATCTTCGGGTTGCAACCCACGTGCAAGTATTCCAGGCCTTTGCATAGAAATCCAATTAGATATACTGTTACTTATTGATTTAATCCTATTTTACCGTAATTAATACTGAAAACAATGAGCGTTTAGATCATACATGTCTACTGTACATCAAAATAATTAAAAGAAACAGTTACCCTGCGCTGCATCTAAAGCTATTTTGAGACTTCTTTTCCAATCTAAATCCGAATTTTCTGCACGGCGACCTGGACAAGAAAACAGGGACCAAGAACTTGTCGTTACCCTTGCCTATCCTATCGACTGCAAGAAACATATTTTCCAGCAAAATAATTTACCGTGAAGGTGGTCTCTTAGGGAACCTCCTGACATGTGCTCGTAGATCAGCATAACTCCTTTGGTTTCATTACAGTATCCCAATAAGGATACTAGGTTCCTGTGATTGATTTTAGAAAGAAGACCAACCTGTTGATGATGAGATGCATATTTAATAGTTAGGGTGCAGCCAAAACTGAGATTCCTAGAATGGACACAAATTGAACCTTATTATATCTGAGAATGAGAATGAATGACCTCATTCAAGAACTCGTGAATCCCTTGTCGAGAAAACATTGAAAGCACTTTCACTGCTATAGCTTTTCCGTCTGGCAATTCACCAAAGAACACCGATCCAAATCCACCTCGTCCAATCTCCTCACTAAAGTTTTTTGTGGCAACATTTATTTCATGTAGAGTGAAGGCACGGGAGTTTGTCGGATTTGGCACCACAATCATTGAGTATTCTGCAAAATCATCCACATGTACAGATCATTTTCCATTTATTATAAGGAAAGGATTTTCATGAAGGGTAATAAAAATATTATAGAAATTCTAATATTGACCTTGGTTTAGAAAAGGGTTTGTTTCTTTTTCAACCCCACTCCTTCCAATGGCTCCATTTCCCCATAATTTTTTGCGCTGCACAACAATACCCGCTGTCAATGCTAAAGCAATGATTCCGCTGAGTGTTATTCCGAGGACAACCTTCAGTTTACTCCGCCGACTGTTATTCGGCTGAGAAATTGAGTGGTTACTCCGCTGACTATTATTCGGCTGAGAATTTGAGTGGTGTGGAAAGCATTTCCTCTTAGTCATACGTAGGTAGGGGTTTCCTGAGTAACTGCAACACATCGGACGGATATTTTCCATTAATTAACATATGGGGCCAAATGTTTAGTGTGGAAAACAAAATAAATTCTGAACCTCAAAATCTTAACTTGGCGGTGTGTAGAAAAATAAGAAATATAAAACAGTATCCTATTACTTCAATTTTAACGAACAATTGACCAGAAGTCGCTCAGGGATTTCACCGCTGAATTCATTGTTTGCTATATTCCTGCATTAAAATAGGACGAGAATATTTAGCGCAAGAAACAGAGAAGCTGTTGTTTCTCTTTTTTAAATATCTGCAAAATAATCCAAATAAAAGAAACACCGTAAGTAATAGTGCCTGCAAAATGGTTAAAGTGATTCTATTTGGCATTGGTCCTCTAAAATGATTCTTGTTTAAACATAAATAATGTTCTCTTGGAAATTTTAATGAGAAAGATTCATATAACAAAATTATATATATATAAAAGAGAGATTTATATGATTTAGGAAAAAAGTTATATTTTTAATTAATTTTTTATCATCAAGTTTTTAGGGGCAAGTGAGATATGTAGGCGGGGTTTAGGTAAAAGTTTTCCACAATTTTTAGGAAATTTGAGGGATGTTGCGGTCTTAAAAATTTATAATTATAAATATAAAAATATTTGATATATCATTGATATTTTAATATTTATAATGTAATTGTCTTTATCATTATATAATATATAATACTTACATCGTGAAAAATAAATGATAAATCTATGAATTACTTAACTGGAGTTTGAAACAAATTTAAAACTAAAAGCATGATATCATATAGTCATACATCATATATGTAATTTTGTAGCTGTTCAATATAACTATTAACAATGTACAATGAAAATAAATGTTTAAAGTTTAAACCATATTGAAGTTCCAACTATGAACACTAAATATTGAAATGAAAGTCATGTGCAATACAGAATTTTATAGAGCCAAGACTCAAGTTTAATATATCATATAAAATTCAAAATAAACTGAAGTATGAAACAGAAAAATAAATATGTTAATAACATAAGAACATATCAAATGATAAATCATAAATGAACATAATTTCTCAAGGTAGTCTCTACATCTAGCTACTCCATGAATAAATTGAGATCAACCATGTTACCATGAATCATAATCACTTGCATGCTCAAACATGCTAAGTGGCACACCAACCAACTCCATCTGTGTCTCATCAAGTCTCTCCTCCATGTCTACTTGTGCATCATCCTCTCGATCAACATCTCATCGTCCCATTCATAAAAATTAAGATTTTTTTTGTTTCATTAAAAAAAAATTGTGTTTTTTTGTCTAGGAAACGACCCCTCACGGAAATGACCCCATTTGAAAAATTCGACCTCGAAAATTGAAGAAATGCCCTCTTACAAGTTTCCTGGGATACCTTACTTTTAAAAAAATAGAAAACCACTTAATAGTCCCCAAACCCTTGGAACTTGAGAGAGCTAAAAAAAACTCAACCCTACTTAAAGACACAACCCAAAAATAGAAAACCACTTAATAGTCCCCAAACCCTTGGAACTTGAGAGAGCTAAAAAAAACTCAACCCTACTTAAAGACACAACCCCTGTTTTTTAATTAATTTAATAAAAAATTATATAAATTATTAAGATTTTTAAACTTATTTAATTTTTTTATTTTAAATTACTAAACTTATTCATTAAATTAAGCAATTCTATTTAATTTATAATTTATTTTAATTTTTTCTCATTATTTTTCTTTTCACAATTATATTGATATACATTTTTCTACTCCATACACTTATAATAATAAATATAAAACATTTTTTTCTCATTAATTTTCTTTTCACAACTATATTGATATACATTTTTCAACTCAATACAGTTCAATAAATATAAATGTAAGTGTGCTAATTTTAAAAATATTTCCTAACTTCTCGTTTTGCTCAAATATGGAAAACCACCATCTCCCTTGCCCGCCCTCAAAGGTGGGCACGGGTCTGCACCAGATGACAGTGTAGCAATTTTCACAACTCATTTTTCATATTCATTCTCTCTCCACCATAGAAGAATGCCACATATTTGTGAAGATCTTCGTGAGAAAAAATATATTTTATTTATGAAGTTAAAGATAGTTTATGGGATAGATTGTTTTTCCAGTTAGTTGATATATTTGGTCTTTTTCCAATAAAACTTTACAGTAAACATTCCTAGCTTCTCCACAAGCTTAATAAATTATCCCAAAAACTAGCTACCAAAATATTTACATAAATCTCAATATTATCTTTATATAAAATTTAACTAAATATTAAACTATTTAAATATTATAACTGAAATAACACTAAAATTAATAATGATATTCACAATATCCTCTATCAACCATTAAAACTTAATAATTATTTCTATTTAAATTTAAATAAAATTAAATAGAAAAGAGGTAGGCCTACAGTTCTTGAAGAGATGTTAGACCAGATAGCCACTGCAGAGTACCATTCAAGTTATTGTTTTGCAAATATCTGCACAATAACCAAAGTAGATTTTAATTTTACGAATATCATGTATAGCCACAAAAAGAACCCACCGAAGCGGATTTTAGTTTTACGAATATCATGTATAGCAACCAAAGGAACCCTCCGAATAAAAGTTGTGTTGGAAAGGAACTTACAATCGCTCCAAGTCGTGTAAACTGGCATTTGGCATTGGTCCAGTGAACTGATTATGGTCGAGTGACCTTTTCATCACAAATACTTAATTTGTGTTAAATGTTGCACAAGATTGATTATTCCAGAACATTGTGAACACATTTTAAATGATTCTATTCAACTTTGAAAAAATCTTAAAAACTTTAAATTGAAAAAGACAAAAGGAAGAAAAAAAGAAAGAAATGAAAATTTTGTTGGGAAAAACTTACAGTCTTTCCATTCCCCCAAAATTGGTGAGATTTGGCATTGGCCCAGTTAACTGATTATGGTGAAGTGACCTGCTAATTCCAACACAAAATGACAAATGCTGCATAGATGATTCTTGGCAGCTAAAATATTCAAATGAATGGATAGAAGCTGCACAGATATTGTTGTTTGATATAATATTTAAATTTAAATTATTTCGAATTATTTCAGTGTAATTTTTTGAAATTTTTTTGGTTTAATTTCCCTAAAATTCAATAGAAATTTATTTAAATCACATGTTTGATGGGTAACTCTGCACAATCTAAATAACTCGAAAATTTTTCAAATACTAAATTCATATATACAATCAAATCCATATATATAATTAAAAACTAATTTAAATAACATAAATTAAAATTTCACCTTGTATTCACTCTACAACTTCTCATTCGAAAGACTTCTGGGAAAAACCACTCTAGGTTACCAAAAAATATGTCTAGACTCTAAACTTCCCGACGTTACACAAAATGAAGAAAAAAAATAAAAAATCTAATTTTGCTTACAGATTCATTAATGTATTCAACTGCTCAATATCGATAGGCACCGATCCTGTAAGATTCCTTCCCGCCAAATCTCTGGCAACAACAGTATCATCGTGGCATGTTACCATTTTTCCTATATGCATGGCTCATGATTTCACGATTTTAGCGGTAAACACATGTGTAATCGAAAAATTTAACTTACATTTCAAAAATTGTTACTCCGTCGAAGCTGCTACCACAGCCAATTCCGTGCCAGGGTACCAAATAGCAAGGATCAGGAGAAATCCAATCTTTTATGTCAAATCTACTTTTGATAGCGTTAAGAGCGTCAACTGCACTTTGAGAACTTCGTTAGCCATCGATTATAAATAATATCGGTAATTTACTTATAAGAAATTTATTGGATGCAAGTCTTACTGTCGTCCTGAAATGTTGCCACGTCCGACGAAACTACCTCGTAATACTCAAATGCATTGATTATAGGAAGGGTGGAATCATGGCCCTCAAGCAGTTTAAAAAAAGTTGGTGAACTATTTGATTGGATTCTAATCTCTTGAGTGGAATAATTTCCTACCAAAGTAATGTTTTCTTGCATTGATTCACCGTCTATGACGACTGAAAAAGATCTCGCTTTAGACATATTCAACGGCTCGATCTCTGCAAAATAGAAAAACAGTAATGTGTGTTTCCCATATTGTTGCGGTAATGGTAGCGGTTGTTGCAATGAAAAGATGTCCGAGCTGTTTACGACACACGCAGTTTGCAAGACAGCGGCTGGAGGATGGTTTTCGGTATTGGTTGTTGAAATAGGCTTTGTTTGAACTTATCTTCTGTAAATAAGATGCATAGACAGCATCATAGTCTATTCCGGCTGAGGGTGTCCAGATGCGGTCGAATTTGTCGTGAGGATACCTGCTAATTAATCAACCACAAAAAGCTATACATGTAAAGATTGCAACTGCTCAACCGGAATGTATCAAAACTAGTTCAAATATCAATAAGTCTCATTGCAGGTGGAAGTGCGAGATTTAAATTTAATATGGTTTAATTCTTCTGGCTTGATTTCCACGGGTAAATATAAAAAGCTCAAAATGCTCACCTCACCGTCGAATTTCCACCAACATCATTTCTTCCTGACGCAAACAAGATTGTTCCTGACCGAGCGTCTTTATACATGCCATGTTGGAGCCTCCTGATCTCGATAGCAGAGATAAAGGGATCATCAGTCTCGGAGGTTCTGACAAGGCAAATGTACAACTTTCTGCCTTTAGTAACCAATATATATTCGTAAACACTTGCATCACTCAGAGCTACTGTTACGTCTCGCGAAGCCAGCATATCCACTGTCTCAATAGAGAAAGTGAAGTTATATAAGGAGCGATTATATCCTCTGAAATTTCCTATGGCGAACCATAATCTCAAGAGGTGAGGCACATCAGGGGCGACTGGTAACTGATAGCAAGACTTGTTAAGAGGCTTTGGGAAATAACGCATCGTATGCAAGTAAGAACCAGAGGCTTGTTCACTGGCGTCCCCTATGTCTGCTGACTCACCGACGTCTATGTAATGAGCATCAGTTACCCATGTTATATTGTTTTCCGCCGTGGCATTCGTTTTGCCTCCACAACTGATACTCAGAAATCCTGCACACCACCAAAAGGAGTAATGAACAAACCAACCTCTTGCTGACCAAATATGAAAAAATGTGTTCGTTGAACATTATAGGAACAGTATATGCCTCCTTCGTATGCAGCATTCAGAGGATGTGATGCACCTTTTATTGAGGTGCCCAATTTCTACAGAAGTATGGAACAGTCTTACATGCCTTGGAGATTGAGGTGGATTGGAATAATGATTCACAGGAGAAATGTCTGAAACTTTGCTTTGAGACACATAATGAGTTATGTACATTATCTTCTTTTTATATTATAGAGGGCATTTAGCATTGTAGGAATCTTAAGATATTTGAACATATAAGGGTGGATGTAAGTACTACAATGTTGGGGGTTGTGGTTTACTTCTTAGAAATTAGCTCCAAGAAAACTGTTCAGAAACCGAGGAAGATTAAAAGAGAGGATGTGTGGCAAAAGTTTCTGGTTGGTTTTTTCGATAGTGCCTGTTTTAATAGACAATGCGGTTGTGGCGTTTTCATAGTCACTGAGCCTGGCTGCTATTATCATTTCTGGTGGGGGGAAGGATGAGAGGTACCAACAACAAGACGGAAATCATTGCATAATGGGGAGTTCTCTTCACTGCAAATTGGTTCAACATCAAAGATTTTCAAGTTTCTCAAAATTCTAAAAAAATCCATTAATTGGGTCAAGGGCTCTCCCGATTCCACCCTCCCTTCTTGGCAAATTGGATGAAGCTCGCAGAGTGGTGCGAGCCTTGAAATGCTGCCAGAAACCGGTCAGCTAATCCGACGGAAAGCTCTCGCGTTGATTTCAAGCAAAGGTACTTTTCCGATGTTTGAACCCGAGAAATTTTGGTGATGACACGTGGTTCACCCCTGACGTAACGCAACGTAAGAATCTCAGGTGATAAAGTTCAGCACTTGTTGGTCTTCCGATATTGCCCTCCACCGTCGGATGTGCTCCACTTTCTTCAACCGTTGATTGGCCAAACCTGCATACGAACATACATTAATGCTATTGCGTGGAGTAAATCTAAGTTTTGTTGACCATACGTTTAATTAATGAAATGTCATAGTGGTAGGTAGTATATTGAAGTTTTCATATATTGCACGTAAATGTTTTTAATCGGAGGTATGGGCGCATATGCTCATTAACTAAGTATTGTAAGGGATATGGGTACGTAATTTTTTTTTATGTTTTTTTATGCGTTGACCATTTTTGAGTAATGGTATGTAAAAAGATCATAGACACAGTTAAAAAAACAGATGAACTAGCCAAGGAGAAATATGCTCGTGGGTTGTAATGGTGGTGGTGTTGATTTTGTAAAACAGAGGTGTAAAAGAAAAAAAAACCATAAAGGAAATGGTGGAGCGAGTTTTTGTAACTCTGTAAGTTTTTTTTACAGCAGTATGTAAAATTGTTTTACACGAGTAAATGTGAATGGAGGTTTACACCAGTAAATGTTATTGGGAATTTTCCAGCAGTGTAAATTCTCATATGAAGACAGAGTGAAAGTTTTTTTTGTTTTAATGAATAGAAATCTTTTATGGTAAAATACTCTGTCTCTCAGTAAATTTTTTTTAAGTCTTCTGTGCACAAAAGATCCTGGAGAAAAGTAAAAACAGAGCATTGCCTCTGTGTGTTTGAATATTGGTTTTTGGTATTTTCTCCATGCAAAAAATACCCAACAGTGGTATCAGAGCAGGCTTAGGCTCTTGAAGGTGTTCAAGAAGCTGAAGGGAGAAGGTTGCTGCTGCAGCAAAACTTCTCAGGCAGACAGAAGACTCAGACATCAAAGGATTCAGGTACTTCAAAGTTTTTTTTGTGTTGCTGAAGAAGCAGTGATTTGTTTTAAATACACAGTCAAGGAATGGCCAGCACAAGCACTGGTATGGGTTTGTTTAACACCCAGCTCCCACAGTTTAATGGGAAGAACTATGACTACTGGTCAATAACTATGAGAGCCCTGTTTGCCTCTCAAGATTTATGGGAGATAGTTGAAGATGGTTTTGAGGAAGTAGCAGATGAAAATGAGTTCAATGCACTAACTCAGGGAGAGAAGGATCAGCTGAAGAGCAATAGGAAGAAGGATGCAAAGGCCATTTTATTGTTGCATCTAGCAGTAGACCAGAGTATATTTCCAAGGATAGCAGCAGCTAAAACATCAAATGAAGCATGGCAAACCCTTAAGACAACCTATCAAGGCATGGAGAGAGTGAAGACAGCAAAACTACAATTACTGAGAAAGGATTTTGAGAACTTGAACATGAAGGAGTCAGATAACATTGACTCATTCTTCACTCATGTGATTGGTGTAATCACACAAATGAGAACTCATGGAGAAACCATTGAAGATACAAGGATTGTGGAGAAAATATTGAGGGTCTTACCCTCAAGGTTCGATGCCATAGTCACCACCATTGAAGAGACAAAGGATCTCTCAAACTATTCAGTTGATGAGCTACATGCATCACTGATAACACATGAACAGAGGTTGAGTAGGAATGAAAACTCATCTCTTGAGCAAGCCTTCAAGACCCAGATGTCCTTTGGAAGAGGCAGAGGTCAAGGCAGAGGAAACACAAGAGGAAGAGGGAGAAGCCAGAATAGAGGTGGAAGGAACAACTCATCAAATGCACAAGGAAGAGGCAACAATCCAAATCAGAACCAAGGCCAAGGCAGCAGCCAACAAGGAGGACAACATCATGCTCAAGGACAAAGGTATGATAAATCTAATGTTCAATGCTATTATTGCAAAAAGTATGGACATTATGCTAGTGATTGTAGAAAGAAACAGCATGATATGAACAACAGACAAAATGCAAATGTTACAAGAGAAAACAGCAGCCAAGAAAATGTCCTGTTAGCTTTTAACATGGCTGAAACACATAGTGAGGACATATGGTTTTTAGACTCAGGTTGCAGCAACCATATGACCGGAAACATAGCCTTCTTTTCTGCCCTAGATAAAAATGTGAAATCAGAAGTCACACTAGGAACTGATAGTAAAGTGTCTGTTATGGGAAGAGGAGAAATAAAAATACTTTCAAAGCAAGGAGAAAGGAAAACCATAGCAGATGTATACTATGTCCCCGGAATGAGATGTAATCTCTTGAGTATTGGACAGCTTGTCCATAAGGGGTACAATGTTTTCTTTAAAAATGATGTGTGCACCATCATGGATATACCACCCAGCAAAAGATGCATTGCTGAAGTGAAGATGACAAGGAACAGGATGTTCCCTCTCCGGATCAGGGCAGACATGAAGAACAAAAGGGAAATGGCAGCAGTCACCCAAGAGGCCTTCCAGAGCGTGCCAAAGGATGAGAACTGGTTATGGCACTTGAGATTTGGGCATCTCAATTTTGGAGGCCTAAACTTATTGAGCAGAAAAGGAATGGTAAAGGGATTACCATTGATAGAGAAACCGGACAGCCTATGTGAAGGCTGCATTTTGGGAAAACAACACAGAGAAAGTTTTCCATCAGGGAAGAGCATAAGGGCAAAGACACCCTTAGAGATTATCCACTCAGATTTGTGTGGACCAATGCAAGCTCCATCATTAGCTGGCAGCCTATATTTCTTGACATTCATTGATGATTTTACTAGAAAGACTTGGATATATTTTCTCAAAAACAAAAGTGAAGTGTTTGAGAAATTCCAAAACTTTAAGGCATTTGTGGAGAACCAAAGCGGGTTGCATATAAAAGTTTTGAGAACTGATAGAGGAGGTGAGTATATCTCCAAGGAATTCCTAAGATTTTGTAGAGAAAATGGAATTCATAAACAATTCACAGCAAGGTACACTCCGCAGCAAAATGGAGTTGCTGAAAGGAAGAACAGGACCATCATGGATATGGCAAGGAGCATGCTGAAGGCAAAGCATTTGCCAAATGAGTATTGGGCTGAAGCTGTACATTGTGCAGTTTATATATTGAACAGGTGTCCTACAAAAGCAGTCATGAACAAAGTGCCAGAAGAGGCATGGAGTGGGAGAAAGCAAGGAGTCACCCACATGAGAGTTTTTGGATGTGTGGCCTATGCACACATTCCAGATCAGCTAAGGAGGAAGTTGGACAACAAAGGGGAGAAATGCATCTTCATTGGATGCAGTGATGAATCCAAAGCCTACAGGTTGTACATTCCATCTACCAAGAAGTTCTTTGTCAGCAGGGATGTTCAATTCATTGAAGAGGAAGCTTGGGATGGAAGCATAGAGAAAACAGTGAATGTTAAAAATTGTTTGTCTCATGATGAAGATGATGAGGAGGTGGTTGAGATACATCCCCAAACAGCAGCGCCAACACAAGGACAACAAGGGACACCATTGAGGACAACACAAGGACAACAAGGTACACCATTGAGGATCAATGAGAGTGCTTCTCCAAGCACACCACAAGGAGGAAATTCAAGTGCATCCTCAAGCACTTGCACACCAAGTGAACGAGGTAAGAAGTTTAGAAATCTAAGTGAAATTTATGATGAAGGAATGAATTCCTTATTTGCCTTGTATTGTCATGTTGATGATCCCATTCATTTCGAGGATGCAATCAAAGATAGGAAATGGATAGAAGCTATGGATGAGGAGATGAATGCCATAGAGAGAAACAAAACATGGGATTTGGTTGAGCTACCGAAAGGCAAAGAAGTCATTGGTGTGAAATGGGTCTACAAGACCAAGAGCAATGCTGAAGGCAAGATTGAAAGGCATAAGGCAAGGCTGGTTGTCAAAGGGTACAAGCAGCAGTATGGGAGAGATTATGAGGAGACTTTCGCCCCGGTTGCAAGAATGGAAACCGTGAGAGCAGTGTTGTCCATGGCAGCACAAAACAAATGGAAAGTCTACCAAATGGATGTGAAATCAGCATTCCTAAATGGAGTGTTAATGGAAGAGGTCTATGTGGAACAGCCTCTCGGATATGAGAAGAAAGGTGAAGAGCACAAAGTGTGCAAATTGAAGAAAGCTCTTTATGGGCTGAAGCAAGCGCCAAGAGCATGGTACAGCCGGATAGATTCATATCTATTGGATAATGAATTTGACAAGTGTGAAGGAGAACCCACAGTCTACATCAAGGAAAAGGATGGTAAAATTTTGATTGTGGTCTTATATGTTGATGATGTTATTTTCACAGGTAATGATGATCAACTCATTAAGAATTTTAAATCAGTTATGAAGGATGAATTTGAAATGACTGATATGGGTTTCTTGAGATATTTCTTAGGCATAGAAGTAGAGCAAAATGAAAAAGGAATTTTTATATCTCAAGCAAGATATGTAAATCAAGTTTTGGGCAGATTTAAGATGGAAGAATGCAAGGCAGCAATCACTCCCACAGTGATGGGATTAAAGCTCAGCAGAGAGGACAGCAGCAAGGACTTTGATCCTAGCTTGTATAAAAGCATTGTGGGCAGCCTTATGTATTTAACAGCAACTAGGCCTGATTTAATGTATGCTGTTAGTTTAATTTCCAGATTCATGGAGAGGCCGAAGGAGGCACATTGGCAGGTAGCAAAGAGAATTTTGAGGTATGTCAAAGGTACCAAAATGTTTGGAATTTTGTATCATGCCTCAGAACATTCAGATTTGGTTGGATACACTGACAGTGATTGGGCTGGAAGTGTAGATGATCGGAAGAGCACTTCCGGTTATGTTTTTAATATGGGTTCAGGAGCCATTTCATGGGCTTCTAAGAAGCAGTCCATTGTAGCATTGTCTATAGCAGAGGCTGAATATGTGGCAGCTACAGCAGCAGCATGTCAGGCAATGTGGATGAGAAGAATGTTGAGAAGCTTAGGCCAAGAGCAGGCAAAAGCGACAGTGATATTTTGTGACAATAGCTCAGCTATTGCATTGTCAAAGAATTCAGTGTTTCACAAGAGAACGAAGCACATTGATACAAGGTTTCACTACATCAGAGAATTGGTGAACAATGGAGAAATTGTCCTAGAACACTGCAGGACTCAAGAACAGGTTGCGGACATCTTGACAAAGCCGCTGGATCAGAAAAGCTTTGAATTTTTGAGAAAGTGTCTCGGTATGACCAAATGCCCAGCTGTTGAAATTAAAGGGGAGTGTTGAAATCTAATTTCAACGCAGCTGCCAGAAACCGGTCAGCTAATCCGCCGGAAAGCTCTCGGGTTGATTTCAGGCAAAGGTACTTTTCCGATGTTTGAACCCGAGAAATTTTGGTGATGACACGTGGTTCACCCCTGACGTAACGCAACGTAAGAATCTCGGGTGATAAAGTTCAGCACTTGTTGGTCTTCCGATATTGCCCTCCACCGTCGGATGTGCTCCACTTTCTTCAACCGTTGATTGCCCAAACCTGCATACGAACATACATTAATGCTATTGCGTGGAGTAAATCTAAGTTTTGTTGACCATATGTTTAATTAATGAAATGCCATAGTGGTAGGTAGTATATTGAAGTTTTCATATATTGCACGTAAATGTTTTTAATCGGAGGTATGGGCGCATATGCTCATTAACTAAGTATTGTAAGGGATATGGGTACGTAATTTTTTTTTATGTTTTTTTTATGCGTTGACCATTTTTGAGTAATGGTATGTAAAAAGATCATAGACACGAGTTAAAAAAACAGATGAACGAGCCAAGGAGAAATATGCTCGTGGGTTGTAATGGTGGTGGTGTTGATTTTGTAAAACAGAGGTGTAAAAGAAAAAAAACCATGTGTGGTTTTGCACAGCAGTGCATAAAGGAAATGGTGGAGCGAGTTTTTGTAACTCTGTAAGTTTTTTTTTACAGCAGTATGTAAAATTGTTTTACACGAGTAAATGTGAATGGAGGTTTACAGCAGTAAATGTTATTGGGAATTTTCCACCAGTGTAAATTCTCATATGAAGACAGAGTGAATGTTTTTTTTGTTTTAATGAATAGAAATCTTTTATGGTAAAATACTCTGTCTCTCAGTAATTTTTTTTTAAGTCTTCTGTGCACAAAAGATCCAGGAGAAAAGTAAAAACAGAGCATTGCCTCTGTGTGTTTGAATATTGGTTTTTGGTATTTTCTCCATGCAAAAATACCCAACAGATTCCACCCTCCCTTCTTGGCAAATTGGATGAAGCTCGCAGAGTGGTGCGAGCCTTTCAGCACATCTACGGGAACAGAACACATCTACGGGAACAGAACCTTATCGCGGATATGTTTTCAAAAAGACGGGTTGATTCAGCTCGAGGAGTCATTCATTATGCTGCGTTCAATCATGATTTCAGGACTGATTCTGGCCGTACACTTGCTTCGTAGAATCTGCTCTCTTTGATTTTTCTACTTCAGTTTTTGAACCGACATTGGTCCTCTATTCCTCATTTACAGTTTCATATACACTATCTATGGTTGATCATATCTGCTGAAGAATTAGCTTTTTGATATGACAAGCTATTTTATTTTCAAGGCATATATCTGCAGTTGTTTGATATGTTTCTAGAGTTTCATATATCTACTTGGAACAGCATGATCTGATCAGAAAAACAACTATGTAACCTGTACTCTCTTTTTTATATAAAAGTTACTTTTGTTTTTCATTCTTCAAAAAAAACCAGGATATCAAACGACGATTATAAAACGGACGGTGTTAAAAAGTTAGACGAAACGGAAATACTCCAACACAACAGGTAAGAGCGCACTTAGTGTTCCATTACATACCTGGTTGGGCAGTAATGGCAGTGAATAAACGCAAGAGCACAACCACTGTGGCTATCCAACCACCCCATTTACCATAACTTAATTTGTCCATCTGTCAACCAAATGTTTGCACAGCAGAAGGATTTGGACTGATGGTTGTTTGACGTTGAAGGTTTTTATCATATGCTTTTCCGCTCGGCCTTTTCTCCCAACAGTGTTGCGATCCCTCCTGTATGAGACCTCACAAGAGCGAATGATTCCACTGAAAGGTGTCTTTTTTATAATGAAGGTGTGTTTAAGGGGAGAGGAAACTTCGCCCTTTTGTGGTTTGTGGTTTCCAATCAAAGTAAGACGCGTATTGACTTTAACTTTTCTCTTTACAGACTTGTTAATATCACGGTCTACTGTCAAATCCATTATTGGTACCCACTGAACAAAAGCATGATCCGAGTTAACCTTCATTACTTTTAGCCACTTTCATTCTGACCAGAACCTTCATTGTATCAGGATTCGATATTGAGCAGACGAGATCGGTCTGCAGTTGAAATGAGCGGACTCGGATTTAGTTGTGTAGAATTCGTCAGAAAGTCGGAGCAGATATAGTTGAACAATGGCACTTCACTGCACTGCTGGGAGAATCGAAGGCCATCCCTCCTTGATGCATTGACTTCAAATAAACAATTGGAATTTAGTTCCTTGGAAGGGCATGGTGCAACGTGAACGATTTTAGGTGCGAGTAACCATTTGCTATTTATTTATAAAAGAGTGACTTTTAATTAATTTTATAATAATTTTTTTTTGAAATTCATTAATTTTTTTTTCAAATTCATTAATACAATTTTAGTAAGATTATGATTTTTTGTTTTTATTTTGAATATATAAATGAATACAACAATTTAAAAAAAAAAAATTCTAAAATCTATATTAAACAACTTAATTCTATAATTTTTAAATATTTCTATCAAATTTAAAAAAAAAAATTGAAAAATTTGTTTTTATTATATAAATGGATTCATCACTTTAAAAAATTATTGATTATTTAGATTAGATTATGCAAAACCTAAATTTGTGATTTTAACAAATTTATGGTGGAAAAGCTCTAAATATTAAAAATAAAATATAGAAAAATAAATAAATTAAAAGATAATTAACAATAAAATTTACCACAATACACAAGATTTACTTGGAAAACCTATAATGGTAAAAACAATAGGAAAGGATTAGTAGTATTATTTAATCAACAAATGAAAATACATACATCCACTAACTTTTTACTTCTCACTCATACACTCAATTTACCATGGAGGATTCCTAACCTTTAAATAGGATTTGTTATCATACCATGGACTAATATCATGAGCCAATGCCATAGATTACCAATACCATGTCTCTAAACAATGGTAGCTCAGTTGATTCCTTTTGTAGCATACTATAGGCGTGAATATATATAATTTGGTCTCACATCTAACAATCTCCCACTTGAGACCAAATAGAAACTCGAGTGAATTTTGTTGCTATTGTTTCTACCAGCTTACTACTAGTCCTTTCCCAAGATGCCTTTCATCACATTTGTATTAGCCCAACCAAGGTTCTACAAAAATCATGATTATCTCTTGGAAAAATATTTATTAACATATCAATTGTTATCTTTATTGTGTATTTTCTCCAATTATAGTTCTCCACCATCTAGTACTTAGAAATTGAATTATATCTCAAATCAACGCACTTTCTCTTAGAATAATCTATTAGGTTTTTCGCTAACTGAATGACACTATGACTTTCAAAATGCATCGCATATTTTTATTATTTTATTCACAAATCTCCTAAGAATTCGCTGCAACCACAACAACTCTTTGCATGCTTCCATGTAAGCTATGTATTTTGTCTCTGTTATGGAGAGGGCTACCACCTTTTGCAGTCTAGACACCTAAGACACTCCTGCACTTGCAAAAGTATATAAATAACCAGTGGTGGAATAATTTCTAATGTCATAATATTTAGCGATATTTCATCTATATAAGCTTAAAGCATAACATTATTATTATTACCAAAATAGAAACAATAATGACTAGTACCCGTATGATATCTCAAAATATACTTTACCGATTTCCAATGGTTGTTTGTTTGAATTTACAATGAATCTCCTTACCAATCCCATTGCATATGCAATATCTAGTTAAGTACATACCATGGCATACATCAAGTTGTCAATTGTTGAAGCACATGGGATTTTACTCATTTCCTCCTTGTCATCAAAAGGGCACAAATCAACATTGAGTTTGAAGTGGATTATTAAGGGTGTACCAATAGGTTTGGCATCCTTCGTCTTGATCCTATTTAGCACCTTCTCAATATATATTCTGTGTGACAACCTGTTGCAGTAAAACAACAACTCCCATTTTTTGTATTTAAATCATAATAAAAATAAGGATCCTTTCTTCTAAAATCTACCTAAAAAATAAAATGAAACTGAAAAAACCCTCAAAAAAATTCAAATTCCTAAGTTTCTAGTGTTTTTATTTTTATTTTTATAAAGTTTGGTGTTATTTTGTTTTAATAATCATCTTGGAAAAGACTTTTATGTATATATTATAAGATTGAACTCATAAAACCATCGTAGTTGAGACTTACCATATATAATATATGAAATAAACACTCACATGCATTTAACTATGGCCCACTTGCCACGTAACCCCATAAGGATTACCCTAAAGGTTTCCTTAGGAGTCCCTCTTGTTTCTTCCAGGATTTTATAGCAGGAATGAAATGAACTAGTGGGTGCCCTTTCCACCCGTATTTCCTCTCTCTGCACACTTCACCTTGCCCTTTTACCTTCCACATAGCCTTGAAATAATTTCCCTGAAGGTTTCTGCGGGATCTCCTTTGGTTACTCCTAGGATTTTATTGTTATGGTGATTTAGACTCCTAAGTATCATATACCTTTATTACCCAACATCTCCTATTCACACATGAAAACACCTATTTTCCTTCACCTACCACATCACCCGAGAAACCTCACCCTAATGGTTTCTTAAAGCACTCCCTTGGTTTCTTCTAGGATGTTATTTTCAAGATGACATGGGAAACATGTTGGATGTCACATCACGAATACTATCTATTGCACCAGAAAAATCCCTCTTGCGGACAAGAGCGATCTCCCTAGATCCTTGATGGAAACTAGAAACAAGCAAGACAATTGAATTGACTCTTTCCCTAAGTTGGACTTGTTTGAATTATAAGAATTAAGGCTAATGGATGAGCCTCTTACCTATTTCATGAAATTCTCGATGAAGACACCTTGTTATGATTTGATGCAACTCTTTAATGCTTGACAAGACCTACAATCATAGACCATAAAAGGATAAAAAACATATGCGATATAATAATTCAAACAAAGCTTAACCTAATGATTAAGGAAATTTGGAATTGAATTTGCCTTAATAAAAATTATAAACAATTATAAACCATTCATCATTCCAATCAGACAAATCAATGGGAGAAAGTGTTCATTTGTATTAATCAAAGATAAAGAGGAGCCTTACAACCTTCGCCTCGATGTCATGAGGTTCCTCCCAGATGCCTTCAATCTCCTCCTTAGATGACAAGCTTTCCAATCTCAAACTAACAACATAAGTTTATCTTCTCTGAGTTTTGACCTTCTTAATCCCTCTATCCTTTAGTCATTTTATAGGCCAAGAGGAAGAAGTTTCAAATCCAAAAGAGGACGATGAAACCCCTTAATTGAGGGATTATATTTCCATGAGGAAAGGACTAAGATGCATCATCTGAGGGTTATAGTTCAAATAGTCATCACATGGAAGCTTTCAGTTGGGAAATATTCGACCAACTATGTTTCTAGAATGTACTTATTTATTCTTACTTTTTTTAATTCACATGCGCGGGTTTATAATGATAAACAAAGTGCATTACTACACTGTTCTCATAGTTAATTCTAGCAAATGTGCAGAAAAAGCTAGGAAAATCAGCGCAGGTGAAACTTAACAAGATGTGACTGTTATTTTCCCCAAATTTTGTCATATATCGCAAGATAGTTTTAGTTGTTTGAATTATAAGGGATTTCATTCAAACATGTTCACGGATGGTAAAAAGACCCATAAATTGATCAAGTGTCATGGTGACAAATTGACATGTAACAGATTGCCCCCTTAAGTGTGAAGTTTGTAGAATAAGTTTTAAAAGATTGAAGCGCTTTATCATTCCAAGGATTGGATCAGAGCCAATGGTTGGCAACCTACAAGGAACATTCAAGGATTATAATGCAAATGTATATCAATAATCATCATTGAGGTAGGCATTCACATACTCAGAGTAAAGCAAACTCAATGAACAAGCATGGTAAAACCAAAATCATATAGATAGTAGACACAGCATGGACGCAACTATTGGTTTGTAGGGGCTTGACCCAGGTTCAAAGGTGATTTAGCCAAACAAATCCCGGTACTACTGGCCCTTTCGGCAATAGTCTGCAGAGCGTGGAGCGTGGAATGGCTAGGACCACGTATGGTCCTAGCCAGTGCATTATGAATTTTCCTAGAAATTTTTCAAACTTACTATCATACAGCAGCACGAAGTCATTTACCTTGAAGTTTCGCAACTTGATATGGCGGTTGTGCCAGGCTTTTTCACCCTGCTTTTGTACCTACTGATGAAATCCAACCAAAAACCATTCCTCCTCGATTTCTTCCAATTGCACGAGCCTTCCCTCTAGAGCTTCACAGTTCGTCATCCCTGTGAGCGTTGCTATTCACAGACTAGGTACGATGTATTCCATCTGCTGATCCGGATTTAAACAGGAACGCAATAGATTACAGAGATAACCATAAATACAGAGATGCAATAACCATAAACACATATATGCAGCGGAAATAATGATTCATTTCATTAATGGAAAATACTGAATACAACCAGAAATGGAAATAAACCAGCTAGGGCGATGGTAGCTATCTCTGAGAAGAGATGTGCGGCTACATGCCTCTGAACTGTTCCGAACTGTATTACAATGAGGCTCGAAGGCCTATTTATTGTTGAGAAACAATGGAAAACCCTTCACATACCGAAACCTAACCCTAGAAGATGAAACGCCAAATTGTGGGCCCCGTTTGGGTAAATTGGTACATCAATTTCCCGGGGTCGTAACTTTGGCATACGATCTCCGTTTGACGCGTACGATAGCTCGTTAGAAAGATCTATCCGAGTACTACCACTTTGGGAGGCAACATAAAGCTTGGTCGCCCCAGAATTCCAAAAAAAACGTCGTTTAGGGCCTCAAAACGGCTCCGGAAGTTCAGGACCCGAAAAACTGCTAAAAATAGTAAACTGTGCTACAATTAAGGAAACTGAAAATGCTGAGAAAGACAATGGTGGGGGTCCAGGTGGACCTGGCAGGTGGCCACCAATATCCACCTGGATCATTCCTCCCCCCTTAGGAAGCAATGGTCCCCATTGCGTTGAGTTCCTCCATCTGCTGAACTTGTCCTGCAATCTCTGATGTGTCCAGTGATGGTGGGAAGCATGGTTGACGATGGTCCACATTGAACATTTGGTGCCAGTGAAGGAATGGAGGAATGATGTGCTCCAAAGCATTGTTCCCCATAGCCTTGTTACTGTTGTAAAGACCATGTCCGAGTGATCTGAGCTTCTGATGGGTTCTGGTAAGGCGTTCTTTCTGTCGATGCAACCAGACTTTGTTGCCCACCTGAAACTTGTGTGGTACCCATGTGGGTGAGGAGAAGTTGTTCCTGTGTTTTGTCATGACCGTATCCTTTTGCTGCTGCTGCTGCGTGGAGGAACCCTTTGTAGGAGTCATGGATGTAGCAACGATCTTCCCCTTACTTTGGGAGTGAACCAGACAGATGAATTTCCTGGTCTGTGATATGAGCTTGCTACCATTCTTGGTAGTAATCAAAGATGTGGCGGTAGGTGGGGCTACCTCCGGTATCCTGTATAATGAATTATTCAAAGAAATAATGACAGCACGAGGCCTGGACTCATACACAGCATGTCGCCTCCACAAGTATGGTTGGCCTAATAATACATCACAAACATCCAGAGGTGTAACATCACATAATACCTCGTCAGTGAAGGGCTTGATGCTGTAGGGAAGGCGGCACTGCTGGCGAACTTTCAGATCTCGTCCTTCGTGAAGCCACCCTATACTGTACGGGTGCGGGTGCGGTGTAGTCGGTAGGCCCAACTGCTTCACGACCTCTGCTGAAACCAGGTTCTTTTGGCTACCACTGTCGACAATGAATCGCAGTGGTGAACCCTTCACCCACATCTGTGAGTGGAAAAGACGCTCGCCTTCCTCTGGATTTTCGGGCTCATCTTTCTGGATCTTGGCGGTGGCAACAATGGCGCTGGGATCCGCATCAATGATCTGCTTCCCTTTGCCATTCCCTTTGTCGAGTTCTGGCTCAGGGTCGGAACATGCATCTGATTCGGAAGCCTTCAACTCCGCCACGAGCGACTGCTTGGTCCGACACTCACTTGTGTTATGAGTGGGACTCTTGTGGAACTCACACCACTTTCCTGTGTCCTTCTTCGGCTTCGTGGTGTTGTTCTTTTCTTGCGGCTTCGACGGGTTGTCTTGGGTCACCCCGCCTTGGCTTTGTCCTTTGGGCTTCGGATTTGCAGATCCAAAGTCTCGCTTCTTCTGTTTGAACTTTTGCTCGATTTTGACAGCGTATCGGTATGCTGTGCCGAGTGAGGAGATGTTCAAGAACACCATCTCTTCCTGGATGTATCTGTGCAGGCAGCCGCGGTATTTGAGTACCAGATGCAGCTCAGAATCTTTGATACCCAACTGTGTGCGAAGGGTATGAAAAATGTTTGTGAACTCTGGCACATCTTGGTCTCGTCCCTGTCGCAGTGTGGTCCATTTGATGTATTTGTCCTCATAGCTTCCGACAGGGTAGTACTGCTCCTTGATGGCATCCTGGAAGTCATTCCAAGTGGGTGCGGCTGAAAATAGTGAGCCTGTACTTTCATCCTTCTGCTCGCAGTAGGTTTCCCACCAGTCCTTGACGTGGGGGGCTGCTTTGAGAAGAGCGAAAACAATCTTTTCCCGGCTCGAAAATTCATGAACAGAAAAATAACCCTCTAGCAGATTTAACCATTTATCTACGGCATCTGCGTCTATCTGACCCTCGAATATGGGGATTTCAAAATTAACTTGTACCTTAAACGGCGTGGCGTTTCCAGAGTCGTTGTTGGAAGTCGATGCGTCGCCTCTGGGTATCCGCTGAAGGATCTGCGCAAAGCTATCCATCATCGCGTTCCTTTGCCGCTCGAGCGCTTCTTCGAGCAAGATTTTGATAGGATCTCCTGCCCCCTTGTCTTTCTTCTCATCCGCCATGGGAGGTCGTCGAGATTTGCGAGGCTGGTCTTGCAAAGGTTCGACTAGTTCAAGCCCTAACTCCTTATATCCCGACCTCGTTGGGGACATGCAAAGAAAAACAGAGAAAAAGCAGACCGCTCTGATACCACTGATCCGGATTTAAACAGGAACGCAATAGATTACAGAGATAACCATAAATACAGAGATGCAATAACCATAAACACATATATGCAGCGGAAATAATGATTCATTTCATTAATGGAAAATACTGAATACAACCAGAAATGGAAATAAACCAGCTAGGGTGATGGTAGCTATCTCTGAGAAGAGATGTGCGGCTACATGCCTCTGAACTGTTCCGAACTGTATTACAATGAGGCTCGAAGGCCTATTTTTTGTTGAGAAACAATGGAAAACCCTTCACATACCGAAACCTAACCCTAGAAGATGAAACGCCAAATTGTGGGCCCCGTTTGGGTAAATTGGTACATCAATTTCCCGGGGTCGTAACTTTGGCATACGATCTCCGTTTGACGCGTACGATAGCTCGTTAGAAAGATCTATCCGAGTACTACCACTTTGGGAGGCAACATAAGGCTTGGTCGCCCCAGAATTCCAAAAAAACGTCGTTTAGGGCCTCAAAACGGCTCCGGAAGTTCAGGACCCGAAAAACTGCTAAAAATAGTAAACTGTGCTACAATTAAGGAAACTGAAAATGCTGAGAAAGACAATGGTGGGGGTCCAGGTGGACCTGGCAGGTGGCCACCAATATCCACCTGGATCATCTGCATGACAGCTTCCATGCCATAAACTAACTGGAAAGGTGTCTATCCCATCAATTTCTTACACGTTGTCCTAAAAGCCCATAGTACGACAAGTACGCGAACGTCCCAATCATTTCGTTGCGCATTACACACTTTGGTCATCATAGCCTCCAATATTTTGTTGAATGCCTCTACTGTCCCATTAGCTTGTGGGTGGTATGATGTACTTTTCTGATGATACACTTGGAACTTTTTTGTGATCACGCTGATGGTTTCATTCAGGAAATGTGTTCCGCAATCACTCATTAAGATTTTTGAATAGTCGAATCGGGTCAACAAGTTTTCGAACAAAAACTTTGCAGCGATAGCGGCCATGCAGTATTTGACCGGTTGCGCTTCCACCCATCATGTCAGGTACTCTGTCGTAGTGATGATGTAGTGCGTGCCCATCTTTCCCTAAGGTTTGATCGGTCCCACAAAGTCGATTGCCCATTTTTCAAACAGTTGTAGTGTCATTTGTGGATTTAACACATATCATCCCTCCGCGAGGGTTTTCCAATCCTTTGACATATATCGCAGGCGTTATAGTGCGCTTTCAAATCCTGGTGCAGGGTTGGCCACCATAACCCTGCATGAAGAATTTTCTGTGTGGTTGCACGTCCTGCATAATGTCCTCCTACAGCACCCCCATGTGCTTCCGCGAGGATCTGACCTCGTTCAAATTTAGGTACGTATCTTTGCAATATCTCATCATTTCCCATTTTGTATAGGTGCCCCGTGATGACAAAAAAGTCCGCCGCGTGCACCACCAATTCCTTTTTTTGTTGGACTGAGTATTCCTTCGGCACAGTACCTGTTGTCAGAAAATGGATTATATCTTCGAAGTCTCTATCTGCGAAACGCACTACAAAGAGTTGTGCATCAGGTAGTCCTTTCTCCAAATTCGTGGGTTCCTCGCCCATCTCAATTCGTGACAAGTAATCTGGTCCTGCGTTTAAGCGTACTGGCTTGATTATGACCTCAAAATCATATTCTTGGAACAGTAAGAGTCATCTGAATATGCGCCCCCCCAGCACAGGCTTACTGACCAAGTATTTCAACGCTGAATGGTCGGTATACATCTTGAAATGCCCTCCGAGTAAAATAGTGTCGATATTTTTGGAGTGGGTACACCATCGCTAACCCTTCACACTCGGTGGTGGAATATTTCTTTTCTGCTTTGGACAACCTCTGACTTGTAAATGCGATCGGGTGATCCACGCCCTCCTGTGTGAGTACTGCTCCCAGTGCAATGCACGACGCATCAACATGTACATGAAATTCCACATCCCATTTTGGGAAGACCGGGATTGGATTGGGGGCAAGTTTCCCTTTCAGAACATCCAAACTCTTCATGCAATCATCATTCCATCAATATGTAACATCCTTTTTCAATAGCTTTTCCATCAGCGTTGTTATTTGGGCATAACTTTTGATGAACTTCCTATAGTATTCGGTGTGTCCCAAGCTAGCGCGTAGTTGTTTAACACTTCGCGATGCTTTCAGATTTAGAATAACGACAATCTTTGCAAGGCCCACTATTAGTCCTTGTTTGCAAACCACATGTCCCAACAGGTTTCCAAAGGGAATGAGGAATGTGCACTTCTTAAGGTTCAGCGTAATCTGGTGTCAGCGGTAAGTATCCAACATCAAGTGTAAGCTTGCTACATGGTGCTTAACTAATCCAAAGACAGTTTGATCATCTAGATAGACCTCCAAGAACTTGTGGATGTACTCTTTGAACGCAGCCACAATGATGCGCGAAAAGATGGCTGGCGCGTTCTTCAATTCAAATGGCATAATGGTGTATTGAAAGCAGCCCCATATTGTTGCGAAGGTTTGTTATGCTCCTGTCATCCGGCATGATCTTGATTTGATGGTACCCTAAAAACCCATTAGTGAATGAGTATGCTTCATGACCGCCAACATTTTCAGGTGATCTTCATCATCCCTAAGTTGCCAATGATCCCTTTTAAGTGTTGAGATTTTCTGTCTGAGTCAAATAGGCAAAAATCTCTGAAGGATGACAACAATAGGGATTTAGTTCCTAGATTAGCTCCAGGCTGTTGGGAGGGAGTTAATGCCTCCTATATTTGATGTGAGGGAGTTATGAGGCTGTTAGATTGTCTATGCTATATAACAGGCAGTCATTCGGATGATTTGCCAAGAGAGAGTGTGTGAGGATTTCATGATGTAATCTCCAATTTTGATTAATATATTCCTGATGCCTATGTTTGGTGGACGTAGCCCAGATTGGTTGGGTGAACCACGTTAAAAGCTGTGCCTTATGTGTTTGTTGATTTATTCTGCTGTGTGTTTAATTAATTGCTGTGCACCTGATCCAACAATTGGTATCAGAGCATGTTGGAGGTGCCTGGAGGAGCTGATTGGAGGCGCTGCGTGCGTGACTGCTGTGTATATCCAGAGCTGGTGCGGGCGTGAACTTGCCTGCGTGTTGATGCGTATTGAATGCTGGTGCGTTTGCTGTGCGTGGTGAGGAGCAGCCGCTGAGGTGAATGCTGGTGCGTTTGCTGGGCAGCCCTGGCGTGGTGAGGAGCAGCGCGTTGATATAAATGTTGGTGCGTTTGCTGGGCAGTCCTGGCGTGGTGAGGAGCAGCGCGTTGATATACCTGGTGCGGTGCGCCTATTTTGATTTATTTGGGTTTCGGCATCCTATCTTTCCAATAATTCCCAGAGGTTATCGAGGATTGGCGCAGTGGAGGTATTTTTTGCTTTGCTTTTGTTTTAACAAACCTGCGTTGACCAATGCTGGAGCCTGAATTTCTTTGTTTTCTAAACGCTAAGACCATTTTAAAACACGGTGTGATTTTTTGATAAACACACATTTTTTTGAATTGAGTGGTCCGTATTGCTGGTGACTAGACTCGGGTTCCATGCTGAACTTTTCTATTAAATTGCTGTTGAAGTGCGGTTGGTTGGAGTTAAAATATATTGAAGACCACAAATGAAGCACAGAGAAGTACGTATGTACTTTTAAAAGCCATTAAATAAAGAGCACCTATGTACTTTTAAAAGCCATTAAATAAAGAGCACGTCTTTATTTTCATAGGAGTTATAAGGGATATGTAACATGGTTTTTTCAAAATTAAATGGCTTTAAAAATGTAAGGGGGTTTTAATATTATTTGTTTTTGGTTTTATTTAAAGACAAAGACAGATAGGCATAGGCAGATTTTTTGTGTAAAATCAAAGGCATAGGCAATTTTTTAAATTGCTGGTTGGATATTTGGAGATTATTGTGATATCAAATGGCGAAAACTCAGTGTCCATTTTGAAATTGAGTTTGACGATATTGTTGGAGCCTTGTTGGCTGAAGAGACGAGGAAGAGGTCGAATGCAGACACATCCACATCAGAGGTAATGATGGCCAGAGGTCGCTCACGAGAGAGACACTCCAGGGGAAAGCATAGCGACTCTCGTTCAAAATCCAAAGGAAAGAAGCCAAAGATGAAGTGCTGGCATTGTGGCAAGGCTGGACATCTGAAAAAGGATTGTTGGAAGCAAAGCAGGCTGATAAAGAGGGCTCTTCGACAGAAAAGAAGGAAGCCAATACCACAGATACAGGTTCAGTATCAGGTTCAGGTATGAGTGATGAGGTATTGTCTGTTAATGCTTCAAAACATGATCAACATTGGTTGTTAGATTCCGGGGCATCTAACCACATGTGTATACATAAAGATTGGTTTAAAACATATAGATCAATTGATGATGGTGTTGTGTACATGGGTAATGATGTAACATGTAATATTGTTGGGATTGGAAGCATACAACTACAAATGTTTGATGGCACAACTAAAATATTAACTGATGTGAGGCATGTACCAGATTTACGGAAAAATTTGATTTCATTAGGAGCACTTGATTCAAATGGATATAAAACTGTAATTCAAGGTGGAGTTATGAAAATTTACAAAGGTATCTTACTAGTGATGAAAGCTAAGAAAGTAGGAAATATATTTCAGTTAGAAGGTAGAACTAGGTCAGATCATGTGTCTGTGTCTGAACATGACAGTAGTTCCATTCACTTATGGCATCAAAGATTGGGGCATATGAGTGAAAGAGGATTGAAAATTTTGGCTGACCGAAAGTTACTTCCTAATCTAAGATCTGGAAAATTGGATTTCTGTAAACATTGTCTGTTTGGTAAACAAAGTAAACAAAAGTTTAAAACAGGCAAACATACTAGTAAAGGTATACTTGATTATATCCATTCAGATGTTTGGGGTCCAGCTCCTACAGCGTCATATGGTGGCTCATCTTATTTTGTATCATTCATTGATGACTTTTCTCGGAAAGTTTGGGTCTACATGTTGAAAAAGAAGTCTGATGTTTTTACAGTTTTCAACCAGTTTAGAGCATTGGTAGAAAACAGCACTGGTAGAACAATAAAATGTTTAAGAACTGACAATGGTGGTGAGTTTTCCTCCAAGGAGTTTGACAGCTATTGCAAGGATGCAGGGATCGAAAGACATAAGAACACGGTTTATACTCCTCAGCAGAATGGAGTTTCTGAACGCATGAACAGGACTCTTCTAGAGAGAGCAAGGTGTATGCTGAGTAACGCTGGGTTGCCGAAGGAGTTGTGGACGGAAGCAGTGGCAACTGCTTGTTATGTGATAAATCGATCTCCATCAACGGCAATAGACTGCAAGGTTCCGCAAGAGGTATGGACAGGACACCCTTGTGACTATTCTAAACTCAGAGTGTTTGGTTGTGATGCATATGCTCTAGTGCCTAAACATCAACGAACTAAATTAGATCCAAAGTCTAAAAGGTATATCTTTGTTGGGTATGGTGATGGAACAAAGGGATTTAGATTGTGGGATCCTACTACCCGCAAAATCATCATCAACAGAGATGTAAGGTTTAATGAATCCTCTCTTGTACAGTTAGATGTAGATAGAAGATTGAAACATGATGATGTATCTGATTTCCAACATATTCAGTTTGACAGCATTTCTAATGATAGTCATAACGACCATAGTTCAGATTCTAGTCATGAACAGGTTTCAGAATCAGATTATGAACAGGGTTCAGATGGAGGACATGAACAGGTCTCAGATGGTGATCATGAAGAAATTCCTACATTTGATAGACAACAAGTTGTGGAAGCACCAGAAACATTCTTAAGGAGATCTACAAGGATCAAACGCCGTCCGAGAAGGTATGATGATTCAGTTGCTTTGATCGCTAATGATGATGAACCTTTGTGTTATCAGGACGTTGTAGAAGGTTCAGATAGTGACAAATGGAAAGCAGCCATGAAGGAAGAAATGATGGCCTTAGGTAAGAATGGCACGTGGGATCTGGTTGAACTTCCCAAAGGCAGGAAAACTGTGGGATGCAAGTGGGTCTTCAAGCTAAAACGAGGTGTGAATGATACGGAAAACAGGTACAAAGCTCGGCTGGTTGCAAAAGGGTTTTCTCAGAAAGCTGGCATAGACTTTCATGAGATTTTTTCACCAGTGGTTAAAATTGTTTCAATTAGAATTGTGTTAGCATTAGTGGCTTTGTTTGATTTGGAGTTGCAGCAGTTAGATGTTAAGACTGCATTTCTACATGGTGATTTAGATGAGGAAATATATATGGAACAACCGGAAGGGTTTGTTCAACATCGCAATGCGAAATTTGTCTGTAGGCTCAAGAAGTCATTATATGGCCTGAAGCAGTCGCCTCCGCAGTGGTATAAGAAGTTTGATTCTTTCATGTTGAGTCAGAAATATGTTAGAAGTGAATATGATCATTGTGTTTATTTCAAACAGTTGAATAATGGCATATTCATTATCTTGGTATTGTATGTTGACGATATGCTTTTAGCAAGCAAAAGCATTGAAGAAATCAACAGGTTGAAGACTCAGATGGCAAGGACGTTTGATATGAAAGATCTAGGAGCGGCAAGACAGATTTTGGGCATGGAGATTTTCAGAGACAGGGGTAATGGTAAGCTGTGGCTATCACAACAGAAGTATGTTGAAAAAATACTTTTGAGGTTTGGTATGAACAATGTGAAGCCTGTGTCGATCCCTTTAGCTTCCCATTTTAAGCTTTCTTCGAGTTTATGTCCTAATACAGATGAAGAAAAGGATTATATGTCTCGAATTCCTTATGCCAATGTAGTAGGATGTTTGATGTATGCGATGGTGTGTACGCGACCAGATATTTCTCATGCAGTTGGGGTTGTCAGCAGGTACATGGCAAATCCGGGTAAAGAGCACTGGTCAGCAGTGAAATGGGTGCTTCGGTACTTGAGAGGCACAAGTAGTTATTGTATTTCTTACAATAAGAGTAGTGAATATGTTTGCGGATATGTTGATTCCGATTTTGCAGGTGACTTGGATAAGAGAAGATCAACTTCAGGGTACGTCTTTACTCTTGCAGGTGGAGCTATAAGCTGGATGTCAAAGCTACAGAACATTGTTGCTTTGTCTACTACTGAAGCAGAATACATTGCTGCTTCTCATGCTTGCAAAGAGGCAGTTTGGTTGAAAGGTTTGCTTGGTGAGTTTGGTAGGTTACAGGATAACATCAGGTTACTTTGTGACAGTCAAAGTGCAATACATTTGGCTAAAAATCCAGCCTATCATAGTAAGTCAAAGCATATTCCAATCAAATATCATTTTGTAAGACAGGTTATCACTGAAAGGGGAGTTTCTCTTGAAAAGGTGCATACAAAGGAGAACTGTGCAGACATGTTCACGAAACCATTTTTGTTGGAGAAGCTACGCTGGTGTTTGGCTTCTCTTGGCTTGCAGAAAAGATAAAATAATAATAACAGGGCATCAGTCGAATTGTTGTCAAGGTGGAGATTGTTGAGATTTTCTGTTTGAGTCAAATAGGCAAAAATCTCTGAAGGATGACAACAATAGGGATTTAGTTCCTAGATTAGCTCCAGGCTGTTGGGAGGGAGTTAATGCCTCCTATATTTGATGTGAGGGAGTTATGACGTTGTTAGATTGTCTATGCTATATAACAGGCAGTCATTCGGATGATTTGCCAAGAGAGAGTGTGTGAGGATTTCATGATGTAATCTCCAATTTTGATTAATATATTCCTGATGCCTATGTTTGGTGGACGTAGCCCAGATTGGTTGGGTGAACCACGTTAAAAGCTGTGCCTTATGTGTTTGTTGATTTATTCTGATGTGTGTTTAATTAATTGCTGTGCACCTGATCCAACATTAAGTTCGTAATTTTGGTTTGGAACAAGTCTTGATACTCGTGGAGTAAATCATCGACCTTATCCATTGTGGCATCATCCCAATAGTCCCCAAGGGTTGCATACTTTGGCTCCGCCTATGTTCCAATGTTTACCTGCTCTCTTTTTAGCGGTGCGGTTATGTCGGGGTCCTCTCGCAACAGCCTTCCATTTCTAGAATGTTAATATTTCGTGGGTCCTCATCATCCTCCTCAACAGTTACATTGTAACACTCCAGTGCGCAGCTCACCTGTGTCGCCCATTCTGGTTGAAGTACCTCCATTGGCTCCTGGGGTATTTTAAAAATAGTTGCTTTTACTACCTGTAGTGTCAACAATATCCCACCAACGATCTTCAAATGTGAAAATTAACAGAAATCCCTCGCGCAAATATCCCATTCATTCGTTTTACCAGTGCACACCCGAGGAGAAATGTATAACATGCTTTGCTGTTATACACTTATTACATGTACGTTCTTCAAGTTTCAGTGATCTCCACGACAGTGACAACACATACATTTTCTCTACTTTTGAATTTATGGAAATTCTAGAAATCAAGACTGACGACTTAACTTGCGTAATCGGTTTGGCTTCGTTGTGGACTGGTAAACCAGTCCTCCTTCCATGCTATCTTCCTTTTACGTGCATTTCAACATTGGTGAAACGAGCAAATCAGCAGTCTTGTTGTCGTCATCGATTCGCCATATTAAGGGGGGGTTATTTTGAGTACAAGTGTTCTATAAATTTTTGAAGGACGAGATATTTATCGCGCTTATACGAAGAAGAGTTAAAATAATTCACTTACTCAGCAAATGGCACTCGTCATTTTGCTTGCGCTGTACAAGGTTGAGGCAGCAAAGTCAAGCTTTTACTGAAACAGTTCCTTTCCATTCCATTTTCTGCGTTTATCCGCGCAGATTCTCAAAGCAGAGAAGGAATAAATTTGGTGATAATATTATTACAATATGTACACAAATTTGGTGGAAACATAAACATTTTGACGGTGCGTGAACGTTATCAAGAGTGGGCTCCTTTTGAGTTCATTTGTAATGGGAAATTGGCGATTACAGAGAGAGGGTTGATCGAGCTGGAAAACGAATATTTCCCTCTTTAAAATAATAGGGAAAGACGTCGCTGGTGTCTAAAACCGACTGACAAAGCGAGTCACTATTTTGTGCTTTTATATTTATTATCCCTGCCGCGCAGGGTAGAACGCGTTCAAAAATGCGTTGACCGTTGCGTTAAGTTTGAGTGCACTAAAAATCAAATAACAAAGTGTAAGATTTATTTTATAAAATAAAATAAATTTATTTCTTGAATTATTATTATTATTTTTTAATTGTGATTGGTTGAATTAGCTATATTTTTATTACGTCATGATTGGTGTTTACAATTAAATCTTCATTTACAGTTTTTAGAACTAATCTGCGCTTGATAAAATGCGAGTTATCAATTTCAAATGCAAGTAACATTTCCAATTATTCTTTTTTCCATCTGCCCCCATTTCACTATAACTTTTTAAGTTTATTGGAAATTTGATTATATAATTGTTTAAGAGGGGCTAGTTCGCTACAGAAGTATTATCGGTTACTTATCCGTTCAGAACGTGACAGCCAACACATCGAAACATTTAATAGCTATCCGGGTGGCAATGGAATCAAACATATACTGCAGCATTTGACAGCCAACACATCGAAACATTTAATCGCTATCCGGGTGGCAATGGAATCAAACATATACTGCAGCATTCGCGCAGCCTTAATCGCTATCCGGGTGGCAATGGAATCAAACATATACTGCAGCATTTGACAGCCAACACATCGAAACATTTAATCGCTATCCGGGTGGCAATGGAATCAAACATATACTGCAGCATTCGCGCAGCCTTAGCAAGAATCGAAACCGGCCGGGGGCGTGGAAACCAACCCCCTACCGCCACATTTTGTGTGCAAATATAATCTATATAGTTGATTTATCAATTTTAATGAAACCATAGTTACCGAATTCGGCGAATCAGGTTGAAGAATTCGAAAATTCGACAATTCGGTCCGATACGCTGAAATTCGGTCCGATTCGTCAGATTCTCCTAAATTTTTCTTTAATTTGTGTTTTCCAGAATTCGTATTCCATTTTTTGTGCTTTAGTTTCGTCATCCAATTGTAGAATTTGAACGGTTGAGCGTGATTCTCCGTTTATATAGATGTTTAAAAATATTAAACCGTTGACTTAATTCTCCTTATTTGTTTTGCAATATAGGTGTAATTGATATTAAAAAAATCATATATTAATGATTAAAAAATTCATAGTTTTATTTATATCAAAATTATTTTGATGTGTTAATAAATTTGATTTGTTATTAATTTTTACATGTTTGTTTAATTTTTATATTAAAAATAAAAAATTCTTTAAAAGTAAGTATAAAAACTAAATGAATAGTTGTCTTATTAAATTTTTATTTTCACTATGCATAAAAATTAAATGAATTAACTTGGTAACTATGCATGAAACTAAAATTTTCAATTATAATTATTTTTTTACAAAATTGAATGAATATGTCAACCAATTTTAAACCCTAATTATGAAATATTCGTCATTCCATTACAAGTTTCTTTATCTAATGTGAGAAAACATTAAATTAAATAGTTAAACTACAAAATTTGAAGAGGGCTTTATACTGTACTATTTATGTGTTGTGATGGCAGGTTATTTATGTGTTGTGATTAGTGATTAGATATATGTTGTAGGTACTCCATTTTCTCTTGGAAAAGGCATTGCATAACAATTTTTAATTTTTTGGACAGTTGTCTTTGCATCATCAAAATTCATGTGCTTAAACATTTTCCAAATTAAAATAAAATTTATAATATATGGCTTTATTAATTGCAAATAAGTGTTTTTTTTAACTTTAAATTTATTATTTGTTAAAAGGATTTGGCCAACAAACATCAAAGTACAAAGCCTAACAATTTTGGGCATCTTTTTAATCCAAGGAAAAAGACTCACACTTATCTTTTATATTTAAATAATAGTGTATCTTAAAAGATATAATAAAGTCGTATGTGTAATTTAATATTATTAAATTTGATTAATTATGCAAATAATAAAAATATGAAAGAAAAAAAAAAGTAAAATTAAAATTAAAATTAATTTTTTTAAATTTTTTTTAAACACATTAATTTTTTTTTCGGTTTTATAAAATTTAAAAACATTTTTTAGGGGTTAAAAAATCATATACTAGTTAATTTGTTAATTATGAAAATAATAAAAATATGGAACAACAAAAAAATTAAAATAAGAAATTTTGTTTTTAATTTTTTATGTTTTTAAAAACATATTAATTTTTTATTTTTTTATAGAATTCAAAAACACTTTTTAGGGGTAAAAAAAATCATATATTATTCATGTTAATTTATTATTGACTTTAATATTATTTTATTTTTTATTTAAATTAAAAATAAATATGTTAATATAATGATGTATATTTTTATTTTAAATGAATATTAATTGAGAAAGTTTTCAACTCATTAATACATGTCCTCACATTAAGTGAATTTGACATTTCTTTTTGACTTGATTTCTCATCCACTCTCACTAATCTTAGTGGAGGAGCATTTGTAAAAATGAGATGAATACTTCAAAAAGTAACAATTGTATAGTAAATATTTATTTAATTAATTTAGAATTTAGAATATGAAATATTATTTTTATTTTTAAATAATTATTTTTTAAAGAAAATAATAAATAAGTATATTAACTACTTTTTAATAATTATTTGTTTAAGTTGATTAAAATCATAAATAAGTATGCTAAATTCATAAATGAATAGATAATTTATAATACTAAATTATTTATTATTATTTAAGTTTATTTTTTTATAAGTAATTATTGATATACAACTAAGTGTTTAATTTTTATTATTCAAATGGTTTTGGAAACAAAATACAAGATATTTACATATAGTGTTAGAATTAAGTTTAAAATAATTATTTAAAATATAATTGGTAATGCTCTATGTAGCAATCACTGACTATTGAATTATACTAGTGGAAGTGAAATGAAAAGAGCTAGTAATTAATATCATTGTCATAAATATAATAAGTTTGCCTTTACATAATAAAATAATAGTGTATCTTTACAACAATTATCCATCTTGCCTACAAACTTATAGTTAGATTATGAAATAATATATGCATGTGCTTTCTAGAGCTTACTATTGCTTACAATAAAGCAAAGTAGTAGAAATTATTGGAACCTCTTCTTGCGAGTATTTATTAGATGACATTTGATGTTGAAAATTGTTTCCCTTCCATCTATTATGTTTTTCTTTAGCTTTCTCATTTTTGTTCCCTTTTACCAAAAAAGAGCAAAAAAAAAATGAAGAAAATTAAAATATATACCTAACCATTCCCATGGCTTATTCTATTGACTAATTAATAAATGTTTTAGAGGTATCTTATTGATTCTTTTTTTTTGCTAAAGCAAGAGTCGTACCATCTATTTCATTAAATCGGAAAACAAATTACATAAAATACAACAGTTCTAAAGGAACTGTGGGCCAAAGAAATATCAAACCACTTAAAGCCTAGGTCACCGAGCTAAAGGCTTAAAAGCCGAGACAAGGTCCCACAAACAAAACTGCAAAACCCACTAAATACAAACAAAAGCCGAGACCGTTCAATCCCCCCTTAGAGATTAGACGGCCGAGGCTTAAATCGGGGCGAGAACATGCACCCACTTTAAAATTAGAAACAGAACCGATGAGGAAATTGGGACTGTTCTAAAAGGATTTAGAGTCTGAATAGGGGAATAATCCTCGAGCATGTAGTCCGCCGCAATCCACCGATACCCATCATGAAGCGCAACAAGCACAGAAGATAACGCACACCCGGACCTGCATACTTTACCTCGATCATCGAATCTCCTCGCCAGATCAAACGGCGGAGGATAATATCACAAGACCTAAAAGCACGGAGAATGACCATGTGATAAACGCCTTGGACCCACCAACATGCACGCTTAATCTTAACCGTGGATTCGTCGTGTTTGATCCAACGGCTGTGGGACATATCACACGCGCCAAAAGGACCAAGAATTACCGTGCGATGAGGGCGGTATTCCTTCCCGTCCCTTGGCCACATGTTGCTTTGTGAGTGGAATCGGTCCCAACTCCGAAAAACTACTTTTAGCTTGAAGGCCCTGCGATAAACCAGAAACCAACTAGTGAGCGATCTTGCCACCACAGAAAGAAAAACTAGGGTTTTTGAGTCTGCGCGATAAATGCCCTGGACCCACCAACATGCTCACTTAATCTTGACCGTAGATTCATCGTGCTTGATCCAATGACTGTGGAACATATCGCTCGCGCTAAAAGCACTGAGAATTACCGCGCGATGAGGGCAGTAATCCTTCCCATCCCTTGGCCACGTGTTGCTTCATGAGTGGAATCGCTCCCAACTCCGAAAAAACGCTTCCAGATTGAAGGCCCTGCGATAATCCAGAAACCACCCTGCGAGCGGTATTGCTACCACAGAGAGAAAAACTGGGGGGTTGAGTCTGCCGAGAAAGCCAGGAATTCGATCCCTCACATCAACCCATCTCCTCGAGCTACTGAACCAAAGGAAGCTGAAAATTCCTCCGTCCAACCTTGTATTCAAGAAACAATGTCTACCAAGCAACCTCCTCCAGAGACTTCTATGTTTGTTCTTGCCAGGGTTGAGGAGGCCGACAGTGACCTGCATCCCCAAAATGACCTCACTTCAGAAATAACACTTCATAAATAAACCAAAACATTTCATCAATAGACCAAATCAATTAGACCTCGTCTCTGTGGCTCTGTTGCAAGACACCATTCTGTCCTCATCCGCCTGTTCTTGAGATAACGCCTTTAATCTATTCTGAGGCATCTCTTGCCAACTTAGCTCGACCTTGCTTTTGGTGCAAAGCACCCCTTGATTGGCCAAGATATCTACCAATTTATTTGTCATTCTTAGCACATGGGTAAAACTCACGGTACGTAAGCCCATGAGGTGAAGCTGAATCTGTTGAAAGACCTGAAGCAAACTCCAGTGTTTTGAGACTTTTTCTGGCTCCGTGCCATAGTTGATTCTCTTGACCAAGTTAATGATTAACTCAGAATCAGCTTCAACTATTATGTTCTGGAGATTATTATGCTTCAGGAATTCTAAACAATGCTCAAGAGCCATTAATTCCGCCATATTATTCGTGGCTCTTCCCAGATGGCAATGGAAAATAAAAAGGATACAACTATTCTCATCCCTTAACACCCCTCCAAAGCCAACAATACCCAGGTTGCCTTTTGAGGCCCCATCAATGTTGCATTTCAAAAAACCCCATGGGGGGCATGCTAGTAATCCTACTTAGTATCCACTTTCATTACCTTCCTATCCAAGCCCTGTGGTATAAGCCCATGCATAGCCAACTGAAGAAGTATCTGCATTTCAGCTTCTGAAGGTCGATTCTTTGGGGAAGTTCTCACAATAGTACCTACCATCTCCTTAAGATGACTTAAGATCTGCTCAAAAGTGCGTTGGGAGGAACTTTTTTCATTTTTGAAGATTCTGTTGTTCCTTTCTTTCCAGACATTCCATATTATGAAGCTGGTCATTAAAGCCCAAGCTAAGCAAAGAAATTCATAATCAGAGAATTTTCATCTCCAGTTATTTGGGGTGTTGATAATGCTTCCTTTGTCCATGTCTGTCTATCAGAAAATAGTGGAAAAAGTATCCCACAAACTGGAGGTGAAAATACAATCATTGAGAAGGTGCTCCATTGTTTCCTCCTGGGCCTCACAGAGCTGGCATTTGGAAGGTCCCAGAACACCCCTCTTCCGAATGTTTTCCCAAGTCAGAATTTTCTTATGATGAACCAGCCACATGAAGAGTTTGATCTTCATCCATCCTTGATGCCTCCATAGGTTCTGCCAAATCCTATCTGATACATTCGAGTCCAGCTCAAGGAGTTTGCATTTTGCCTCCTTAAGGCTGAATGTACCTTCATTATTGTTACCCCATCTAAGTTGGTCATGCCCACCTGTCACTAAAATTTTCCTTTGGTCCAACATTTTCAGAAGTGCCTCAACTTTTTCTTTCAAGGGGCTATCATCTCTGTAATCTATATTCTTCCAGGTTCTCCATTTTCCTTCACTATTGGTTTGATCCCAAAAATATTTTACCCTAAGAAACCCTTTGGTATCAGTTTCTTTCTTGAGGTCTAGAAAGTCCTCTCTTAATAGTGTAGGTTCTTATTGCCATTTATCCTCCAAAACAAAGGAAGATCTCCCTCTCTGATTTCCCAGAAACTATTTTTTGTACTAAGCTTCTATTCTCCCAGGCCTTATTCCAGATGTGTGAGCCTTTTATGATGCCATTCATCCTTATGTGACCATTGTCTTGCCAAGTGCTGGCATAATTTTCTTTCCAGATACTAGCCCACTGAGCCTTTGGACCTTTTACCTAATGCCACCATAATTTGGCCCCTAAGACTTTGCTTAGTACTTTCGGATCATCCAATCCAAGACCCCCATGATCTTTAGGTTTGCAAATCTTATCCCAGGCTACCAAGGTCCATTTCTTTCTCTGCTCCCCCTTACCCCAAAGAAAGTCTCTTTGAATGGTTCTAAATTGTTGCAAAAATCCTTTTGGAGTTGGAAGGGTTGATAGCATGAAGACGAGGATAGATTGAAGAACAGATTTTGTAAGCACTAACCAACTAGCTAAGTTTAAAGATCAAGTAGTCCGTTTCCTGATTTTATCCTACATCTTGTTAATTACTGGCTCCCAAATGCTCTTGTGCAAAGGTTTATCAGTTATAGGAACTCCCAAATATTTGGAGGGAAGGACATCCCTTAGAAAGCCCAGAATTCTGGAGATATTTCTCTGAATAGAAATATTGGTATTAAAGAAAAAAATCTTAGATTTGGAGAGATTAACTTCCATACCTGTAGCCATGGAAAAGTCACATAGGATTTGTTTATAGGCTAGAGCTTCTTTGACCATGGGGATTCCCTGCAGCATGGTATCGTCAACAAATTGTTGATGGGACAAAGCCTGTCCAGAATCCGAAAGTTGGAGCCCCTTGATGTTGCCAACTTCTTTCGCATGCTTGATTGACCGACCAAGTCCTTCCATCATGAGGATGAAGAGAATGGGAGAGAGTGGATCTCCCTACCTGAGGCCTCTTGAAGGAGTAAAAGTCTTGGAGGGAGACCCATTAACCAGAATTGAAAAGCTAGAAGAAGTCACCAGGGCCATGATCCATCTTACCCAGTTATGATCAAACCCAAAAGCTATAAGGACCTTCCTGATATAGGTCCAATTCAACTTATCGTAAACTTTGGCTAAGTCCAATTGCATGATCATGCTAGCCTTCCTGTTGCTTAACAATGAGTGCACCACCTCATGTGCTTCACTGATATTATTGAGAATTTGTCTGCCCTCCACATAACCAGATTCTCCACAAAAGCTAGATTAGGAAGAAGTGGTTTGAGTTTATTGGCAACAACCTTAGAAATTATCTTGTACACCACATTGCACAAAGCTATGGGTCTAAACCTGTCAGGAGTCTGAGCATTGTCCTGTTTGGGGATCAAGGAGATGAAGTAAGTATTCAACACCTTCAAAATGGTTCTATTCATTATGGAATCCTCCACCATATTCAAAATGTCTTGTTTAACAATGTTCCAGCAAGATTTAAAGAAATCCACATTGAAACCATCAGGGCCTGGTGCTTTACCATTCTACATTTCTTTGATGACCTCACTAACCTCCTCTTCAATCACTGGCCTATTAAGATTGAAGTTATCCTCTCTTGTTACAAGCCTAGTATATGCCTTGTTAAGTCCCTGATAGAATGATCTCTGTCTGAAATGGTTTCCTTTGCTATACCTCGAAAGTGCTGGAGTAACACAGTTTCTATTTCTTCATGAGAATTAAGAATATGACCTCCCTCGTCCTTAATCGTAGAGATCCTATTATGAGATCTGTTCACCATGGTGGATCTGTGGAAAAATCTAGTGTTTCTCTCCCCTTCTTTTAGACATTGAAGTCTAGATTTTTGTCTCCAAAATATTTCCTCTTGTTTACATAAATTCTCCCAGTCTTGATGATGTTTGGTGTCTTGATCATTTCTGACTTTGTCAAAGCCATCCTTGATAAGGGCTTGATTGAGTTCCTACATTTTGTCTTCAACAGCTTTTTTCGCTTCAAAAATATTGCCAAATTCATTCTTGTTCCAGTCTTTAAGTCTAAGCGTGATGTGCTTTAGTCTTTTGTGTAGCAGAAACATTCTTGTACCTTGAATATGAATATCTTCTGTCCACCATTTTGCAATGTTGTTGATGAAATCTAGGTGGGTGAGCCAAATGTTCTCAAATCTAAAAGGTCTGTTCTTGGGGGTGCCAATGCCTTGAACCTCAAGTTGTGCAGGCCAATGGTCTGAGCCTCCAAAGGGGAGAATTCTCGCTATCATTTCCTTGTCGGTGAGCATAAGGTCCTCTGAGATTATGAATTTTTCTAACTTTGAGGCTACTTGAGACTCTCCTACTCTTTTATTGTTCCAAGTAAAGAGGCCATTACTTATATCCGTGTCAACTAGCTTCATACTATCTATAAAAGTTTGAAATGCTATGGAGTCTTTGCTTAAAGTTCTGGTTCCTCCTTTTTTCTCCGAAAGTGATTTGATCATGTTGAAGTCCCTACCCATGATCCATGGTACTCCTACATGTCTATCTCTTAAATCCATAAGAGAATCTAGAAACATGAGTTTATCATCCATTCTTTGAGGGCCATAAACAATTGTGACCAGATAAGTCTCTCTATCTCCCACAGGCTGAATAAACACTGATAAATAATTCCTCGATGCCTCAGCATCTATTATGCCAAGCTTTTGGGAGTTCCAAAGAGTGAGTATGCCTCCTGTTGTATTATTTGCTTTAACTTCTAGAAACTCAAATCTATTGAGCGATTTGCTGCGAATCTCTTTTATTTTTTGAATGGAACATTTAGTTTCCTGGATAAAGATCATATTCAGATCTTCTTGTTTCATTCTATTGCTAAGTATTCTTTGTTTTCTTTTACTACCTAGACCTCTGATATTCGAAGATGTGAACTTCATTATTAAAGATTTGTAAAGGAGTAACTGGTTAGGTATTTGATCTTACCTGAATCTATCATTAGCTTTCCACATTCCATCAATAACTCATTTTGCTTCTTTCTGCCTCTTTTCTTTCCTAGGTTTCTAGGAGCTAATCCTAGTGTGGCCTTCATAGTTTTCACACCTTCGTTGTCCTGTCTTTCACTGTTTCTTTGCCTTTCCAACCCTTTAGCCTGCGTTTTCCATAGGAACAACTGTTGTACTTTGTTGAACTCTTCTTGAGGTACTGAGTCTATGTTTCTAGGAAAACTAGTGTCTTTTCGATCTGCTAGCACTCTAGGATTGGCAGCTATCCTAGAAACAAAAAATCAAAGCAATTTGGGATTTCCTCTATGTATGATAGATAAGAGAGAGGAAAAGGAACCAACCAGAATCTTCTGCTTGACTCCTTGCTTGATTTCTCCCCCCCTTGATAGAGCTTGCAACTCTTCTCCTACTTATCCCACTTAAAGAATACATGTAGAGGCAAAGTAACAAAACACCATCAAAGCATCTCGATCTATTATATCATAAGCATTGCAGAATCAGAAATATAATGAACATACAATGGCATTCACAAATAACAACATTCACAAATACACGATTGTACGGAGGAAAACTCAAAGAACTTTATTAAAATAGAAGGGAGAATTACAACCCAGCTATTTGATCCAACATCATCCTCCTAGCATCAAAGCCCTCTTCACCTCATGAAAAGCAAGATCACCCAACAAAAAAATACTCCTTCTCAAAGACAAACTATCAGCACTTCCCTACAAATTGCGAAATTCCCGCATCCAGATTTCTCAGATGAGGGATCCATTTATAGATGACTGCAAGGGTGTGATTCATCACTAGGTTTTTTATTAGTGTCATTCCACTTATTGTTCTTGGTTCCACTTGGAGATTTCTTGGATCTCTTACTCATCCCTAGGCGAATTCAGAGAGGCAAGTGTCGTAGAAGAAGTTTCTAGAAGATTCCATGAGCATCCACTTAGCAAACTGTCTCAGACATTTGTCCACTCTCGCTCATCGCACCCCACAGAAGGCCTCTTGAGTATGCATTTCACTTAGCTAGTGTAGGAGTCAGTATGCATCGCACCTTGACAGTGGAGCAATCAGTATGGTCCAGTTTTCGCCAGTTCTGAGTGGTTTTTCATGTGGAACTTCTGGGGAATGATGTCATCAGTTGACCATGATCCTTTAGGGTATGAAACAACACTTTTAGGGGTTAAAGAGCCCTTGGTTTATCGACATATAAGATTGGGCTGCAGTGCCCAAATATGTCTATAACAGTTGCCCCCTAAAGCATGAAGTCATAAATCTTTTGATGTCAGGTGAAATGCTTTATCATGAGGATCCGAGGTATTCGACCTGGAAGGTGGCTTGTATAAGATACAATAAAATACATCATCACAATATAATTTTCCATGTTCTAGCTGAGGTGGGCATTCCCATGCTCAGCTTTATAAATTCATTTTCATGTACATAGAACAGATAATCGTCTGCAGTTGTAGACTGGTGATTCTTTATATGTAGAGTCATCATCCCTTAGCTTGGATGATCATCTGTGTAGCTATTAACAGACGCAAGAGGAATCACCAATAATGATAATGACCCTCAAGGTACTACAGTACAATTCATGTGGTGTGAATATATGATCCAATTTCGAACACCATGCAAAATCTTTCGGTCAAAGGCCATTGATGTAAACCTGTCACCGGAAGTAAGAAACTTTCCATTAAGGCATGCAAGCTTCAAAGTACTGAAAGGGTTGATTCTGAGCCAACTTCTTGGATAATGAGTTGATCTCGACAAGAAGTGACTCGACGTAGGAGGGCCTTAATGTATCCCACATCAATGACACGAAATGAAGCAAATGATTTTCTGGAATTGAAAAATGATCTAACGATACAAGGTTCAGGAATGGCGGTCATGAAAAATGGAGGGTGAAGGTATTGCAATGGATGAGGCATTAACTGGATGGTGAATTCTCTCAGTGACTTCTCTTGAACATATCAGTGACACTGAGATGGATTGGTAGCGTTAACCCCAAAAGACGGATGGTATGGAGGACCAATGGTGATATGAATGGTGAACGGAATAACCCAACCCGACTTAATCATGGTGATGGAGTAAAAGTGTCATGTTCAAGAGAGACCTGCTACTAATAAAATTATTTAAGTTTTCTTCCTTTTTTCCCCAGTCATTGCTGACCAGTACCTCTTTATTTTTGTCAAGATTGAGGAAGATAACATATGCTTGTTCTATAATTTTCCCTTCGGGCAAACCTGTGGCTATGTTTTAGCGAGCCTAGCGACAGTGAAACTAGTTCTTGTCTAGGTGGAAAAGTTTGTCACTATTTTTTTAACGAGTTTAACAACAAGGATAACTCGGTCCTTTTCATGTTTAAAGAGTTTGAAAAGGGATGAAAAGGAAACTCCAGTAGTTATTTTTCATAGCATAATCCCTTAAGTCCGAAAAAGGATAAAATAATACAAAAGGGATGATTTTTAGATAACTTTAGCGAGCCGAAAAGACAAGTGCTTGAACTTTTCCGTGAGATAATCCCTCAGGTATGAAAAATATTAAAATATACAAGAGGGATGGCACTTCCCCTTACTTTAACAAGCTGGAAAGGCCAAAAGCTCGACAATCTTTTCATATTTAACGAGTCTGAAAAGAGTTTAAAGGAGACTGTTTTTTGAGGAACGAGTGGCATTTTAGGGTAGCAAATGGTTCCGAGTAAGCTTGGAATTTCTCAAAACATGGTGATGTGAAGAGGGTGGCTAACATGACCACTCGTCGTAGCTATTCCTCAAAAAGGTAAACAATCAAGTGGAAGCGTATGATCGGCCAAAAGAATGGAGGTGATGGCAGGAACACAACCAAGGCTCAAAAGGCTGATATTATGGCAATCACAAAGGTCATTTACTGAAGGTGGGTTCATTTTTTAACGATCTTGAACTCTGGGGGAACATATGCTCAGTGGTAGGTTTATTTTTTAATGAGCTTGAACCATGCGAGAACATTACTCATGGTGGTAGATTTATTTTCTTAACGAGCTTGAACCATATGACAACATTGGTCATTGCCCGGTTCATTTTTTAATGAGCTTGAACCGTGGGATAACATATGCTCAATTTCTTTTTATGTGAGGTAGAAACGACAAAACTAAAAAGCTAAAAAGCTAGAAAAAACTAAAAGTCTAAGGAACTACTGAGGTTAGGTAGGATGGTTTCATCAACAGCTCGACAAAACACTTCCTTTGCTTCGTCTGCAATGCAAACAAAGGTGAATGGTGTGTCAGACCAATCACCTAACCTAAGAAGTTGAAAAAATAAAAAACTAAAAAGCTAAAAAATCAAATTGGTCATTTTTAGCTTGCATAAAAAGGTTTGCATGCCTCTAGGCATCGAGAAAAGGAGAGTTTCCAGTAACCATATGGAAATCACTCTGGTTAAGTAGGATGGTTTTAGTCGACGGTAAAAACACTTCTTGGGCTTTGTCCATCAAATAGAAAAAGGTGAATGGTGTGAGATAACACTTCCAATCACATAACCTACAGGGAAACTTATCTTTTCAGCTGGGTTTATCTGTCGCAGAAGACCAGGGTGCATGCCCCCTAAGCTTCATTACATTCACTGGACTACTCGCGGTAATTATGTGGATGGAATGAAGGTTGAAGAGACATTCTCGACGCAAAAATACCATTTAGGGATGATGTTTGACTTGAAGCTGTGTTTGAACCGGGAAACGAAAGCTAGTCAATAATGACAATTTTGCCTTCATGCGGGAAACACATCACTCGAAAGAGTGTTGAAACAATAGCTTCCATGTTGTAAACATAGTCACGTCCGAGGAGTAGATTGTAATCTAACAGTCCTTGGACTACCATCACGTTCAAGTGAACAATTTTTCTTCTCAAAGTAATTGGTAACTTAGTAAGGATCCCTAACGGTCGACTGGTTCCTTTGTTAAAGCCTAACAAATTCTGAGTAACAGGCACAAGTGATAGCGAACCAAGCGCTTTCCAAGCAGTTGAGGAAAGGATACTCACTAATGCCCCTTCATTTATGATAGTGCCAGACACGATCATTTTGTAAACTTGTACTATGATCTGGAATGGTACATTAGAAGGAAGGCAGGATCTTGCTAGTCGATTATAATCAAAGGAAGTGACTAGACTGCTTGGAGGGAGTACCAAATAAATGGTTGAATTAACCCCTTGAGTAGCAGGAACTGGGGGATTCTCTTCCTGTTGTGAAGGAATGGGCGGATTTCCCCCAAGTTCATCAGAATCTGAAGTAACAAAAAGAATTTGAATAGTACTGTAATCATTCTCTTTGGGAATGGTATCATCTAAAGGTGGATCTTCTGAAGGTACAAATGGGTCGACTGCCATCTCGACCTGTTGACTTTGGTCCGGTATGGACTCAGAAGATTCATTTTCAGCAATAGGTGCTTTGACCGATGGTCGAGTTAAGTCAGTCGGGTTTTCAACTAGTAAAGGACTTGGGGAGAGTTTCATGTATCCAGGTGGAAGTCGTTGTGGTGAAGCAGGACGGTTATGCAAGACTCTTTTGGCTTCCTCCAAAAAAGGACAACGGGGAAGGGTATGGTCCCCTTCACATAAGCTACATGGATTTTTGAATCTTCCTTTCTATCCATTATTACTAGTTGATGGTGTGCTATCAACATGATCACCAGAAGTTGATGACACCTATTGGTGCGAACAGGGAGACCATTCTCTCAAGATCCAAGGAATGCATGGACATTCTCGATGGAAATGGTCTCCTTTGCAAATTATGCATGGATGTTTGGGTTTGGAAAGTTTAGTGTGTGGATTTTCATTAGATGCTGGACGGTTTCCCCCTTGCTTAACTAACTTCTTCTTCTTCTCCTTCCCTTTCTTCTTTTTCTCAGTCACCCGGTTACTAGCATCACTACTTTCACCAAGCAAAGAGGAAGAAGGGGAGGGAGAAACAAATGAATAAGAAGGCGAAGGGTCAACTTCAATATTAACTAGTTGATGATTTGATTGTTGAGGAATCACTATATTTTGAACGACATAGGTTGAGAAAATCTAGACTGGTAGGCCAATTGTGATTCCCGGGAGGGACAATGTGGCCATATATGGAGCACCATTATTTCCCCAAGAAGAAAATGGACTAGAATTTCCTTCCAAAGGGATTCCTTGATTGGTGGATTCCATTATCTCAACCTAAGATCAACGAAGGAATAGGGATGTTATTCTGAATTTAATAAATTTTAATGGCGCTTTGACACAACTTTGCTTTTTCAATTTTTAAGAGTCGAGAAAAAGCTAAAGATGACTCTAGTCCCCTTCGATTTTTAATGAGCCTGAAGTGACAAGTGCTCAGATGGACCTTTTCTTTTAAGGAGTCGAAAAGGAACAAAAGTGACTACTCTGGAAATCTAGACAGAGGGGTTATCGAACCAATCGAAAAACTGCAATATACACCTTGGTGATAAATTAAAGAGAAATTACCAAGGACTTATGTACGGTAGTCAATCTTCCTTAATGTTGTGTTCAATGCATTGCGATCGATAGGGCGACAGACACGACTTCCTATGGATAAATGATGTAAGCCTATTCCCAATATATACATGACGGTACGGGGAGCACAAGTCCGTGCTAGCACTTGTCATATCAAAGAGGAGGAATCACCCAACCTTAGATGAAAACGATAGTTACTAGATTTTACAACACTGGAACACGTCTCTAGCCTAGACCTCTAGATGTGTTGCGTTAGGTTCCAAAGCGTTGTTAAGTTCATTGAAATTTATTTTAAAAATGACCTTGTTTAGAAGTTTGGCTTTCAATGGTTCACTATGTGATGCAGATGTAAAATTCCTAAATGCAATCTACAATGATAAACAATCGTTGTTTATTTTTAGCAATGAAGATCCTAGCTACTAAGGAAAGAAGATTACGATTCTTTCAAACAAAGAGCAAAGAGCACACACTAAATGCACCTTCCTAAATCATTTTTCGCACACAAGCTAAATGAAAATTCAAATGCATGTATTTGTTTTTCGTTCCCTTAATGTGAGGAATGCCAAAAAAGAGAACTAAGTATAGATCTGAAACATTTCACTCAAAGTGACATTTCGAAAATTTCTTTTCAAAATGGAAAGGAAGACTAAACGACACTTTTCAATTTCGAGTAGAAAATTCTTTTGACACTTCGAATAACAACAAATAAAATCGAAGGAGCGAGGGGGAGATGGAGACTGCGAAAGAGGGTTTCGGTTAGGGTTTCGATTCTGCAGCGGTTATTCCGGGACGGCCGCTGTAACCTGCACTGTCGCTTTCTTTTTTTACCATCAGCTTTCTATCTGATACGGTCTCGCTTCACTGGTGGCTATTGTACTGAACGTGTTGCTCGGAGGTTTTTCCGTTACTAACCGCCTCTTCTCGCGGTCTGTTCCTGTTCCTAGTTGACCGGCCCGGGTTTTTCTGTTTCTCCGTTTTTCCTACAGTTTCGAGGTGTCCTCCGTTTCAAGGCGCAGCTGTCGACATGGAAGACTTAGATGCCATGGATTATCCTGAAGACCCGCTGGAGGGGGTTTCCATCTGGTGCTCCTCCTTTCCCACATTGGCAAGCTTGTTCAGTTCTGGCTACTCTTTGGCTGAACCCTCCCGGCCCCCTGTGGTCCTGCCGGACGATCCTCCTACCTGGCCATCATTATCTACTCCTCCGACATCCCCATCATCACTAGGGTTCGTTTCTGCCTGCCTAAACCCTAACCCTGGTTTAGACCCCCTACCTCTGGCTCTATCTCCCGAGTTCTCCCACCGATGACCGGGGTTTCGGTCATTTCGCACATTCAATCTACCCTTGCTCCCCCTTCCGACTGTTTTTCTGCTATCCCGCCACTCGCCGGTACCATACATCTTTCGGCTGATGGTCTGCCCCCCTCCTCGTCAAACCCTTGCCCTCCCCTTGAGTCTTCAGACCCTCCTCCTAGCAGGGCACCGCATCCACCTCCCCCTCAGGGGACCAAGAAGAAGTACAAGTGCTACAAATCTAAGTCAGACGACATCTTCCTGAGATTAGAAGAGGATATTCAGTGGGGAGAAGCCATGGACTTTGCGGACATAGTCTTGGTCGGTTGCATCAGGGGAAGGAATTACTCGGCCGCTCGCTTGAAGCCATGGGCAGCAGAGGTATGGGGTCACCATCTGGTTGACATACCATTCGTGCAGACGTTTGTGAGGGGATGGTTCGCTTTGAGATTCACTCGTTCCGATCACACAAATTGGGTACTATCCTCCTACTGGTACTTCGAGCATGCCCCGGTACTGCTGAAACGTTGGACGCCCCTCTTCGATCCTGAGACTGAACAGATTGGCATAGGGCCTGTATGGATTCGGCTTCCGGGTCCCCCTTTACAATACTGGTCTGAGGACATCTTCAGACAGATTGGCAATGCTATTGGCATCTACATGGAGTACGACAAGTCATACCTTCACACAGGTATGATGGCATACGCTCGCATCCTAATCAATCTTGACACAAGAGGAGGGCTTCAAGAATTCATCACCATACAATGGAGGGACACATCCCGAAAGCAGATTATTGATTATCAAGGCATCCCGTATCATTGCCGCAGATGCCATAAAGTAGGACACTTATACAAGGATTTCCCTCTTCTACATAAAAATAGGGGTTCTAAGCAGAGGTAAGAGACTGAGCAGATGGATGGGAGCCCCTCTCAGCAAAAGGATGATATTGTACTTGAAAAATCAAGGGATACCCTGGGTACCCTCGAAAAAGCGGCATCGGACAAGCGACCAACAGACTCCATTCCTTCCTCGCCTCCTCCCCATCGAGCTCGGGCACAGCAAGGGACATCACCTCGACTGCGGGGAACAAAACTCGGAGGCTGATCAATTTTCAAAAGAGGCAACGCATCTACAGGGCAATGATTGGTTGATTGAGGAGGAAATTGATGGTACTTACCATCAATATCACCACAGACCTTTTGTAGAACAGGGACAAATTGGGCTATAAGCCCAATATTTTGTTGATCTCATTGTATAAATTATGTTTTTTCTCATATCTATTTTAACGGCTGTATATACAACAATGTTGGTTTCGGTACATAATATATCTCTCTCTGCGTAGAGATGATACAATTTTGAATCTTTTTCCCTCTTTCTGTTGAGGGAAGTTTTGATACAATATGGTTGATTACAGACTCCCTGCGTGGAGTAACAACGATTAGCAGTTAAGCCTTTTCATTATCTAGACAGTTTCATGTATCTTGATAGGCAAACATGCCTCCATATGCATATGCCTCGGCATCTACAAAATGTAATTTCTTATAAATTAATAGAAATTACGACTTTTTCCATGGGAAAAAAAAAAATTCAAATCAAATATATGACAAAAATTTCAATCGACTATTCAGAGAAGGAAGAATTTATGACACTTCTCTTTTTGACACAAAATGACAGTTACGACACTTTTTGCACCAAAACAACGGATCAATTTAAGTAACTTTTCGACAAAGGATTGTAAATGATGGACAAATACATAAAAACATTTACTAATCTTGATCGATGGAGGCTAAACAGTGTAATGAAAGCATGCTTCAACAATGAGATATTGTTCATAAGCAGAAAAAAGCAACTAAATAGAGCTGAAAACAAAGACAACAAACCCCAAATTTCAAGGAGAGAAATAGGCTCAGTCAGTCATCACACCTGGGCTTCACAGAAAAATGGATGCATCACACCTGCTACACTCAAGAAGTGTGATGCAGACTGGCTTCCAGTGACAGACAATGCGATGGGCCAGGGAGCGAAATTGAGATGGGTTTTGGCTCAAATTTGCAGCGAATTTCAGTGAGTTAAGCTGAGCTATGATGGACAGTAAAGAGAAAAGTACAGGGGTATGATCTTGAGAGGTTACTGAGCTACCAAAATGGCATCTAAAATGCTTGTAAGTCAGATGTTCAATTCATAAACTAAATCGGAGATTGACTGAAGCAACATTCATCTACTTTGCAATTGCAGAGCAAGAGCAGTTCGAAGGCTATCTAGCTAACTTCAGGCTCCGTATATAGTTTATAAAGAAAACAACAACAAAAAACAAGAAAACTATTCATTCCCCAGTGGAGTCACCATTTTGTTTCCAGAAAAACTAGTGTCTTTTCGATCTGCTAGCCCTCTAGGATTTGGAGCTATCTTAGAAACAAACAATCAAAGCAATTTGGGATTTCCACTTTGTATGATAGATAAGAGAGAGGTAAAGGAACCAACCTGAATCTTCTGCTTGACTCCTTGCTTGATTTCTCTCCCCCTTGATAGAGCTTGAAACTCTTCTCCTACTTATCTCGCTTAAAGAATACCTGTAGAGGCAAAGTAACAAAACACCATCAAAGCCTATTGATCTATTATATCATAAGCATTGTAGAATCAGAAATACAATGAACATACAATGGCATTCACAAATAACAACATTCACAAATACACGATTTTATGGAGGAAAACTCAAAGAATTTTATTAAAACAGAAGGGAGAATTACAACCCAACTGTCTGATCCAGCATCAAATCCCTCTTCACCTTGAATGAAAAGCAAGATCACCCAACAATACAATACTCCTTCTCAAAGACAAACTATCATCACTTCCCTACAAATTACAAAATTCCTACCTCCAGATCTCTCAGATGAGGGATCCATTTATAGATGTCCACAAGGGTGTGAGTCATCTATGGGTTTTTTATTAGTGTCATTCCATTTGTTGTTCTTGGTTCCACTTGGAGATTTCTTGGATCTCTTACTCATCCCTAGGTGAATTCAGAGAGGCAAGTGTCATAGGAGAAATTTATAGAAGATTCCATGAGCATCCACTTAGCAAAGTGTCTCAGACATTTGTCCATTCTCGCTCATCGCACCCCACAGAAGGCCTCTTCAGTATGCATCACACCTAGCTAGTGTAGGAGTCAGTATGCATCGCACCTAGCTAGAGTAGGAGTTAGAATGCATCGCATCCTGATAGTGGAGCAGTGAGTATGATCCAGTTTTGGCCAGTCTTGAGTGGTTTTTCAGGTGGAACTTCCAGGGAATTGTTATATACCTAGGGGGGATAATATGGGGTACCAAGGGAGGTACCCAAGGTAATAATGTAATAATGGGATGGGCCATAGTAATAAATAAGGTGGTTAACCCATGTCATGTAAGGGACAACAAGTAGTTAGTAATAATGTAATGGCCTCATGGTATTAGTTTGATGGTATGAGGGAACCATGGTAATGACCCATGGTATTGTATGTATGAGGCCTATATAGAGGCTAGAGACTCCACATGAAGATGAAGAGAAGTATTATTGTATGAACAGACATATGGCTTGTGGAGTGTTCTCCTTCCTTAAGGAGTGAATGTATGGTGTTACCCTACCTTAAGGGTGTTGATCAATAAAGAATCATTTCATATTATCTTTTGGTTTACTTGCATTATCTTATATTTTTGTATCTGAGCTATAATATTCCGAGTTAGATATAACACTCCACAAGCTATATGCCTGTTCATACAAGAATACTTCTCTTCATATCCCTCCATGTGGAGTCTCTAACCTCTATATAGGCCTCATACATACAATACCATGGGTCATTACCATGGTTCCCTCATACCATCAAACTAATACCATGAGGCCATTACATTATTACTAACTACTTGTGGTCCCTTACATGACATGGGTTAACCACCTTATTTATTACTATGGCTCATCCCATTATTACATTATTACCTTGGGTACCTCCCTTGGTACCCCATATTATCCCCCCTAGGTATATAACATTCCACCCCCCTAAGCATGTTTCGTCCCCGAAACATGGGAAGAACACAAATAATAAGATCTACTCAAAAGAGTAGTCCACTGATACCATGCACGTGCATCTAGCCATCCAAGAGAAAGATGAACCCTCGATCTCACTGGTGCCTCGCTCGCTTGAGATGGAAGCCGACTGTGGTATCTCTTCTGTGTGGATGTGTAGTAGGTGGATCTTCATTCCTCTCGTTCTGTCATGCGGGGGTTGTTGTCCATGTGGCTAATTGGTTTCCATCTTGATGGTTGTCTTGCGGGGTGATGTGGGTGATGATATGTTGAAGTTTTAACCGACGATGGCTTTTTCTTTACTTCACCCTGCTGTGGTGCCTGTTGTGGTGTCTTCTTTTTTAATATGACTTCAACCACTGAGCCCTCTTCAGATGTGTCAGCACCTATTACCTTTTCGTCTTCAACCTCTGCTTGTGTTTGATTTTCGACCATCAACTGCTCATTATCTGATATGTCATTCCCTGGAACATCTTCTACTTCAGCCTCCTTGGACTCTACCTGTTTATTAATGGAAATATCCTGTAATGTAATTTTCTTCTTTTTATACCAGAGCTTCAGGAATTTCTTCTGCACATTAATATTTATAGTACCCACTGATTCCATTCAAGGGTATCCCAAAACAAAATCCATGTTATCCATATCTGAAGCATAAAAATCACCATGAAACACATACTTATCCATAGAAAGTTTCAAATCCTTATAGATTTGAACATCCTTATCATCAACCTGTGTATGTTCAATTTGTTTTGCTGGGACTTGCAATTTTTTTGCCAAATTAACGCTGATAAAATTATGTTTACAACTAGGATTGATAGAAACAATGATCTTCTCTTTCTGAATCAATCCATGAATCTGCAATAAGGATATACCCGTAGCATTAACCCCTTATGTGTCTCATTCTCCTTTTTTCTAGCCCGAGACCATTTGTCCAAAAAGAAGTTTTCAAATTTTGCATCTGAAAGTTTGGTCAACTTCTTTTGGTCAAGTGATGACCACCAATTTACAGCCTCATCTCTCAGATTGAGCATCATTGAAGCCTTCCAATATGGCCCATGTATGGACTTGTGTCCCTGTATGAATTCTTCAATTATAGGACCATCATCTTTCCCTGTAAAATATAGCATCTCCATGAAGAGGGTTTGAGAAAAAATTCCTCACTTGGCGAAAATTTAAAGTGGCCACAGTTTAGTCAATATTGCTCAAAATCTTTATTATGACCTGTTTTCGGAAATGGAATGACCATTCTGCATCTGCCCATGTGATAGAAATTCTGATCCAGGCACTAGAATTCCAGATCTGCGCTGCAACTCTCCCGTCGTCACCAAAATTTCTGCAAAAAAGAGCTGATTTTAAATCAGCGATATCTCCCTCATCCGGACTCCGATTCGACTGATTTTTTTTTGAAATTGGGTGATTTTTCTCAAAAAATTCAGATCTACAATTAGATTTTGTAGATCTTGCACCAGGAAGTCTATATTTGCGCCGCAAATTCGCTGCCCCGAAAATTGTCTGCAACCCTACTGATTTTTAAATCAGCGATATCTCCTTCATCCGGACTTCGATTCAACCGATTTGTTTTTTGAAATCGACTATTTTTTCACCAGGAATACAGATCTGCAATTAGATTTTGCAAATCTTGCACCAAAACGTACATATCTGATCTACGAATTCGCCACCCAAAAAATCCCTGCAAAAAAATGAAAAAAAAAATTCTCCACGGTTTGCCCAAGAAAGAGCTCTGATACCACTTGTTGTACCTCTGATACCACTTTTTGTACCTCTGATACTAATTGTTGTAGATCTGATCCAAAAATATACGAGAACAGAAATAACCCAAGAACAATAAGATTGAAATAGATAGAAATGATTCTCTTTATTGATATCAAACCCTTAAGGTAGGGCAACACCATATATTCACTCCTTAAGGAAGGAGAACACTCCACAAGCCATATGCCTGTTCATACAATAATACTTCTCTTCATATCCCTCCATGTGGAGTCTCTAGCCTCTATATAGGCCTCATACATACAATACCATGGGTCATTACCATGGTTCCCTCATACCATCAAACTAATACCATGAGGCCATTACATTATTACTAACTACTTGTGGTCCCTTACATGACATGGGTTAACTACCTTATTTATTACTATGGCCCATCCCATTATTACATTATTACCTTGGGTACCTCCCTTGGTACCCCATATTATCCCCCCTAGGTATATAACAGGAATGATGTAATCAGTTGACCATGATCCTTTAGGGTATGAAACAACACTTTTAGGGGTTAAAGAGCCCTTGGTTTATCGACATATAAGATTTGGGTTGCAGTGCCCAAATATGTCTATAACAGTCTACCCCTCCCATGGTTCCTTGTTTCAAGAACCCTTCCAGATCTAATTGTTCTCTATCAAGAACCTCCTACAGTTCATGATCCTTTGTTTCCATCTCACTCTGGGTCATCTCTTGGTCCATCTCAAGGTCTTCATCGCTCAGCATAGTCTTTTTCTGTTTATTACTATCATGTGTGTGTTCCCTATCTTCTTCTTTCTCCTTCTTCCCTGGGTTACCTTCCATTACCTGATCTACTTTTGTTATCTCTTCCTCTTCTTCGAGAACTTGGAACCTGTTCAGATCGGCCTCTTTCCCTCCTGTTTTTTGTTGTTTTTGCCCCTTTTTCCCCCTTTTCCTTTATATCCCACTTTGTGAAAGTTTTCAGTATCTTTCATTGTAGTTGCTTTACTTCTGTTCTCTATTTTACTGAGAGGGTAGTCTCTAAATAGATGCCCATGCTCATGGTACCTACAATATTTGAAGGGAATATGTTCATAATCTACTGTTTGCACCCATTCTTCATCAAAAACTTCCAATATGACCTCATCCGGTAGAGCTCTAGAGAGATCCATCTCCACACATATCCGTACGAAGGAAGTGTATTTTCCCCTTCTGGTGGCCTCAGAGGGTTTGAGAAAACACCCTAGCTTATTTCCTATGGCAGATAATGATTCTGTTTGCCAATAATCAAGAGGTAGGGAGTAAAGTCTTACCTAGACCGGGACTGAAGTGAAAGTCTCTCGCTCCGCGACAAAATTCATCATCCACGACCGTATGTAGAGGCCTGTTGCAGCGTAGAAGTAGGGTCCTCCTTCAAACACCCTGTCTTTGTCCTCAATATTTGTAAAGACCACATTGAAGAAACTCTTTGACCCAAGATGTAGGTCTATTCTTCCTTTTGGTTTCCAGTGGTATTTAATCCACGTTTGCAATGCCTTTTCAGTGGGCCATATACAAATGATAGAATAGGTCCACATGCGGTCCCTATGCACCTGCAGAGCAGGATCATTTAAAACTACTCTGGGAGTGACCTCAGCCTTGGGTTTAGATGGCCACTTTTGTGCCTTGTTTTGTGCTCCCTGTTTCTTGTCTTCTTCCTCGTTGCCTTTTGTGTTGTTTTCCTCCCTTGGTTTGGTAAAATCTTGATCCTCTTCCATGTTCCTTTTCCCTTCTCCTGAAGGACCTCTAACAGATTCTATTGGTTTCTTACCTCGGTTGGCCACTGCCTGCTTGTAGGAGGGAGTGGAGCTGCCCCCTTTGCGCACCTCCATGGAGCTCAGAAACCTAAAACCCTAGCTCTTCTTCTGCGTCCTCAGTCTGTAGTCGTTTCTCCCCACCCCTTTCCCTCCACAATCTCCCATACCTTGCCCTTCCACCACTTTTCAAATATTACACCTCACTTCTTATACTGCTCTTCTTTTCCTTGATATTATGCCTCTTCCATAATACATTTGAATTTAACTATTCATTCTTTTGGATTCATCGTAGACTACTATCAAGCACAAGTTCTTATGCTATCATGATTGGTCCGTTAAAAGGAATATAGGCTCGTTTCACCAAAGCCATCTTAGCTTAGGTTACAATTTCTGTTACCATCCTTCCAAAAGCTCTATTCTTGAACTCCTCCTCTACTTGTGAAAAATATTGGCTAAATTTAGTTGCAAATTCAGTAATGTATCCTTCTATTATGATTTTAACATGAAAATTAACAACTCTTACAACTTCAAGATTGACTTAATCCAATACAATTACGTTCTAAACATTTCACTAAATCCCTTTCCTCACTTTCTAAGCTAGTCAAGGATGCTTCCCTACTCTACTCATGTCATTAAAAAACAACACTAGTGATTATAGTGAGATGACATCATAGTTGTCATGGTAATCATGCAGTAATGCACATTTACAACCTTGGCATATTGACTCAAAAATAGGTTTATTTTTATAAACTAATGATGCTCCACATATCCCTAAGTTAACATGGAAATAATACTTCCAAAACCATACAAAATTCATGATAATATCCCATGATGAAAGCATTTTTCCTATCAATTTGAGGCCTAGATACAAATCGATGTCCAACAAGTTGTTCATTGTTATCTAGGTACTAGCATTTTCAATCCCCTTGATGGGAGATGTTTCACCCACATTATGCCCAGCCATAAATGGTTGTCTATGGATTTAATTAATACAGCTAATATGATCAATGTCCATCCTAACACTCATCCTTGGAAAACAATCAATATTATAGAGCATTGATCACCATACCAAAATCACCACATAAAGAGTTAATTGATAAACATTATCTCTAATAAATCATTCTAACCAATAGGTGCAATAAATTATCCAATAGAAGGATAGTCATTTAATAGAATAAGTAAACAACAAAATTAAATTTATCATGACCATAAACTAGAATTTGAAAGGAGAGACTTATTCTATTGATTTGCATTATAATCTAGTACATCATGACCTAGTCTTCATTAATGTATAATGTGGAATAACATTATAGAATAGTTTTTAGATCTAATGCATTCAAATATTTGACATTCAAACTTTATTTAACCACTATCTAATCAACATTTATACGATTCTTTAATATAATAAAGACATTTATACACATTCACTTGAAGTTGGAAAGGTTGATTCAAAACCATGTATTTGTCGGAGTACTTCAAGCTCCCTTACTCACAAATTAGGTGATATTTGTCTCACATTTGGCTAGGTAGACTCAATTTTTCACCACTCTCTTAACATATATTTTAATTTAACTATATTTAAACTAGGTTAATTTAACTATATTTTAATCTAACATCGCACATCCATCTTTTCCCATGAGAGCGTTTCTAGAAGGCATTTGTACCTTCTATTGAAAAAATATAAATTTTCCATATAAATATATACAAATAATAGATTAAAATGAACAAATATGATATTATTTTTTATAAAAAAAACATCTACAAACAAAGTTCTTATTATTTTTGCCTAGCAAAAAATAATGCAATCATTAATTATATTGCTATTTTAATTATAATTTTATTAATATACAATTGTTTGTTTTTATTGTTTTTTACTCTAATTTTACTATATTTAAACTAATCTAGAGTAGCTACTCTATAACCTTTGTTCAAATGTGGGAGTTAGTTCATGTCTTTCAAAATTCAATAATTAAACTAAGCGGTAGGGAATGCTAGCTATACGCCCTTGTTTTATATTATTACCAAAAGAAAAATGTTTTTCCATAAAACTAAATGGCAGTACTTCATTTGAAATCAATGTTATTTAAAAAAATAAAATGAAACAAGTCCACGGACTTGACCGGCCGCCATTTGAAAGTGATTTCTATACTTGAATTTAGAAGTATATTGTGAATGATTTATGGGGGGGGTAATGTTGTTAACCTTAATAAAAGCATAGTTTAATTATTTGATAAAATTTAAATTAAACTATGATATTAAAATATCAAAATTTATTAAATTTATAATTAATTTCATAGAATTATTTTTAATTTATTCAATATATATATATATATATATATATATATATATATATATATATATACCAATTATATTTAAAATTAATGCATATATGCTCAAAAATTAAAATAATTATAGAATTTTGTATGTTATTAACACCACACTTTTTTTTCACCATTAATTATTCAGCCATTCCAATATTTTCAAGTTCAACAACAATTAATAAGTATTGAGCAATATCAAGATATTAATAACAATTACTAAAATGGAATATTAATAACCATGGTGAATAATGATTCCGATGTTGAGGTTAACTTCATTGTGAAGGAGTTGGATCGCTGCAGATTCTCAATGCAGAGCGTACAAAAACTTGGTAATGATATCATGACAATGCGTACATACCTTTGGTAAATTCTCAAAGCAAAGCGTACAAAAACTTGGTGATAATATCATGACAATTCGTACATAACTTTGGTGGTAACATCATTATAGTACTTGAGCATTCTCAAGAGTCGGTGAGCTTTGATGTCATTTGTAATGGCAATTACAAAGGGTTGTCCACCTTGAAAAAACTGTTATTTCCTATTTAAAACACAGAAAGACGTCGCTCTTGTCTAAAATCGAGTGTGAAAACGCATGGACATTAAATTTTTGAGTAATATTTCAAGTATAGTTTTGAATACCACAAATTTCTGCCACACCAGGGAAATTAATAGGCTTAAGAGCTAACAAGAGAGCTGCTCTGAACAAGATTGAGCCTATAGGGAAGACAAGACAACCCGTGTTTTTGGTTATTTCCAAAACAAAAGTAGCACAACCATAATTACACATTACAGAGGAGGGTTGGGGGGAAACGGTGGTGGGGCTACAAAGAGAACTGCCTTCTCATGCTTGTGGTAGTCGATATGCTCTACCTAGGTCCCCAACACGAAGGTGGTCATTTGTTCATTGAAGTTGCTGCCAAAGGCCAACTAGAGAGTCCAGGAGTTCATTCTGCATGTGTTGGAGGTTGTTGATGTAGGTCACCAATTCATCCCGATCGTCGTAGCACTGCTCCCTCAGAGTTTCCATGCTCAGAAAGAGAGTATTGAGTTGAGCCGCTATGGAGTCCAAGGTAGTAGGGGCCTCCATGTGGCCCTGAGAGTGATCTGGGGATATGGTTGCCTTTGCATCATATTGGTGTCTCTCGATCGACTCCAAGCTCGAGCTAGGTATGTATTGTGGTGGACAATTCTCCATACAATGACCGACTCCTCCTCTGTGGGCACGACCTCGTTGTCGTGGCATGTAGTTGGCTCCTTCTCCACCTGTTACATCAACTTGGTTTTGCCCTGAGCAACCCACCACACCAATCGAACATGAACCAAACACAAAAAAACACAGCTTACCTCCTCTGCATTGAAGTTGTCAGCGCAATGTAATTCTCGTGCACCTCCCCAATGTCTGCCTGTGAGCTGAACGGTGCATTGTAGGTTAAGAAGGTAGACTAGCCACTCCTAGAGAAAAGCCATGCCACATATTCTCCACCTAACTGTTGCTCCAGAGGAGAAATTCCTTGCCAGAATAATACCCACAGTGAGGCAAGGGAAGCAAGAGCCCACCACTCACTCACACTAGCCCTGGTACTGTAATTCTTGTCGTTGTAGTTTGTCATGTGCTCTCCCGGATCCCACGACCAAAGAGCTTGTGAGTTCCAGTCCCCCGCATACCCTTCAATTCTAAAATCATCCTACATTGTCTCCCCAAGCCTCTGTCTAAGCCAGGACACCAGTACCTCGTTGCTCTCCCTCACCCAACACTCCTTCCTCATTGCCCACACATTGCAAATGACCACTTTGCTGCCTCCTTCCTGCTTTAAGTAACATTCGTGGGAGATCTCGACTCCCAATAGCCATTAAGTCGAGTGTGCCACGCGTAGAGGCCCAACTGGCTCCATATTCTAACCCGCCGCATGTCTCCTTGATTGTTATCCTTACTGCAAAAAAAAAAGTTAAAAAATATATAATAAATAGTGAAATATAATATGGTTAAATATATAAATAAAGAGTTTTATTTATCAAAAGATAATTAAAACAAAAAAATTATCAATAACGTTTATAAAAAGGATGAAATTATTATTATTATTCATATATATATATATATATAGAATAATAATAATAATAATAAGCAATATATATCATATATTTATATTAAATTATTATTATATAAAACAAATGTGAGATGTAAGCTTTGTTGAAAAGCACAAAAAAAATATAATAAATAGTTAAATTTAATAAGATTAAATATATTTTGTTAAAAAAGAATTATTTGTTGATTATATATATATATATATATATATATATATATATATATATAGTTTAGGTGAATAGTTATCTATTGTAAATTAGGTATTGACACCATTATAATAATTGGATGTATTAATACTATCTCATACATATTATTTAGTAATATTGTGCAAGTAGAAAGAAGTAATATATATACAACACATATTATTAGTCTTTGCCAAAGTAAGGTTATAGTAATAGATTTGTCTATTGACCATTGTTAGTTTAGCATTCAATAATGCAAGTTATAATGTTTGAATTTGAAAAATAAATATTTGTTTCCGAATTGAGGCTTATGTGAATAGAATTAATTCCATTGAGATGAGGTTTTAAACATCAACTTAAAATCTCAATCTGATGGACAGGCATATATATATATATATATATATATATATATATATATATATATCATATATAGTTATATTTAAACCATTTAATTAGCCCAAGTCTTATTGCAACATTTTCATAATACATTGTCATGTTGATAAATATCTCACAAATTTTATACCATAATTTCTGGATGCAATGGCAATATTTTATACAAGTAAAATGGATAGGGATAAGATGTAAATAAATATACTTACTCGAATTACTTCCCACCATTATTTATGTGTTCCTAGGCACGTGAATAAGTATGAGTAAAAAAATTAAAAGTGTAAGTTTACTAGTGGTTAATGCCCATGGAAATTATAGAAAGATTATAATAATCACTTTGTATGATTTACCTAGTAGCATAATTTATAACTTGAGTGGTCAGGATTAAACTACCTTGTAGCATTTATTGTATATAATGTTATCAAAAAAATTCAAAGATTAATAGTTTTAAGGATAAAACAATTAAAAAAACTTTGTCTACTAGTTATATTTTTTTCTATTTTGGTATTTTTCTCTTTTTTTTTCCTTACTTCCAACCACCATTGGGGAGCAATACCATACCACGTGCATTTATATTGGGGATATATATTGAGAAAAAAATGACATAAATATATTCAACATATAATAAGGGGTAAAGGTTTTTTATATCGGTAGTATAAAAAATAAAGCTCAAAGTTAATGAAAAATATAAAGGGGTATAAAAAATGTTAATGAAAAAATGGATACCTAAAACATCTAGTGAAAGTAGGGGTTTTTTAAATTGAGAAGGTGTATTGGGTTTGTATTGGTAGGGGGTTAAATAATGTGATTTTTAGAGGTATTTTCAAATATGTAGTCAAATTAAGGGTATTGTTTAGTATGCCATGAATGCACATGCTATGTTAGAGGAGGGGGTTAAATAATGTGATTGTTAGAGGTATTTTCCAATATGTAGTCAAATTAAGGGTATTTTTTAGTATTTCATGAATGCATGTGCTATGTTAGAGGATCATTGAGCGAAGCCTGCATGTTTAAGCCCCAAAAGTGACTTCCATCCTCAACCCATCCCCATGAGGTTTGAATGTGAGTCCTAGTGGGGACTAAACCCCACTCAATCCAACTAGTCTACATTTCATGGGTGGTGATAATTTATAATTAAGTTAAAATTTTGGAAGGCCTATTCCAAAATAAACAAGCATATTGGCTTAATTATAATGTTTAGTCAATATAAAGTATAGAACTATAAATAAGCACTATATATTATAATAAACATAATTATTAACCACAAGTGTGCACACCTCTATTTTTCATTAACTAAATCATAGTTGTTTTCTCCAACCTCTAATGGCCTTAGGGTCTGGAGGGCTTGCCGTTTCCCCTCCTCCTTCTACACTTAACATTACAACCTTCAATACACTGATAACTAGCAGTTTGTGCACCCCTGGGACCAACACCTCTAGGTATGTCAAGAATTTGGATGAAATGCGAAAGATCACATTCCATGTGGCCCAATCTTGATCAATGACTTGCAATCTAGCGAAGAGGGGCTCCGTAGGACAATTTATAGGCATCTAGCCATCCTTGAAATTGCTTAACTATTAGATTGATAAAAATTAGAGGTTTTTCATCTGAGACCAGCTCTCAACCACTTCTTGTGGCTAGGGTTTCTTCACCTTCCTTTATGAACACAAGGCAAATAAATATCCTATTTTCTGTGAATTCCTACTTTATGGGCACCTAGGGTTTATACTCAAATTAATGGAGTCTAGATTTTAATCCAAAGAATGATGGACCTTCAACATTTCTTGTCTAGGCTATGCTCCCTTTCCTTCTTTTACATTGTTGGAATGATGAAACCTTCAAATATAAAATACATTGATCATGTTGAGTCTCATGAAGGCATGTTTTCCTATGCTTGAAAATATGATGAAGTGGATCTAGATAAAGGTTTACCCTCAATCATTCTCTTATATTTAAATAGTCATTCTTTCATTCAAGAAATGGATTATGATTAATTACCTTTCGAGTGTAAATTGTGCATGAATATGGGAATTGTTGCAAGGAATTATGAATAAAATAGAAGACCAACAAAATCAAGTAGAAGAAGGGGAATAGGTTAGAAATTCTAGAAGACCATGAAGAGGAAGGATAAATACAGGAAGGCACAAATCAAGAAAATCCAAAAGTTGTTGTGTTGGACAACCATGAAAGAATAAAAAAGAAACACCACTATTAGAAGACATCCCAACTATGAATCAAAATATGAAAGAGTTGGAATCAACGAAGGAGGAAGCGTTTCTCACCCCTAAATTGCAACACTAGATCCAATTATTGGATTGAAGAATGAGAGATCTAGTAAGGAATATGAAAATGAGTAAGGCCCAAATTCTCGCACCAAGAAAGTTGGAAGGAAAGGAAATAAGGCCCTACTAAAGGAAATACCAAATAAAGACAAAGAACAAGAAACAAAACAATGAATAGGCACATCCTTAACCAAAGTGGTTAGAATAGATTTTAAAGGAGGTGATCCATACCCTATTCATGGGCGATTAAGATATCAAAGTAAATAATGAAGATAATCTCCTATAATTGCATAGGACTAGGCTCATACAAAAGGATTTCTGAAGTAAACAACCTTATAAAATATGAAAAGCCTCTATTCCTCTTCTCCACGAGACAAAAATTGGGGCACAAGAGATGATCGAAAAATGTGGATAGTTTTGGAAAGGAAGTAATGTGCAAGCCGTAAGCTCAAGAGGCACTTATGGGGGGCTATGTATGATCTATACAACCTCATTTTTTGGCTTATTTAGATGGATCATTCACCCCATTGCTTAGCAAATCACCTTCTTCACATTCCTAGTTAGCAAATGTGCTCCATTGTAAATATCTATGTTCCAATTTTTTAGCAAAAAAAGTTTCTTTTTGGACCTATCTTTGTAATCTAAATGATGCATAATTTACTCACTGTGTTATTTTTGGGGGAGACTTTAGCTTAACACTCCATTCCTAATAGAAGAAAGGTGGATCACTCGTAAGGGATCCTTTAAGGAGCATGTGAATTATCTTATATCCTCTTTGGAACTTGTAGATATTAAACCAATTTTTTAAAAAAATATGTGGAGTAACAAAAAGATTGACCTAGGACACATTGCAACGTGCCTTGATTGATTCTTAGTGGACAACCATGTTTTGAGTCAAAATAATTCCTTATCTTATAATATTTTTGTTTGTAATTTGTTGAGGAATGTTAGGAGGAGAAAATACCTTCCCCTATGTTTGTAAAAACTATTTAAAGAGCTCTCAAGCACTAGGCTAGGGGTTTTAAATTTTTACATGGAAAAGCCTAGTTACACTTTTGTACTAAGTTCTTCCTTAATATATTCATTGGACCATTTCTTGATTCCATGCTTCAACAGAGCAAAGCAAACTCAATAGTATTATTTGAATTTTTTTTCCTCTAATATTTAATTAGAATAAGTAAAGTGTTTTTATGTTCATGATTTGATGATTGAATAATTCAGTATTGATTTATTGTTCCTTTCAATTTTAAGCATAAAGATACGGAATAGATATGTGAATGATGTTCATGATTTAATTCAATTAATTATTTAATTGAAATAATTATTTCATTTACAGACTATTCTAAATTAGTGATATAACAAGTAAATCTATATTTCTTGTTGTTTTGTTATCTTTCACTTTCACGTATTGGGAATACTCGGGTTACCTAGTATTAAACTTTAGAATTCTTTCTATATTTGACTACTTTCATTTAGTGATATCATTTATTTTTCCTATATCTCTTTAATCTTCATATTCACAAGTCCCAATTCATTGGACCAATCTTCATAAAGGTAATGAGGCCCATTCAACCAGTAGAAACCATTATCCCAAACGGATAAGTGTCTAATTGGGGATTTTACCGCGTGGTTTCCCAAAGTTGATTAAGTTTAATTTTGGCCATCAACATTTTTCACTACTACATATAGCACTAAATTGCGACAACATAGTCCGACAGTATGGACCATATTGTCGCAAAGGTCAAGAAAAATGTCTTTTTCTTAGTTTTGGTGCCTATGTCCATTGCAATTACGACAACATATTTTTCGTGCATCATAATTGCAATGTATTATTTATAAAATGTCTCACTTGCAAATGGCAGAAGTCTTTCTTTGCACTTGCGATGAATGTTTTTGTCATTGCAAGTGAGATGGACTACCAATATATATAACATGTTTAACATATAATAAAATTATATATATATATATATATATATATATATATATATATATATATATATATATATATATATAAATTTATATAATTTAATGATATATATATATCTATATATATATATATATATATATATATATATATATATATATATATATATATATATATATATATATATATATATATATTTTTTGATGTTATATATATATATATATATAAAACAACCTTATAAAATATGAAAAGCCTCTATTCCTCTTTCTCCACGAGACAAAAATTGGGGCACAAGAGATGATCCAAAAATGTGGATAGTTTTGGAAAGGAAGTAATGTGCAAGCCGTAAGCTCAAGAGGCACTTATGGGGGGCTATGTATGATCTATACAACCTCTTTTTTTTTGGCTTATTTAGATGGATCATTCACCCCATTGCTTAGCAAATCACCTTCTTCACATTCCTAGTTAGCAAATGTGCTCCATTCCAAACATCTCTGTTCCAATTTTTTAGCACAAAAAGTTTCTTTCTGGACCTATCTTTGTAATCTAAATGATGCATAATTTACTCACTGTGTTGTTTTTGGGGGAGACTTTAGCTTAACACTCCATTCCTAATAGAATAAAGGTGGATCACTCGTAAGGGTCCTTTAAGGAGCATGTGAATTATCTTATATCCTCTTTGGAACTTGTAGATGTTAAACCAATTTTTAAAAACAATATGTGGAGTAACAAAAAGATTGACCTAGGACACATTGCAACATGCCTTGATTGATTCTTAGTGGAAAACCATGTTTTGAGTCAAAATAATTCCTTATCTTATAATATTTTTGTTTGTAATTTGTTGAGGAACGTTAGGAGGAGAAAATACCCTCCCCTATGTTTGTAAAAACTATTTAAAGAGCTCTCAAGCATTAGGCTAGGGGTTTTAAATTTTTACATGGAAAAGCCTAGTTACACTTTTGTACTCAGTTCTTCCTTAATATATTCATTGGACCATTTCTTGATTCCATGCTTCAACATAGCAAAGCAAACTCAATAGTATTATTTGAATTTGTTTTTCTCTAATCTTTAATTAGAATAAGTAAAGTGTTTTTATGTTCATGATTTGATGATTGAATAATTCAGTATTGATTTATTGTTCATTTCAATTTTAAGCATAAAGATACGAAATAGATATGTGAATGATGTTCATGATTTAATTCAATTAATTATTTAATTGAAATAATTATTTCATTTACAGAATTTTCTAAATTGGTGATATAACAAGTAAATCTATATTTCTTGTTGTTTTGTTATCTTTCACTTTCACGTATTGGGAATATCCGGGTTACCTAGTATTAAACTTTAGAACTCTTTCTATATTTGACTACTTTCATTTAGTGATATCATTTATTTTTCCTATATCTCTTTAATCTTCATATTCACAAGTCTCCATTCATTGGAGCAATCTTCATAAAGGTAATGAGGCCCATTCAACCAGTAGAAACTATTATCCCAAACAGATAAGTGTCTAATTGGGGATTTTACTGTGTGGTTTCCCAAAGTTGATTAATTTTAATTTTTTCCATCAACATTTTTCACTACTACATATAGCACTAAATTGCGACAACATAGTTCGACAGTATGGACCATATTGTCGCAAAGGTCAAGAAAAATGTCTTTTTCTTAGTTTTGGTGCCTATGTTCATTGCAATTACGACAACATATTTTTCGTGCATCATAATTGCAATGTATTATTTATAAAATGTCTCACTTGCAAATGGCAGAAGCTTTTCTCTGCACTTGCGAATTTTTTTTGTCATTGCAAGTGAGATGGACTACCAATACATATAACATGTTTAACATATAATAAAATTATATATATAAAATTTAATGATATATATATATATATATATATATATATATTTTATATATATATATATATATATATATATATATATATATATATATATATATATATTTTGAATGTTATATATTAATTTTTTAATGTTATAATACACACACATATATATCTAATGTTTAATCTTGGATGTCATGATCTATGTATTACTCTTTATGGATTCAGTGTTCGACAACTTCTGAGGCTCTTAACCTCATTGCCAAACATTTTAACCAAGATCCTATTCCTCACTTCCCAAAAATTTAACCATAACATATGGCATCAAACAAGTTTTCCAAGCTCATGTGGATTCGGATTAGCATATTTGCAGTTTAGTTACGACTGTAATAAACCATATCTTGTGGACAATGATGAAGTAGGAATTGAAGTCATAAACCTTTCAGGCTTAAGAAAAGAAGAAAGGTCGGCAGAAGATAAGGAAGTGTGGAAGCGTGGAAGAAGGATATTTATTATTTACTGTCCAGCCTTGTGTGTCTCACCCGTTGGAGGAAAAAATCACCTACCCTGACAATCTAGCATTCTTGCAGGAAAGGGGCCAATTCTTCCTCCCATTCCTTGACACCATGGGAGGAATTCTTCTTTTCTCTAATTTGATGCATCAATTTATAGTGGTTTGTTTCTTTTTTTCGAAGGTCTCCACTTTATGAGCCATCCAGGGCTTTGGGAAGTCATTCCATAACTCAACATTTGACCCAACTAGTTCATTTAATAGTGTTTTGTTTCTTTCTATCGAAGGCCTCTGCTTCGGGAGCCATCTAGGTTTTTGGGAAGTCATTCCATCCATTTGTAGGGTTCACCATTGTCAGGCCAGGTTAGCTCAGAAATTAATGAGCGCAAGAAACAACTGGTGATATATCTCATTAGACAACTATTATTTATATATACAAAAAACGGATCAGCTCATCTTCTAGATGACTGTCCAGCTTCACCTCATCCGTTTCGGATTAGGTGTCAACATTCCCCCCCTTAATCTGAAGGGATGTTGGTGAGTCCAAGCATCGTTCTGAATCTTTCAAGCTTTTCTCTTCCAAGCGCTTTGGTGAAGATGTCTGCAATTTGCTCGTTTGTGGAACAATGACGGAGATGGATTGTTTTGGCCTCAACATGATGTCGGATCAGATGATATTTAGTATTGATGTGCTTAGTACGATCATGGAACTTTGGGTTCTTGGCCAACTTTATTGCAGAGGTGTTATCAATCATGAGTGGAGTAGATTGTATTTGTTTTACTTGCAAATCTTCAAGAATTTTCCTGAGCCACACAATTTCTTTCGTTGCTTCAGCTGCTGCCACGTATTCTGCTTCTGTTGTGGAATCTGCTGGTACTGATTGTTTGCATGATCTCCAGGAGACAGCTCCCGATCCAAGACTCATAGCATATCCTGAAGTAGATACCCCAGTTTCTTTGTCTCCATCGAAGTCTGAATCAGAGTATCCAATCAAGTTGAAGTCGTCCACCTGTGTATACTTGATTCCAAGGTCTTGAGTTCCCTTCAAGTACCTTAGAACTCTTTTTGCAGCAGACCAATGTCCCTCACAAGGCTTTTGCATAAACCTGGAGAGGATTCCAACAACAAATGAAATGTCTGGTCTGGTAGTAGTGAGGTAGATGAGACTTCCTACAAGCTGTCTATACTTTGTTGCATCCTCAAATTCCTTTCCTTCAATAGATGTGAGCTTCAAGTTTTGTTCCATTGGAGTAGAAAGGGGATTGCACTCTGTCATGCCAAATCTGTTTAAAAAATCTCCAATGTATTTCTTTTGAGAAAGAAATATGGACTTTGGATGTTGGGTTACTTCAATGCCAAGATAGTAATGAACATAGCCCAAATCAGTCATTTCAAAAAATTTTCCTAATTCTTTCTTTATGGATGCAATATAGCTTCCATTGTTCCCTGTCATTAAAAGATCATCTACATATACCACAAGATATACAACTGTTTTGCCAACTTTCTTGACAAATAAAGTTGCATCATCAAGATCAAAATGTTTGAAGTTGAGTTTCAGAAGATGCTCAGTTAGTTTTTCATACCAGGCTCGTGGTGCTTGTTTGAGGCCATACAAGGACTTCACAAGTTTGCATACTTTGTGTTCATGTCCTTTCACAGCAAATCCTTCAGGCTGGGACATAAAAACATTCTCTTTTAGATCTCCATTCAAGAATGCAGTTTTTACATCCATTTGATGTACTTTCCAACCGTTCTGAGCAGCTAGTGCAAAGAGTGTCTGGATGGTGGCCCATTTTGCTATGGGAGCAAAAGTTTCCTCATAATCGACCCCTTCCTTCTGTGTAAAACCTTTTGCCACAAGCCTAGCTTTGTGCTTGTCAAGTGAGCCATCAGCTTTGTACTTGTTCTTGTAGACCCACTTGCAGCCAATTGGTTTGGTTCCAAATGGAGGATCAACCAGCTTCCAAGTGCCATTCTTTATGAGGGCATCATACTCCTTCTGCATCGCTTCTTTCCATTCATCATGAGAAGCAGCTTCTTTGAAGGAAGTTGGTTCAAAATCTGTAGACAAGTTCAATTCACAATCATAAGTAACATCCATATCAACAGGTGAATTAGAGTTATCTACATCACCTCCATCTTGTCGGTTTGAATTTCTGGTTCCTGTTTTTCCAATTTCATCAGGATGAACACTTTCAAGTGTCTTTGTCAACCACTTTGGGGGACCTTTCTGAGATGGTTCAGGCTGTTCTGTTGATTGAGTTGGGTCTGAATCAAGATTGAGTCTCCCAATTCTATCAATTACATCACTTAAAGCATCATCCGTTGTTGGAGTGTCATGTAGGGGAGATTGTAATTCAGAAGGAGATTCCACATGTTGATCTAGTATAGGAATCCCCCCTTCAAGATGTGGAATCTGATTATCAAAATCTTGAAATGATTTCGGTTTTGTGAATCTATCCAAGCGATCAAGTTGCCGCTCAACAACACTGTCAGATTTGGATGATTCAAGAAAAATGACATCTCTAGATAAAACAAACTTTTTGTTTACTTCATCATAAAGGCGGTATGCTTTAGATGTGTTTGAATACCCCAGGAAGATACACTTACGACTTCTAGCACCAAGTGTGTTTCTATGTACCTTTGGTATTAAAGCATAACAGGTGGAACCAAATATCCTGAGATGTTTTACTGAAGGAACATGTCCATACCACAATTCATAAGGAGTCTTGTTTCTTATAGCACTAGATGGACATCTATTCTTTATATATGCAGCACATAGAACAGCATCAGCCCAAAACATTGTCTTTACATTTTTGAAGAAAAGCATGGATCGTACCATATTCAAAATTGTTCTGTTCATTCTTTCAACTACACCATTCTGTTGAGGATTATAAGGTACAGTTGTTTGATGTTTAATCCCATGTTGGCGAAGATAGTGTTCAAATTCATTTGATTTATATTCTTTTCCATTATCAGTGTGAATAGACCCAATATGAGATTGTGCATCATTTTCAATCCACTTATGAAAATTCTTGAATGTTTGAAAAACATCAGATTTGTTCTTCAATAAGTAAACCCAACACATTCTGGTGTAATCATCAATAAATGTCATGATATATTTATTTCCATTTGCAGAAGGAACAGGCATTGGACCACATAAATCTGAATGAATAAGTTCAAGCTTCCTATGTGCTCTTGAATGTGAATCATGAAAAGACTGTTTGCTATGCTTTCCTAGAATGCAAGCATCACATTGTTTATGTTTTCTAGGAATTGTAGGCAAACCAACAACACCATTTTTCTTCAACAAGCGGAGACTATCATAGTTTAGATATCCAAATCTAGCATGCCATAATAAACTTGATGGAAGTGTACCTTCATCATGATGAGAAATATATGAAAAATGTTGTGCATGAGCAGAGGTTCCTTGCAGTTTAAGAAGTCTTTCTTCTTCTATACCTCTCATGACAAGTGAATGGTCAGATGCCTTTCTTACCTCAAGCTTTCCATCAAATATATGAATGGAGTGACCTTGCTGGCGGATGTGGACCAGGGACAACAAGTTTCTCTTGAGCTGTGGGAGATATAGAACATGATCCAGAAGAAAATCTGGAAGACCAGGCAGTTTAAGCCTGATTGTGCCAAGCCCTGATGGCTTGATTTTTGACTGATCTACAAAGTATACTGCTCCATCAACATTGTCAGTGAAATATTCAAAAAATTCTTTCCTATGAGTCATATGACAGGTTGCTCCTGAATCAAGCAACCAGTCATTTTTCGAAGAAGCAAGTGAAGCATTAAACAAGTCTTCATTTACTCCAATGTTACATTGTGCGTCAATATAGTGAGCGGATTCAGGTGCTTTACCTTTGTCTGTGTCATCAGTTTTACCTTTCTGCTGATTTCTTCTCTACTCAACCTTGTCCCATGGTAGCTTGCATGTAGAAGCATCATGTGATCCATTTCGTTTGCAGCGAATGCAATGCAGATCTGACTTTTCTGCTTGAGAATGTCTGCCCCCCCTGCCTTTGAAGTACCTTCCTCTTCCTCTTCGTCCACCTATTCCTCTTGCAGAATCTTGAGCAGGATGCTTTTCTTTGTGAGCAAGGCAAACAGTCTCTTCAGAAGATTCAGGGACTGTTTTCTTTCCAAAGGCTTTTTCTCTTTCAGCAAACTTTTTCACAAGAGAGTCAAAGGTTATATCTTTAAGGTTTCCATTTGCTTGTAAAGACTCAAGATAATTAGAGTAGGTAGGATAGAGTGCTTTGAGAAAGGCAATAAGAGAGATATCCAACTCAACCTTAGTGGATTTTATATCATGCATTATAGACTTTATTTCAGATGCAAGAGCAAGAGGATCATTATTTTTCAGTTCAAGAGTGAAGAGTTTAATCATGAGCTGAACAACTTCAAGTGCAGAATGTGTATCATAGAGTTCTTTCAGCTTTTGTAAAGCTTCAAAGGCAGTGGAATAGGATGAAATATGACGACTTACTTCCTCATTTACAGATGCTGCGATCAATGCATAGGCTTTGCTGTTCTTGTTTTCCCAAATGGCGAGTTCTTTGTCTGATGTAGGCTGCACAGGGTCTTTGTCTTCTTCTCCGACACACACTCCTTTCCACAGCTCATTGTAGATGAGGGTGTGTTTCACCATCCGAGACCATTCAGAATAGTTCTCCTTGCCAGTGAGAACTATTCCGACCATAGAAATGATTGAATGCATTCTGTAAAAATATCTCTGCTAAAAAAAAACTTCTGTTGATAAAAGACTTCTGCTGGAAAAAACAATCTTATGCCATAGCAAGACTTCTGCTGGGAAAAAAATCTTATGCCATAGATTTCCAAAAAAATATCAATCTTTAGATGTTTTAGACACTCGTTCCTTTATAGCCAAAGACTGTCACATGCTATAGAGTAATTCTATACATTTTACTGTTCTCGGCACATGCAATATTCTATGTATCTACCTTTAGAATTTCGGTTTTCAATACAGTTTATATAAACCTCAGGCTTTGGTCTCAATACACAATTCTATGGCTTAGCATCGATTTCAATACAATTTATCAATACAAGACCTCGGCATCTTCAATACAGTAATACAAAACCTCGGCATCTTCAATACAGTTTATCAATACAAAACTCTATAATGCAGTGGACAAAAGATTAAAGGTAACAACGACAAAAAAAATGGCAGTTTATCCAGCGATGATGGATTCGGCTCCTCACACAACAAAGACTGCAAAATACTCTTATGAAACCTCACACCAATACCACGTGCCAATGTGGAAGAATTCGGATCAAAACCAACTGCATCTGTTATATCAACAAAGCTCAAACCCATCGACAAAACACGGGTCTCCTCAACAAAGGAAATTACAAGAAAGGAATGATAATAATCTTGGTGCTTTCATTCTACCGTGAAGTAGCAGTGACGGACAGGCTCCGGGATGACCCTAACGCCTTGAAGGCGCCTGCCCTTAGAACGTACTGGTGGTATGCAGCAGCGGCCACAGCTCCAACGAGGTGACCGACTCAGTATATCCACTGCCATACACACATTAACTCAAATACAAACCGGTCACACCCTGGTATATGGGAGGTGTACTAAGTAGCTTCTCCACACTTATGCCATTTCGAATGATTCTTAAAGAGCCTTCACGACCCATGCCACAACAAGCATGCGCAGTAGGTGGATGAAAACAGTTCCACGGTGAAAACAAGAAAGCAATTCCATGCAGCGTAACCACAGTTCTTTACAAAAATGCAGCGATACTTCAATATTACGCAGACTTCAAAAGAACAATATAACGTAGCGTGACCACAATTCTTTACAAAAAACGCAGCGATACTTCAATATTACGCAGACATAAAAAAAACGCAGTCACCATAGATCAGTTTTGTTTGAATGGAATGAGATAGGTTTTTACCAACAGCAGAAACACATCAACGTATAGGTAACAGCGCATTCCACGCTCGCACCATATTCTGTCATTCTATAAAAAAATGCAGTCTTCATATAGTACAATGCAGTATTCAACAGCGCGCTCCACGCTCACCGCTCTATTCTGTCAGAGGCGCTCAGATCACCGCCAGAAGCACGCAGTCTCAGGACAGAGGTTTCATGAGGCAGCAGAAACCTGGCAGAGGCAGGAGTTATTTCTGGGACCTGTGCTCTGATACCATGTCAGGCCAGGTTAGCTCAGAAATTAATGAGCGCAAGAAACAACTGGTGATATATCTCATTAGACAACTATTATTTATATATACAAAAAACGGATCAGTTCATCTTCTAGATGACTGTCCAGCTTCACCTCATCCGTTTCGGATTAGGTGTCAACAACCATATTAAAATATGGGAATGCAAGGTCAGTATAGGGAGATTCATTGCAAGTATGTCCTCAAACTTCCTGCAATTTCATACTGGGCATGTTTGTGTAATGGGCTAGGGAAATTTTGTTGTGTTAGGGTTTCAAAGAAATATTTCCAGTACACAATAACTTTTAAACAGTTGATGAATCAATGGAAATGGTACATATATAGTGTGATATATCATCTAAATAACATAATGTCTTCAAGAAAATAATACAGTAAAGCCAACAAAATATCACATTCTTCCTTCATAGCAATAGTTCATAAATCCAACCAATACAATTTGTTCAATAAAACTTCTCACAGTGTCATGGATTCACCTAAGACCCTAATCATAGTTATGTTGGTCCAGATACAGTCCAACACAAATTAAATACTTTTTCTAATTTACTTCTATATCTATGAACAAATATGATCAATTAATAGACTGCTTCAGAACCCAGGTTTGTAATAGAAGTTTAAACCATCTCCTATTGGTACTCGGATTCACTACTGGAGAGGCCAAGAATTAGTCGATTTTGTGAGGTCATAATCCTCCGTTTGCATTGCTTTGAGGTGTTGGACTTGTTCCACTTACTATGGGTTCCATAAACCCTATCAAATTGCAATAAGATTAGGCTTTGGTTTCCCTTACTAGTCACGGAGATGACATTTTGAAGGCCAAATCAGAGCTCTTACTAGAATTTTCTTTGATTAAAACCACGTGTTGGGAATTGGATAATCTATCGCTCCTTGTGTGTTTCGCAACATGGCTTATCTGCCTCTTGTGGATTAGTTAACTCTAGCGATGCGTCCGTTTACTAACACTTGTTGGTTTTGGCATAATGGCAATCTTGATTCCAATAAGTGGTATCAGAGCCAAATATCTCGAGTTTGAATCACACTCGGCTCACATTGGGGGGGAGATTTTTGTGCATTGGATAATCCAATGCTCATCGTGTGTTTTGTGACATGACATAACTGTCTCTCTTGGATCTGATAACTCTGGCAATGCGTTCATTTACTGACACTTGCGGGTTTTGGTGTAATGGAAATCATGATTCCAAAACCACCCTACTGCTTTTCCCTAATTAACCTTCGGGTCTTCCGAGTTGGCCGCAGAAGAGGTATTCACATTCATTGGTCCTCAGGAACTTCACTTAGTTATATTCAAGAATTAAAGGTCTCAAAGTTTCCAACAATCGTCGATGTGGTGACCAAACTATTTGTGGAATGGACACCGAGGCATATTTTTCTCCTCATTGGAAGGCAAGGAATCATAATAAGTTTGGTTGTCCATTGTTGGACTTTAAGTTTTGGTGGCTAAAGCAGATGCTAAAAGCGAGCTAAAAAAAACCACCTTTTGGATAATGAGGGGTTTCGCTATAGCTTGAGCTCAAGTTTGGAAGCCATTCGATATGCATGCTCCAAAAATTCACCCGTGTTATATATTATCCCTAATATATGGAAATTTCCATGAAATAAATTTGATGTGAAGAAAAATTTCAAGATATTGTACCTCAAGTTATGGAGATCTTGTTGAAGTGGTTAATGTTTAGGTATATTGTTTTCCCCCGTAGTTGTTGAAGTTGCAACCATTAAGAAAGTATGACATCATTGTAACCATAACCACTGCTTTGACATCTTCATTTGGCTATGAGTGGCTATTTGGATGCAACTAGTGTTGAGTTATGGTTATGCCACCAATCTCGGTCATCCTCCATGTGGACTTCAATGACAAAAGAAATTGAGCTCTTATCATATGTTCATATTTTACAACCAAGGGTGAAACGTCTTTCCATTCAAGAAGATATCAAACTTTTGAATAGAAAATATTGTTTCCAAGGTGGTTTACTGGAATAGTAGAGGGAATTGTTGTGTGTTTTTCTAATGTTGTTGTTAATATTGTATGAACCAGTCTTGTTGTATGAATTTTTGTTGTGAGCACATGATTTGTTTGAACATGGTCATCTTGTCTTGTATCATCTTTCCCTTGAAGATGTATGTAACCATTGCTTCCTCTACATCTGATGTTGATTTTTTTGCAACTTCTCCACAAAGAGTTTAATTAAGTTGTTGAATTCTTGAGGAGATTTAGGATTTTGCACAATACCATTTAGTAGAGTTTATAGATGAACTAAAGAATATATATTTACAAGAATATAGTTTATACCTCTGTTTTGTTGAGTAATGAATTTGTAAACTACTTGAGAACCACCTAATGTGAATGAGGACTAAAGAAAATGTCCATTCATCCTATTATTTCACAATTAGAGTCATGGAGACATTCATTCCATGCTCAAGAATGTTCTCTCCCTCGTCTTTGTTAGAAATTGTAATTACTCCCGCATGAGGAGTTGGATAAAATTAGAGAGTGAGTTAACTAAGCGTTGAGTCAAGTCAAGTGATGGATGAAGTGTTAAGTGCAGTCCATATTTAGAGTTTGTGTTAACTAAGTTAAGTGTGTGTGCATGTCAAGATATTTTAGGCGAGTCGCTAATCAAAAATGTTTAAATACCCTTCACTGGGTTCATTGTAATAATCAAGTTTTGTGTGATCAGTAGAAGAGCCGCAACTGGTATGTTTTGTGTGTGAATTTATGCTTTGTCTCATTTACCTTCCCAATAGTCTTTAGTTGCACCATCCTATTTTAATGGTGTATTTGTAGCCCATAACTACACACCCAAACACATTTAGTGGCAGTGTTGGGTTGTGTTATATTCTTTCCATGACTCGCTCACATAGTTAACTCGGGGGTTAGAGGGGGGTCGGAGGCCCCCTTTTGTTGTGCCGATTGCGTAGTGGGGGGGTCACAGGGGGTTTGAGGGGTGCAGGTAACCCCCCTCTATGAGGTCCGAGGTAGCGCCCCAGAAAATTTTGTTTTTTGGACCCTATATTAGGTTGGGCGAATCTACCTATGGTTTTGTGCATGATTTTCGCACATGGTTTACGGTTCTCGGCCCATGGTATTGGATTCTTTAGCATGTATAAATATGTATTGTAACATTGAAAGGAACATAATGAAAAATAAAGCTGGTAGTCTCGGTTTTGGGATCTAAGGGAAAATCTTTGTGTATGTGTTTTTTATGTTATGCTCTCGCATTGTTTAATTTCTATGTTTAAAAATTCGTATGCAGGTAACTTTTGTACGAGGTTGAAACCTATAGGCAAGAAAAAAAGTTAGAGTTCTCATAAGAGTCTAGGCCGCAACACCTTATCTATATTGATAGACCCAAAAGGGTATAGAAATGAATTGCACTCAAATTATGAAAGGGATAGAGATATATACTCATCGCCACTTCCCGATACTACAAACTTTTCAAAGAGACTAACAATGTTGCGTTTATATTGCATATTTAAATGATGAAAAATTACCATGCACTCATCCTCCCTATCACTTCGTATATGTACAAGTGACAGGTCTATTTGTTATGTATATAGAGATCATGGGTACTGATTTGTGTAATTTGAAGTGTAATTATTCCCTTGCATAAACACTATGCTTACATAGACTGTGCATGAGTTATGTTATGTCTTATGGTAAATTAATTTGTGCATTGTCTATACTTAGATTATTTTGACATGCTGCCATGATGGCTATGAAGATATTGTTGCAGTTCCTTTAGGAACACATTTATGTAAAGATGAAAGCCTTTCTTGCATGAATTTGGCCAGGAAAATTTCATCTTCCATTTATATGTTGAGTCGTGATGGCTTGTAGCATTGTATGTGTACAATCGAATGATTAGTTTTCCATTTTGTTTGTTATGAGGTAATTAATAGTAGTAGAGATCACAACTTTAGTGGCCAGCAATCCAAAATTAATTATCCTTAGATCATTGAATTCCATGGTATACGACCTCAATGGTTTTTGCACTTGGATGTCCTGAATCCTCTGGGACAGATTCATGAACTTCGGCATTCATTGCTTAGCATAGTTATTACTTGAATTATACCTTACATAAATAGGTACGTAGTCAATAGGTGTAGTGATTCCTTGTGAAAGGATCACTTGTGCTTGAAGATAATAGTTGTATAGAGAGTCAGTTGGGAAAACAATTATAAGACCGAATTGGTGTGGTATAGAAAGGGTTTAAAGCTACATCAAGGACTGCATAGAGAGTGAGGTAGTCTTCCTTTTCCTTTTAAGAGAACAAGAAAACAAAAAAAAGGAACCTTTTGATAGTTATAAAAAATTCCATTTCACATAACATATGATTAGAAGTTAATTATAATCCCTAATAAAGAATATGATTCTCTCGTATGGTAATCTTGAACTACGAGTCTCCACTTTGATTATCAAACCTCATTGTGTATTTAATATGTTATGGGGAACCAAATTAAATGTGTAGGAAAGTGAGGAATGATTGGAAGCCATTCCTCTCAAAACTAACTTACTAGGGTTACTTGTGGCCAGCAATACTCATGACAAGTTTGAATCTTGCTTTATGAATTCACCTTCATTTCATCATGTAAATGACCTTAAATGGTGGTAAAGAATATCCTAGGTCACTCTTACTCTTCCTGTATGACGAATGAAGGATATTGGATGCCACTCTGCTTATATCGTCCATATCAATCCCTCTATGAAAAGAAATACAATGAAATATATATATATATATATATATATTGATTGTGGATATTTAAAAATATTATTTAGATTATATTTTGAAATGTGAAAATAAATTTGATGTTTCCAAAATTTAATAATGTAATTACACTATATAAATTTAATAAATAAAATATGTAATTTTTAGTATGATTAGTTAAATTTTAAATAAAATTAATCAAAATATGCCCAAAAATATTGAACTTTTAGAACATTTAAAGTCAATTTATATATATATTCAAAAATATATTTTTAAATAACCAAAAAATTATCAAGCAAAACTTGAAGTTGCATGCTTTACTGGTATACATTTATTGAATGCATGTATTTTATGTTTCAGTGATTTCCAGTGTAATTTTTAGAAATAGATAAGAATTTTATAGGCTATCTGTAACTTCATAGAAGTTCAAATAAATATTTCCCCGTAACTAAAATATGAACACTGCATGATAGCAAGATTGACTTGACTAACTCGACCAATCTACGCGTAAGGAGAAATTCATGCTATTATTATGAAAGTAGAACTGTTTTACCAGTCCACACCCGAGGAGAAATGATAGATTGTCATGAGTCATGAATGACATGCTTTGCTGTTATACACTTATTACCTGCACGTTCTTCAGGTTTCAGTGATCTCCACGACAGTGACAACACATACAGTTTCTGTACTGTTGAATTTATGGAAATTCTAGAAATCAAGACTCACGACTTAACTTGCGTAATCGGTTTGGCTTCGTTGTGGACTGGAAAACCAGTCCTCCTTCCATGCTAATTTCCTTTTACGTGCATTTCACCTAATGGCAAATGGCACTCGTCATTTTGCTTGCGCTGTACAAGGTTGAGGCAGCAAAGTCAAGTTTTTACTGAAACAGTCCCTTTCCATTCCATTTTCTGCGTTTATGCGCGCAGATTCTCAAAGCAGAGAAGGAATAAATTTGGTGATAATATTATGACAATATGTACACAAATTTGGTGGAAACATAAACATTATGACGGTGCGTGAACGTTGTCAAGAGTGGGCTCCTTTTGAGTTCATTTGTAATGGCAAATTGGCGATTACAGGGAGAGGATTTGAGTTCGACCTGGAAAACGAATATTTCCCTCTTCAAAATAATAGGGAAAGACGTCGCTGGTGTCTAAAACCGACTGACAAAGCGAGTCACTATTTTATTATCGCCTGGTATAACGCTTTCAAAAATGAGTTGACCGTTGCATTAAGTTTGAGTGGACTAAAAATTAAATAACGAAGTGTAAAGTTAATTTTATAAAATAAAATAAATTTGTTTTTTAAATTTTTTTAATTCTGATTGGTTGAATTAGCTATATTCTTATTATGTCAGGATGATTCCGCAGTCTGTCAGTGCTAACCTACAGACTTGTAACCTAATTTGTAAAAATTAGATGAATACTTCAAAAAGTAAAAATTGTATAGTAAATATTTATTTAATTAATTTAGAATTTAGAATATTAAGTATTATTTTTATTTTTTAAAGAAAATAATAAATAAGTATCTTAAATACTTTTTAATAATTATTTGTTTAAATTAATTAAAATCATAAATAGGTATGCTAAATTTATGAATGAATAGATAGTTTATAATACTAAATTATTTATTATTATTATTTAAGTTTAGTTTTTTTTATAAGTAATTATTGATATACAATTTAGTTGTTATAGACAATTTTGTGCCTTACAGCAACAGGCATGAATTGTCAATAATCCAAGGGATCCAAAGTTCCCTAAACATGATGTTCCTACCCCTAGAGGAACAAGGTCAGCAAACCAACAGCTCTCAGATCAGTTCTCCACCTGAAAACACTCAAAAACAAGCAATCCTGAAATCAAAGCAGGTGCTCCACTAGGCTTCTGCGCTGAAACTCAGATCCTCCATGGTGTACCTGCGTTGCAAAGCAAGTGGAACAAAGGCCACCTGCGCTGAGCGAGATGGGACAAGTGGCACACTGAGTCATTGCTCTGGAATCTTCCAAAAATGACACTTGGATCAGGGATTTCGCCTTGTGATGAGTCAGAGGCTCTGTTTCTCCAAGTGGAAGCAAGGTTCTCCAAGTGGACTCAAGAACTGAAGATCAACTAAAGAGAGAGAGGACACAAGGCAGCTACACATCAGTTGCAAGCTGACTCATCCTTTCTCAATTCATCTATATATTGAGCTCTCTCCTATGAGCTCAGGAGGCTGGAATTTTGTGCAAAGTAATGATATGCTGTTGGTTTCACTATAGAGCTATTGGGTGATTGCTTGAGAGAGGTGAAGAGGAGAAATTCTTTCTGCTGGGAGGTGTTGCTAGATTGGGGCCTTCAATGGTTGTAACGCTCTCAGAACCTTTACTTCTTCATTAATAAAAGCTATTGAGGTTCTTCTATATGCTCTTGTTTCAATGATATATTGTGATAATTGTATATTTGGTTTACACTAATCCTTGAACCAGTTATGATTGCATGCCTCTTGTAGTTTCCTTCTTTGTTATTTTGCAGGATCTCATTGTAGCTGGGCCAGCAAAAGAGCAAGGAGCTAGGAGCAAGCGGCCAAAGAAAAGAGTTTGGATTCGACATTAAGCGCAAGGCAACGGTTAGTGCATTTCTCCACTATCTTTTGCTTTCATAAAGAAGTAAACCTTAAGTAGTTTGCTTTACAGTTGTTGCTGAGGTACTATCACCCTTAGAGTGGGATAGGGTCATCCGAGTCGGATACTTTTCCCTACAACATTAGTGTTTAATTTTTATTATTCAGATGGTTTTGGAAACAAAATACAAGATATTTAGACATAGTGTTAGAATTAGATATTTGATATGATAAGTTTCACAATGACACCTACGTATGTGGGTGAAATGAAGTCTGCGGCGCGCACTGAGGGAAGCTGCGAGGGTTTCGGTTAGGGTTGATCGAAACCCTATTCCGTCGTTTTCCTGCAGACACCTACGATTATTCCCGAACTGGGCACGACTTTTCTGGGCCATCTGTCACGGTCACTATCAGCTATGGAGACGGTTAATGAAGTCATGGATACAGAGGAGGCTCTTGACTACTCTGAGGACCTCCAACCGTCGGAGATCTTCCTTGAACACCCCGTTTTCGCTCCGCGGTCTGTGGCTCCGGTTACCTCCTTCTCTGGGTCGCTTTCCTTCCCTTCGGTTTCCATCTCGATTCCACCCCCTGTTGGTACACCCGAAGGCACCGTCACCAGTACCTCTACAGATCTGGACCTCCCCCCTCTATCGCCGGGTACTCTCCGTTTTTTATCCTCCGTGATTCCCCCATCACCGCCTTTCGATTCGCGCCCCCCCTCCACTTCGGTCCCGGTACCACCCCCCTCTTCTCTCTCTCAGCCATCCGCTGCGGGTATATCCACCCTCCTGAGATCTCCATCTGGATGTTTTGAAACCCCAGCAGTGAAAGTCGGCGCCTCTAGGGATCCGCCGGATAGCCTCCCGGATCCTTTGCTAAATCACCCTTCTGCGCCTAGATCGGGGAAAAAGAGAACCAAATGTGTTAAATCAACATCGAAGGACATTGCTATTTGGTTCAGTGAAGCCACTACCATCTCGGAGACCACAGTCATGGAAAATACTATCTTGGTGGGACATGTTCGGGGCCGTGCCTACTCTGCTACCAGGCTAACCCAATGGGTCAAAGAAATTTGGGGTGGGATCTTAATGGAACTCCCGGAATTTCAAGTGCTCTCTCGTGGCTGGTTCTCGTTACATTTCGCAAAGGAAAATTACACGGACCTGGTTCTTGCAAAGTTTTGGCATATTGAGATGGCGCCTGTATTGTTAAAGCGCTGGAGTCTGCTGTTTGACCCAGAGAGAGAACAATTGGGTGCAGGACCTCTTTGGGTTCGGCTGCCAGGCTTGCCCCTGCAGTACTGGAATGAAGAGACCTTCATACGCATAGGCAACGCTCTGGGAACCTATCTTGATCATGATCGCACATTCGTGGAATCTAGGAATCGAGCCCTTGCTCGAATCCTAGTACATTTGGACACCAGGGATGGTCTGGAAGAAAAGATCACTCTTCATTGGGGAATATATTCTCGCATTCAGATCCTTGATTATGAAGGTGTGCCCTTCAAATGCCGACGCTGCCACCGGGTGGGGTACGTATTCAAGGACTGCCCGCTTAATCAGAGATGTGCTGGTACACCTGAGGCCAACATTCCTACTCCAAGGACTGCTTCACCGGCTGCTCAACCATTTCCTCCGGCGAACACCACCAGTGTATCTGCTGCACCGACTCAGGGTATTTCAATTGGGCGTCCTTCTGCTCCTGTCACCAGATCAAAGTCGGAAATTTCCAGCGCTCCAGAGGGACTCCCGGGTAACTCTCTATCTCCTCCATTGTCATTAATTTCATCATCGACATTAGCTGCACCATCATTATCTGCTGTTGTTTGTTCGATGCCACAATCTTCTGCTGTCGCCCCTGTCATCACTTCCACGCTCCCCCCATCATCTCCCACATCATCCCTCTCTTCGCCCAGGGGCGCGGCCCACCCTTATTTCCTGCGGTCTCGGCATCATTCTCAGGGGACACACACCTCACATACGGGTTTAGGGATTATCACTCCGGGGTCATCCTCTCTACCCACTCGAGGGAGAAAATCTGATCTTACCAAGGCTATTCGGCGAGCTGGGGCAGAGGTTGCCATTGGAAGGCAATCCACCATTGATGGGGTTCTTAGAGCGAAGAATACCCCGAGGATTTTTCCCCCATGAAGTGCCTTTCTTTTAATTGTCGAGGCTTGGCTAGTGCCTCTAAGAAACTAGCCATCAAGAGGATGCTTGTGCCCTCCCCTGTAGACATTATGCTGCTTCACGAAACCCTCGGGCCTGCAGATTCCATCACAGAAGCACTATCTTCTATCCTTCCTGGTTGGCAGTTTACTGCTCTGGACGCTTCTGGTCGATCTAGTGGTTTAGCCATTGGTTGCAATCCTAAAACCATCAAAGCACAAGGCACCTGGGGTGGACCTGGCTTCTTACGGGTTGATCTTTTCTCAGCGGATTTGGGGACTTCCCTTAGGATCATCAATATATATGGGCCTTGCCAACAGCGTGAACATTTCTGGAATAACCTCATGAGGTTAACTATCCTTTCTGCTGACCAGCTGATTATTGGGGGAGATCTAAATTTCTCCCTGGGATATGGGGAATCTTGGGGAGCCTCGGCTCAAATTGATCCCTTAACTGCATTCATGACAGACCTATTGGACAGGCATGATTTAAGTGATGTGCCCATGATCAAGCCTCTGCCCACCTAGAGGAACAGAAGGATTGGAGATGCAGCCCTAGCACGCAGACTTGATTGCTTCCTGATGAAGGGGCCATTACTTCAAAGGCTACACCACTTCAGGCAATGGGTTGGGCAGGGGGGTATATCTGATCACCTGCCCATCTATTTAGAAATAAACGGTCCAAATCAAAAGCCTAAGGCACCTTTTAAATTCAATCATGGGTGGCTACAGGACCCTGCGTATATCAAACTTGTAACAGACTTCTGGCCCTCGCATCCTATTGATCGAGCTGACTCTCTGGCTAGGGGTTTTTGTGCGAACCTTTTACAGCTCAAGGAGTTGTCTATTGAATGGGCTAGGATCAAACACAAGCAGGAGACCTCGGATCTTATTCGTATAGAAGAGGAACTCTCCACTCTCACTGATGAAAGAGGGCTTGGATTTATATCGGCGACTGACAAGGCACACCTGGTGGAGCTTGAAAATCAGAAACAAAAAATCCTTAAGGAGAGGGAAGAATCTACTCGTCTTCGCAGTAGAGCAATATGGCTTAAGGCTGGAGATGACAATTCTCGATTCTTTCATAATTATGCAAAAGGCAGGAGAGTCAGTAACACCATCTGGAATCTTCTTATGCGAGAGGGTGGAGTAGCAGACACATTCAATAAACTATCACAGTTGGGTACTGCTCATTTCAGGAATCTCTACAAACAGCCACCGGGCTCCAACCTTGCAGATATCATAAACATTGCTGGACATTTTCCCCGGTTTGTCAATGCTGAGGAAGCTGAAAGTCTTTTTGATCCTGTATCCCCGGAGGAGCTCGAAGCCACCATCAAGTGGTTCAAAAAGGAGCGCAGTCCTGGTCCGGATGGATGGACCATTGAGTTCTACATAGCTTTCTATGAGATGATCAAGATGGATCTCCTTCGGGTGGTAGAGGAGTGCAGAGTGACGGGCTCTATGTATAATGCCATCAACTCCACCTTCATAGCCCTGATTCCTAAAACAGACACTCCCTCCTCATTTGATGAGTACCGCCCCATCTCCCTCTGCAATGTCCTATATAAGATTATATCTAAGATCATTGCAAACCGCATGCGCCCCATCCTTTCCCGACACATTGCCCCTCAACAATTTGCCTTCTTGGAGAATCGCCAGATTCATGAAGCCATTGGGGTAGCACAGGAAGCTTTCCATTCCATCTGGACAAAACAGCAAAAAGCTATCATCCTAAAAATTGATCTGGCAAAAGCTTTCGATAGGGTCAGCTGGTTATACATCAAAATGCTCCTCATTCACCTGGGTTTTCCTCATCCTTTCATCACTTGGATCATGGCTTGTATCTCCACCCCATCCTTCAGTGTGCTGATCAATGGGTCGGCTACTCCCTTCTTCCACTCTGAACGGGGCCTTCGACAGGGATGTCCACTATCTCCTCTTCTTTTCCTTATTGTCATGGACAGTCTCAGCCGCCTCATAGCATCCGCCAAGCGGAATGGAGACTTTGGTGGCCTCAAAGTATCCGATGATTGGTTCCTCACACATTTACTTTTCGTGGACAATGTCATGATCTTTTTAAATGGTAGTATCCGGGACTCGCATACATTCTCAAAGATCATCACACTCTTCTCCTCTACTACTGGGATGCTGGCAAACCACTCAAAATCATCTATCATTCTTGCCAGAACTTCTGTAAATGAGTCTCATCTGGCTCGTCAGCTTTTTCCATATGGCATTCATCCCCTTGATCAGGGTTTAAAGTATCTGGGTTTTTGGATCAAACCTATCAGTCCCAAAATAGCGGATTGGATTTGGCTAGTTGCAAAGTTGGAGAAGAGGCTTAGCATCTGGAGTCACCGCTATCTCTCCCGTGCAGGAAGGCTGGTCCTTATAAAGGCGGTTTTAGAAGCTACTCCGGTCTTCTGGATGGCCTTGGCATGGATCCCTCGGAGCATTCTATCCAGATTACAGCAAACATGCAACAGATATCTATGGAATGGGGCAACAGAGAAACACATATTTGCTTGGATCGGATGGAAAAGGATCGCCATTCCCAAGAAATGGGGAGGATGGGGACTCAAGGATCTCCCATCATTTGCTCTGGCATTGGCAGCTAAGATGGGATGGACTCTTATCACGGGAGAGAACCTGTGGACCCATATGGTCTACCATAAATATATATGGCCTCTACAGATCATGGATTGGATTCGGCTCCCTTCCTGGCCTAAATCAGGGATCTCCTCTGTCTGGAAAGCACTTCTACATGCTATTCCTCTTATCCGGGATAATTTGACTTGGAGGATCAATGATGGTGCACAGGTCAGGGTTGGGCGGGATCCCTGGAGTGATAGTGGGGGAAGACACATACTCCCGGAAGAGCTCATACAACACCTACACTCTCAAGGGATCTCCTACATTGCTGACATTGCAGACATGCAAAATTCTACTATTTTTGAACAGTGTTGGAAATCTGCGGATCAAATAAACATTCCACCACAGTGGCACCATAACTGGAGAACATACACTACTGCTCTTTCAGAAGCTCACATCAGAATCAAACAGGGTCCGGACGAGCTCATTTGGTTCCCATCCAAGCATGGTTCCTATACTCCAAAAGATGGATACCTCTCTCTTATCTCTCACAAGATTCCGGATCACATCTCCTTTTGGTGGAATTCCATCTGGAAGCTCACGGCCCCTCCTAGACAAAAGTTATTCTTCTGGTGCATTCTGAAAGGTATTGTACCCACGGGTGAATATCTCATGCGACGTGCTGTACATGGGCCTTCCTGGTGCATCATTTGTAAACAGGCAGCTGAAACCAGCGTACACCTCTTCCTAAACTGCCCAAACCTGATACACATTTGGCAATACATATCCTCGATCATTCAATTCTCGGGCAGCTGGGAGGGTGCAGATATAAACCATGTATGGGAACTCTGGTATAACCAGCACCGCAATTCAAAACTACAGTGCTTGCCAATCATCATATGCTGGTACTACTGGCTTGCCCGAAATCGCCTGACATTTGAAGACAAAGATATAATCTGGCCACAGCTCACTGCAAAGATTATCGATGTTTATAACGAAACCCCGGACCCTGTGAAGCCTAAGTCCCGTCATCCGCATGATCCGCCCCATATTGATCAAAGCCAGCCATGGGCGTTTTTCGATGGAGCCGCATAGCAACAAGGTTGTGGGGGTGGTTTTCTCCTCTTTAAAAATACACAGCATATCTACAAAGCAAAGCTTGGTCTCGGGGCTGGCTCAAATAATTTCGCAGAGCTCATCACATTACGACACCTACTTCATTTTGCATTGAATCATGACTGCTTGCATCTGAATGTTTATGGAGACTCAAAGATAATCATTGATTGGTTCAACAATATCACCACATGTCATACACATACACTCAGCTGTATTTTGGATGAAATTTATATGTTGAAGGCTCAATTCACTGACATATCGTGCCATCACATTTACAGGGAACATAACAACTGTTCCGACCAACTTTCCAAGGAGGCCACGACACTTCCCAGGGGAGAGTGGATGATACACGAGCAGCGGGGTGAAAATGCATATCAGTATTACCACCGCCCATATATAGACGCACAGTATCATAGGGCAGATAGCCCATGAATCACATGGTTTTTTGATCAAATATATTTTTGAACTGATTGTATATAGCTGATAAGGAACTCTACTGATAGCCCTGCGTGGCAACATATATATGACTACACAGAACATCCTAGAGATGTAATTTTTGCTCTTTTTGAACATGTACAGCAAACTACTGATACTGCTATTGAAAAATACGCAGCATATGCTATACGCATCTACAACATGTAATTTTTTCTAACTAATGAAAAGATTATGATTTTTCCAGGGGAAAAAAAAAAAAAAAGTGTTAGAATTAAGTTTAAAATAATTATTTAAAATATAATTGGTAATGCTCTATGTAGCAATCATTGACTATTGACTTATACTAGTGGAAGTGAAATGAAAAGAGCTAGTGATTATTATCATTGTCATATATATAATAAGTTTGTGTTTACATAATAAAATAATAGTGTATCTTTACAACAATTATCCATCTTCCCTACAAACTTATAGTTAGGTTATGGACTAATATGTACATGTGCTTTCTAGAGCTTACTATTGCTTACAATAAAGCAAAGTAGTAGAAATTATTGTAGCTTTTTCTTGTGAGTATTTACTAGATGACATTTGATGTTGAAAATTATTTCCTTCCATCTATTATGTTTTTTTTAGCTTTCTCATTTTTGTTCCCTTCTACCAAAAAAGAGCAAAAAAGAATGAAGAAAATTAAAATATATACCTAACCATTCCCATGGCTTCTTCTATTGAATAATTAATAAATGTTTTAGAGGTATCTTATTGATTATATATATATATATATATATATATATATATATATATATATATCACATTCATGCTCCTAGTGTGGTTCCTCTAACACTTCCTCCACAATCTTCCTTCAACTACCAAAAAAAAATATCTCAACCATTGGTTAGATTTCTATCCCCTTTTCCATATATTCAACTTGTCCATTCATGCTCTAGCCCTTCCCTTCTCTTCATTAATTCCACTAACCACTTCATCTTTCTAAAAGAATATCCATACCTTGTCCTTCCACCACTTTTCAAATTTTACACCTCACTTCTTATACTGCTCTTCTCTCCCTTGATATTATGCCTCTTCCATAATACATTTGAATTTAACTATTCATTCTTTTGGATTCATCGTAGACTACTATCAAGCACAAGTTCTTATGCTATCATGATTGGTGCATTGAAAGGAATATAGTCTCATTTCACCAAAGCCATCTTCGCTTAGGTTACAATTTCTTTTACCATCCTTCCAAAAGCTCTATTCTTGAACTCCTCCTCTACTTGTGAAAAATATTGGCTAAATTTAGTTGCAAATTCAATGATGTATCCTTCTATTATGATTTTAACATGAAAATTAACAACTCTTACAACTTCAAGATTGACTATATACAATACAATTAGGTTCTAAACATTTCACTAAATTCCTCTCCTCACTTTCTAGGCTAGTCAAGGATGCTTCCCTACTCTACTCATCTAGTCAAAAAACAACACTAGTGATTATAGTGAGATGACATCATAGTTGTCATGGTAATCATGCAATAATGCACATTTACAACCTTGGCATATTGACTCAAAAATAGGTTTATTTTTCTAAACTAATGACGCTCCACATATCCCTAGGTTAACATGAAAATAATACTTCCAAAACCATACAAAATTCATGATAATATCCATTGATGAAACCATTTTTCCTATCAATTTGAGGCCTAGATACATATCGATGTCCAACAAGAGGTTCATTGTTATCTAGGTACTAGCATTTTCAATCCCCTTGATGGGAGATGTTTCACCCACATTATACCCAGCCATAAATGGTTGTCTATGGATTTAATTAATATAGCTAACATGATCAATGTCCATCCTAAAACTTATCCTTAGAAAACAATCAATATTATAGACCATTGATCACCATGCCAAAATCACCACATAAAGAGTTAATTGATAACCATTATCTCTAATAATATCATTCTAACCAATAGGTGCAATAACTTATCCAATCGAAGGATAGTCATTTAATAGAATAAATAAACAACAAAATTAAATACATCACAACCATAAACTAGAATTTGAAAAGAGAGCCATATTCTATTGATTTGCGTTATAATCTAGTACATCATGACCTAGTCTTCATTAATGTCTAATGTGGAATAACATTATAGAATAGTTTTTAGATCCAATGCATTCAATTATTTGACATTTAAACTTTATTTAACCACTATCTAATCAACATTTATATAATTGTTTAATATAATAAAGACATTTATACACATTCACTTGAAGTTGGAAAGGTTGATTCAAAACCATGTATTTGTTGGAGTACTTCAAGCTCCCTTACTCACAAATTAGGTGAGATTTGTCTCACATTTGGCTAGGTAGACTCAATTTTTCACCACTCTCTTAACATATATTTTAATTTAAATATATTTAAACCAGGTTAATTTAACTATATTTTAATCTAACACCACACATCCGTCATTTCCCATGAGAGCATTTCTAGAAGGCAGTTGTACCTTTCGTCAAAAAAAATATAAAATTTCCATATAAATCTATACAAATAATATATTAAAATGAGAAAATATGATATTAAAGTTTATAAAAAAAACATCTACAAACAAAGTTCTTATTATCTTTACCTAGCCAAAAATAACGCAATCATGAATTATCTTGCTATTTTAATTGTAATTTTTATTAATATACAATTGTTTGTTTTTATTGTTTTTTACTCTAGTTTACTATATTTAAACTAATCTAGAGTAGCTACTCTATATCCTTTGTTCAAATGTGGGAGTTAGTTCATATCTTTCAAAATTAAATAATTAAACTAAGCGGCAGGGAACGCTAGCTATGTCGCCTTGTTTTATATTATTACCGAAAGCAAAATTTTTTTCCATAAAACTAAATGGAAGTACTTCATTTGAAGTCAATGTTATTTAAAAAAATCAAATGAAACATGTCCACGGACTTGACCGGCCGCCATTTGAAAGTGACTACCATACTTGAATTTAGAAGTATATTGTGAATGATTTTTTTGAGGGTAATGTTGTTAACCTTAATAAAAGCATAGTTTAATTATTTGATAAAATTTAAGTTAAATTATGATATTAAAATATCAAAATTTATTAAATTTATAATTAATTTCATAGAATTATTTTTAATTTATTCAAATATATATATATATATATATATATATATATATATATATATACCAATTATATTTAAAATTAATACATATATCTTCAAAAATTAAAATAATTATAGAATTTTGTATGTTATTAACACTACACTTTTTTTCACCATTAATTATTCAGCCATTCCAATATTTTCAAGTTCTAACAACAATTAATAAGTATTGAGTAATATCAAGATATTAATAACAATTACTAAAATGGAATATTAATAACCATGGTGAATAATGATTCCAATGTTGAGGTTAACTTCATTGTGAAGGAGCTGGATTGCTGCAGATTCTCAAAGCAGAGCATACAAAAACTTGGTGACAATATCATGACAATGCGTACATAACTTTGGTTAATTCTCAAATCAGAGCGTACAAAAACTTGGTGATAATATCATGACAATGCGTACATAACTTTGGTGGTAACATCATTATAGTACCTGAGCATTCTCAAGAGTCAGTGTGCTTTGAGGTCATTTGTAATGGAAATTACAAAGGGTTGTCCACCTGGAAAAGCCTGTTATTTCCTATTTAAAACACAGAAAGACATCGCTAGTGTCTAAAACTAAGTGTGAAAACGTGTGGACATTAAATTTTTGAATAATATTTGAAGTATAGTTTTGAATACCACATCATTGCTGCCACACCAGGAAACATAACAGGCTTAAGAGCTAACAAGAGATCTGCTTTGAACAAGATTGAGCCTATAAGGAAGCCAAGACAACCCGTCTTTTTTGTTATTTCCGAAACAAAAGTAGCACGACTAGAATTACACATTACAGAGGAGGGTTGGGGGGAAATGGTGGTGGGGCTACAAAGAGAATTGCCCTCTCATACGTGTGGTTACAGTCGATATGCTCTACCTGGGTCCTCAACACGAAGGTGGTCATTTGTTCATTGAAGCTGCTATCGAACACCAACTAGAGAGTCCAGGAGTTCATTCTGCATGTGTTGGAGGTTGTTGATGTAGGTCACCAATTCACTCCGATCGTCATAGCACTACTCCCTTAGAGTTTCCATGCTCAGATGGAGAGTGTTGAGTTGAGCCGCTATGGAGTCCAAGGTAGTAGGGGCCTCTATGTGGCCCTAAGAGCGATCTGAGGATATGGTTGCCTCTGCATCAATGTGGCGTCTCTCGATCGACTCCAAGCCCGAGCTAGGTATGTATTATGGCGGAAAATTCTCCATACAATGACCGACTCCTCCTCTGTGGGCACGACCTCATTTTCGTGGCATGCAGTCAGCTCCTCCTTTGCCTATTACAGAAACCTAGTTGCCCTAAGCAACCCACCACATCAATCGAATATGAACCAAACACAAAAAATGGAAGCCCGTATCTCTTCTTGGACTTTCAGAGCTCTCAACATGGCGAGCCATCTAGTTTTAATCAAAGAAGTGTTACAATCTATGCTGCTTTACCTCTTTTCAGTACTGGTAGCACCCAAATGGGTTCGCAAAGCAATAAAAAATCTTCAACGAGCTTTTTTATGGGGAAATACAAAACAAAAGAGAAATAGGGCATTGGTAAATTGGGACACAATTTGCCTCTCGAAAAAGTCTGGAGGCACTGGGTTACGTGATCCTCAACAAAACAACGCGGTCATGGGAGCACGCATCTGGTGGAAATGGATCTCGGACCCGCATACTCCTTGGGCAATCCTCTGGATAGCAAAATATGCCAATAATAGACCAGTAGATGATTTAATTCGGCTCAAAGATGTTGGCTCAGGTTCCCTAATCTGGAATGCAGCTAAACAACATAAAGATCTAATTCAACATCACAGCTTCTGGGAAATCAGGAATGGAGATAATTCAAGGTTTTGGGAGGATTCGTGGCAGCAAAGACCCAAATTGAAGGACCTAATCACACCCCACCAGCTACAAGATTGGGTAGAGTAACCGATGATCAAGTTAAATCAACTTTGGAAGCCCATTCACACCCAAGGATACAGGAAATGGATAAGCTTGAACCTCATTCTTGGGCAAGGCATGCATTCCATCAAAGATAGTATGGAAATAGAACTCTCAAACAAGAAAATAAGCTACTCTGATAACAAAGATACCATTAGATGGGGTTATGAAACGAGAGGAATATTCACATCACAAGAAGCTTACCATGTAATTCTAAGGAATCTTAAAGTCAAGGATCATCTCTGGAAGAAAGTTTGGGATCCCCCAATTTGGCCAAAAATATACACCTTCCTCTGGTTGCTTTGCCAAAACAAAATCCTTACTTGGGACAATCTACAGAAATGGAGCTTTCATGGACCTTCCAGATGCCCAAATTGTAAACAGGAGGAAGAAACCACTGAGAATCTCCTAAACTCATGTCCGTTGGCAAACCGACTTTGGGAAAAAGTCAGCTTCAGATGTCAAAGAGATGGACGAAGTAAGGAGGATTCCACCAACACTATCCACACTTGGGCAACCCGTCCTTACAAAAGCAAACTATTAAATGCTTTATGGAAACTCATCCCAGGTTTTCTCATGTGGACAGTCTGGAAAGAGAGAAATAGTCGCATCTTCAAGGACCACTCCTCTCCTATAGAAGTTATATGGAATAACATATGTCAAAACCTTCGAGAAACTTTGCTGCTCCAAACATGGCTTGACGATGATTTCCCCTCCACTCCACAGGAACAAAATATATGGGTAAATTGGAACCTCTAGTGGAACCACAAGCAGGCACACCAAGGTAAAATTTCTCCTCCAAGAGCGACACCTAACAGATGGACTCCCCCTCCACCACACATGGTACAAATCAACTTTGACAGAGCATCTAAAGGTAATCCAGGTAAAGAAGGATTTGGAGGAATCTTTAGAAATCACAAGGGCAATGTTCTCCAAACTTTTATGGGTTCAATTGGTTGGGATACAAATAGCTCGGCTGAATTAGAAGTGTTACGGAAAGGACCTCTCGTTGCTCAGAGCCATGGTTTCTCCCCACTTATAATTGAAGGGGATTCTTAGATTCTTATTAACATGGTTAATCAAATATTATAGGGAACTCCATCACACAAATTTGGTAGCAGTTGGAGATTGGCGGAACGGTTGGAGCATATTGAATAGTGGATATTAACTCATAGAGAAGTCACCATTAAACACATTCGTCGGAATGGTAACAATGTAGCAGATTTCTTAGCTAACATCATAATTGATAGTGGAAAGACTCTTCATGTAGGAACATTTAACACTATAGCCACCACTCCTCAATTGCAGGATTACAATGATCTGGTGCAAAAGGAAAGGGAAAATCAGGAAGAAACACACCCGGATGCGGGTGTCAATCCTGTTAATTAATGTGATTAGATGGTCGGCTGGTGGACAGGAAAGCCATATGTCTACCAGCATCGTCCCCAACACCAACCTCAAGCAAATTCATAACACATTGCAGAAGGCAATAAATGAATCCGAAAGCGGAGACACATTCATCTCCCTCATAGCCATGGCCCTTGCAGAATGGTATGCCATTCCTCCTTTTCTCCATGGCGTCTGCCCTCCACAAGCTGCTGAACCTTACATTCGCACTGTGACCGACAGTCGATGCTGGTTACTTCCTTGCCTGGATCTTGGCAACGGATTTGATTTCTCTCACTCCAGCCTCTATATCTTAGACCACGCCCAGACCTCCCCTGCTCACTATCCGCGTCGAAATACTTCTAATTCCTTTGATGTCAACTTAAATCATAATCCTGCTATGACAGGCATCAGGCATCATATGCGTAGCAGGCGCAACGGAACCCGCAGAGGCATTATCCGCATGCAGGCTTCTACCAGCTCTGCCACCATTTCCCTTGACTCCTCCACTGATACGCTCAACCCTCTCAACTTTCCCTCTCGCCGCTACCCAAATACCAAAAGTGGCAGGGGTCTTGCTAGATTCCAATCCATTGAAGGGAGAGATGTAGCAGTTCGTTTAGTGGATTTCCCTCGTCCACCTTATCCTACTCCCCACAACACTCAGTTCCATTTCCGCAACACCTTAAATCGGCCTATAATCACTGCTATTGTAACAATTTCTTTTGGGGAAGAGTTTGAGTCACAGGCTCCTCCGTCTGGGCTCAAGGACAAGAAGAGCGGGGAGGCTTCAGGCAACCGAGGAATCAGCTTTCCTAGCAATAGGCAACAAAACAAAGGCAGAGCGGATCTGCATGGCAAGGCTATAACTGGTGGTCCATCAGCTGAGGACGAAAGGCATAATGGCACGAAGGCTTCGGGACGCAGGCCGAACGACACTTCTGACACGCAGATGGGCACAGGTGGCGCTGAGGAGGCTCCACCAACTCAGAGATGTGGCGTGTCTGACATGGATGATGACTAGTACCAAATTGCGTTTTGGATCGAGGAGGAACCAACCCCGGAGGATCCACCAACTTGATGCTTGGAAACCAGTTACTGCTTCTTTTTGACAGGTGGATGTATCTAAGTCTGAGTAGTATTTTTAGGACTCGTGTTTTTTTTTTATTATAGACATGCATTTTCTCTCTCAGTCTTTTTGGAAAAACAATGTTTACCCAGGTGTGGTTTCTTTATGGTTCAATGGGTTGGTTTCCCCTATGTAGGGGTAGTCTTTATGGTTCAGTGGACTGGTTTCCCCTATGTTGGGGCAGTCCAAAACAAACAGATTCATTTTTTGGTGATGATTGATGCTCAACAACTTTGAGGTCAAGCCTCTCTATAACCTCTTTTTGTACCATATCAATAGAACAATATTATTTGAAAGAATAACTTCAGCGTAAATGTAGACATACATAAGTCGACGCGTTTCGAACCAACTACTGTGGTTCATCATCAGGACAAGTTGAAGAAACAGATCCAACTTAGCATGATAAATAGTCTGAGCAGAGTCTCCAACGGCTATTTATCATGCTAAGCTGGATCTGTTTCTTCAACTTGTCCTGACGATGAACCACACTAGTTGGTTCGAAACGCGCCGACAAATGTATGTCTACATGTGATTTACGCCGAAGTTATTCTTTCAAATATTATGGATCACAGAAGCCTCAATTCTACTCTAGAACAATATTACTTAGAAAAAAAAGACTGTTGATCCCTTTCCTTTCTTAGAATATATATCTTCAAGGAAACCATAGATTCTTATCCAATCCTCTATCATTCTCTCTTCATCTCTTGAATGCTAGAATGCACATGTCATATAAAATATTACTCCCTCTCAAACTAGAGAGTACATCTCTATTCTCCTTTAATCTTGAGAATATATCCCAGCACCTATTCCAGGAGACTCCTTTTTCTCCCTCTCAAAACTAGAGGAAATTCTAGAATTTCTTTCTAAGAATTCAACACCACAAGACTTGTTGTTATCTTCACAAGAGTATCAACTTCTTGATCTTCATAGATACATGGTTCCCTCTTTCCTTAGAATCTCTTGCATCGAGCCTACTTCTTTTCGAGGTATCATGAAATCATCTCCACTCTTTGTTCTTGTGACACGATCCAGGTCATCATTATTACTCATCACTTTCCATCTTTGACATTAAGGCATTCTCTTGAGACTTCCCAAACTTTTATCTAATTGTGACTTCCTCATGAAATTAATCTTCCTTTAACTTCATGTTATATTCTTGCATTACTACCTTCTTTAGTTAGATTGTTTCATCAAACAATATCAAGAAACAACAACAACAACAAATTTGGGCTCTTAGCCAGGGCAAATCCCTTTAAGGGGAAAACATGGAAAGTCGTATCTTCTTAGAATCTAATTCAAATGAGAAACATAGACCCAATCCCTAGACAAGTTCTTCTCCTAGCACCAAGTAGACCCTTCCTCAATTCCTTCTTGGTGTATGCACCAAACAGCTCTTTCGTGTAACTTCAACCTTCCAGCTACAACAATGCTACTCAACTTGTAACTTCGACCAAACAAATTTGTCCTCTACCTTCTTAGGAAACCCTAATAGAACCTCCTCCTGAGACCTACTTAGAGCGAGACAACTATCTCAAGCTCAATGAGGTCTAGATAAGGGTTTTCCATTTTCTAGCTATAGATTCTGCATTTCATCCTCCTACAACTTGAACTTGCAATTTCAACCTCGTATTACATCCCAACAACTATAAAATTTTACACATGTGAGAAGATAGAACCTATAAACAACAAATTCCATCCTCCAAGCTTCTCCTATACTTTTACTCTCCTTTTCCCAACTTCCCAACTAAAAATCAAACATTTTCCTTTATAGATCGAACTTGTGAGTGGGTGTGTCTCCAAATGAAGTTGAACTACTCTTTATATATCCTTTTCAAGGGGTTGAATTCCCTCCTTTAGGCTGACTTGAGGATCCCATGGCTGACTTGTACTCTTGTAGATTCCAGGACTTTCTAGACTCAAAATTAATTCTTTTTACAATGAAAAATTTCTCGGAAGGGTCCTATAAACATGATGTTGAATCCTTTGACTCATGACAATAAATCCTAATACCTAAAAAACCCTAGAAGCACAAAGAACAAGCTTTTACCTAAAAGACCATCAATAATGATCATGAAACCCACGTTTTGATAATAATAATTTTTCTTTTCTTTTTCTTGTTTGTTACATAGGATACATATTGAAATGAGTACAACAATTATGAATACTGAAACTAGCTACATTTCTCAATAGAAAGGGCATCACAACATAATTATTTTAGAAATTACAATTGTTTTGGGATGTTGGTCCTGCTTGAACGACCATAATTCCACCACACATCATTCTTTGCATTTCCCTTATACATAAGGCCACATACCAAGGAGACCAAAAGTGATGGCCACTACCACATCGAGCACGATTAAAGAACAAATCAGGCAACACATACAATGGCTTCCATATAGCCTTGTTGTTATAAAGAATTAATGAAACCATCCATAGTGTAATGGCTTGAAGGAATCTACTTTCAATTGATCAGAGAATTGAAGAAAATAAATTTGGGCCACTGCACAGAAAGAGCTCTGTAATATTATTTCTGGCTTCCCCTCAAAATCATTCGCGGCAAGACACACATGAAAAAATATCAAATTCAACACTATAGCAATCGAAAAAATCTCTCTCACACTAACTAATCTATGTACAAAGGAGTATCATGGCTAAAATTTCATGATCCGAGCTCCTCTCATGAGGTTCGGGGCTAAACTTTCTCTCATACCAATAAACAAATTGAAATTGGAGACATAATACATATAAATACACACAAAATAATATTTGTATATTGCACACATGATTCAATTACATAACATTTATATAGTTGCTCTCATATTCAACTAATTCTAATCTTATACTCTCAATAACCTCCTATAAATCTTAAACCAACTCCAAACTCAGCATGGAAGAATTATATCCAAGTCTTTTAGTGTTACTATATAACAATATTATCATATATATTAATACCATTGTTTATATTTTATAACATATTACATGTATATTATATTATATTATTATTATTATTATTATTATTGTAAGATTATATTATACTTATGTTAATAGGTATATCTATTTTGGAATAGGAGTTTTGGAATTTTAATCTAATTATTAATAATTATTAGATGGATGGCAGTGATTTATTCTCCAATAGATATTATAAAATAGTCCTAGTACTATTCACAAATTAAAGGTTGAAATTTATCTCTGAAATAGTTATGTCATTCTCTCTCACCCCCTTTCAATTAAATTGATTAATTTAAAAAGAAAAATATCACATGAACAAGTGTCATATAAAATGAATTGTAGTTTATTTGAACATATGGTATTAATAAGTCATGGTATTCTAACAAAGCTTATTTACAAATAAAAAATCTCCATTATAAAGTCTATGTAAATCTTCATGAGTAAAAATCTTGTTACATGTTTTTTAATGTGTATATGTTTAAATTATATATCTATTCTTTTTATTAATAAAAATAATAATATATCTATTCTTTTTATTAATAAAAATAATACTAGTGAACATCGAGAAGTAGACGAAAAGAGCCATAGATATAGGCCTAGAATCAAGGTTAAGAGAGACATGCAAAAATTCTATGGCTACTCAAAGCGACGAGTAGCCATAGAACTCAATAGTATTATTTGAATTTGTTTTTCTCTAATCTTTAATTAGAATAAGTAAAGTGTTTTTATGTTCATGATTTAATGATTGAATAATTCACTATTGATTTATTGTTCCTTTCAATTTTAAGCATAAAGATATGAAATAGATATGTGAATGATGTTCATGATTTAATTCAATTAATTATTTAATTGAAATAATTATTTCATTTACAGACTTTTCTAAATTAGTGATATAACAAGTAAATCTATATTTCTTGTTGTTTTGTTATCTTTCACTTTCACGTATTGGGAATACCCGGGTTACCTAGTATTAAACTTTAGAATTCTTTTTATATTTGACTACTTTCATTTAGTGATATCATTTATTTTTCCTATATCTCTTTAATCTTCATATTCACAAGTTTCCTCTCGTTGGAGCAAGCTTCATAAAGGTAATGAGGCCCATTCAAACAGTAGAAACCATTATCCCAAATGGATAAGTGTTTAATTGGGGATTTTACCACATGGTTTCCCAAAGTTGATTAATTTTAATTTTTGCCATCAACATTTTTCACTACTACATATAGCACTCAATTGCAACAACATAGTTCGATAGTATGGACCATATTGTCGCAAAGGTCAAGAAAAATGTCCTTTTCTTAGTTTTGGTGCCTATGTTCATTGCAATTATGACAACATATTTTTCGTGCATCATAATTGCAATGTATTGTTTATAAAATGTCTCACTTGCAAATGGCAGAAGCTTTTCTCTGCACTTGCGATTTTTTTTTTTCATTGCAAGTGAGATGGACTACCAATACATATAACATGTTTAACATATAATAAAATTATATATATATAATTTAATGATATATATATAATTTTTTGATGTTATATACACACACACACACACACACACACACACACACACACACACACACACACACACACACATATATATATATATATATATATAATTTTGAATGTTATATATTAATTTTTTAATGTTATAACACACACACACACACATATATATATATAATGTTTAATCCTGGATGTCATGATCTATGTATTACTCTTTATGGATTCAGTGTTCGACAACTTCTGAGGCTCTTAACCTCATTGCCAAACATTTTAACCAAGACCCTATTCCTCACTTCCCAAAAATTCAACCATAACATATGGCATCAAACGAGTTTTCCAAGCTCACGTGGATTCAGATTAGCATATTTGCAGTTTAGTTATGACTGTAATAAACCATATCTTGTGGACAATGATGAAGTAGGAACTGAAGTCATAAACCTTTCAAGCTTAAGAAAAGAAGAAAGGTCGGCAGAAGATAAGGAAGTGTGGAAGCATGGAAGAAGGATATTTATTATTTACTGTCCGGCCTTGTGTGTCTCACCCGTTGGAGGAAAAAATCACCTACCCTGACAATCTAGCATTCTTGCAGGAAAGGGGCCAATTCTTCCTCCCATTCCTCGACACCATGGGAGGAATTCTTCCTTTCTCTAATTTGATGCATCAATTTATAGTGGTTTGTTTCTTTTTTTCGAAGGTCTCTACTTTAGGAGCCATTCAGGGCTTTGGGAAGTCATTCCATAACTCAACATTCGACCCAACTAGTTCATTTAATAGTGTTTTGTTTCTTTCTATCGAAGGCCTCTGCTTCGGGAGCCATCTAGGTTTTTGGGAAGTCATTCCATCCATTTGCAGGGTTCACCATATTAAAATATGGGAATGCAAGGTCAGTATAGGGAGATTCATTACATGTATGTCCTCAAACTTCCTGCAATTTCATACTGGGCACGTTTGTGTAATGGGCTAGGGCAATTTTGTTGTGCTAGGGTTTCAAAGAAATATTTCCAGTACACAATAACTTTTAAATAGTTGATGAATCAATGGAAATGGTACATATATAGTGTGATATATCATCTAAATAACATAATGTCTTCAAGAAAATAATACAGTAAAGCCAAAAAAATATCACATTCTTCCTTCATAGTTATAGTTCATAAATCCAACCAATACAATTTGTTCAATAAAACTTCTCACAGTGTCATGGATTCACCTAAGACCCTAATCATAGTTATGTTGGTCTAGATACAATCCAACACAAATTAAATACTTTGTCTGATTTACTTCTATATCTATTAACAAATATCATGATCAATTACTAGACTACTTCAGAAACCAGGTTTGTAATAGAAGTTTAAACCATCTCCTATTGGTACTCGGATTCACTGCTGGAGAGGCCAAGAATTAGTCGATTTTTTGAGGTCATAATCCTCCTTTTGCATTGCTTTGAGGTGTTGGACTTGTTCCACTTAATATGGGTTCCATAAACCCTATCAAATTGCAATAATATTAGGCTTTGGTTTCCCTTACTAGTCACGGAGATGACATTTTGAAGGCCAAATCAGAGCTCTTACTAGAATTTTCTTTGATTAAAACCACATGTTGGGAATTGGATAATCTATCGCTCCTCGTGTGTTTCGCAACATGGCTTAACTGCCTCCTGTGGATTAGTTAACTCTAGCGATGCGTCCGTTTACTAACACTTGTGGGTTTTGGCATAATGGCAATCTTGATTCCAATAAGTGGTATCAGAGCCAAACGTCTCGAGTTTGAATCACACCCGACTCACATTGGGAGGGAGATTTTTGCGCATTGGATAATCCAACGCTCATCATGTGTTTTGTGACATGACATAACTGTCTCTCTTGGATTTGATAACTCTGGCAATGCGTTCGTTTACTGACACTTGCGGGTTTTGGTGTAATGGAGATCATGATTCCAAAACCACCCTACTGCTTTTCCCTAATTAACCTTCGGGTCTTCCGAGTTTTCTGCAGAAGAGGTATTCACATTCACTGGTCCTCAGGAACTTCACTTAGTTATATTCAAGAATTAAAGGTCTCAAAGTTTCCAACAATCGTCGATGTGGTGACCAGACTATTTGTGGAATGGACACTAAGGCATATTTTTCTCCTCATTGGAAGGCGAGGAATCATAATAAGTTTGGCTGTCCATTGTTGGACTTTAAGTTTTGGTGGCTAAAGCAGATGCTAAAAGCGAGCTAAAAAAAACCGCCTTTTGGATAATGAGGGGTTTCGCTATAGCTTGAGCTCAAGTTTGGAAGCCATTCGATACGCATGCTCCAAAAATTCACCCGTGTTATATATTATCCCTAATATATGGAAATTTCCATGAAATAAATTTAATGTGAAGAAAAATTTCAAGATATTGTACCTCAAGTTATGGAGATCTTGTTGAAGTGGTTAATGTTTACGCATATTGTTTTCCCTCGTAGTTGTTGAAGTTGCAACCATTAAGAAAGTATGACATCATTGTAACCATAACCACTGCTTTGACATCTTCATTTGGCTATGAGTGGCTATTTGGATGCAACTAATGTTGAGTTATGGTTATGCCACCAATCTCGGTCATCCTCCATGTGGACTTAAATGACAAAAGAAATTGAGCTCTTATCATATGTTCATATTTTACAACCAAGGGTGAAACATCTTTCCATTCAAGAAGATATCAAACTTTTGAATAGAAAATATTGTTTCTAGGGTGGTTTACTGGAATAGTAGAGAGAATTGTTGTGTGCTTTCTAATGTTGTTGTTAATATTGTATGAACCAGTCTTGTTGTATGAATTTTTGTTGTGAGCACATGATTTGTTTGAACATGGTCATCTTGTCTTGTATCATCTTGCCCTTGAAGATGTATGTAACCATTGCTTCCTCTACATCCGATGTTGATTTTTTTGCAACTTCTCCACAAAGAGTTTAATTAAGTTGTTGAATTCTTGAGGAGATTTAGGATTTTGCACAATACCATTTAGTAGAGTTTATAGATGAACTAAAGAATATATATTTACAAGAATATAGTTTATACCTCTGTTTTGTTGAGTAATGAATTTGTAAACTACTTGAGAACCACCTAATGTGAATGAGGACTAAAGAAAATGTCCATTCATCCTATTATTTCACAGTTAGAGTCATGGAGACATTCATTCCATGCTCAAGAATGTTCTCTCCCTCGTCTTTGTTAGAAATTGTAATTACTCCCGCATGAGGAGTTGGCTAAAATTAGAGAGTGAGTTAACTAAGCGTTGAGTTAAGTCAAGTGATGGATGAAGTGTTAAGTGCAGTCCATATTTAGAGTTTGTGTTAACTAAGTTAAGTGTGTGTGCATGAAGTGATGGATGAAGTGTTAAGTGCAGTCCATATTTAGATTCATGCTGTTAGTTAATTAATTTAATATCCGTTAGTTAATTTAGCCGTTGGAGACTCTGCTCAGACTATTTATCATGCTAAGCTGGATCTGTTTCTTCAACTTGTCCTGACGATGAACCACACTAGTTGGTTCGAAACGCGTCGACAAATGTATGTCTACATGTGATTTACGCCGAAGTTATTCTTTCAAATATTATGGATCACAGAAGCCTCAATTCTACTACAGAACAATATTACTTAGAAAAAAAAGACTGTTGATCCCTTTCCTTTCTTAGAAGATATATCTTCAAGGAAACCATAGATTCTTATCCAATCCTCTATCATTCTCTCTTCATCTCTTGAAGGCTAGAATGCACATGTCATATAAAATATTACTCCCTCTCAAACTAGAGAGTACATCTCTATTCTCCTTTAATCTTGAGAATATATCCCAGCACCTATTCCAGGAGACTCCTTTTGTTCCCTCTCAAAACTAGAGGAAATTCTAGACTTTCTTTCTAAGAATTCAACACCACAAGACTTGTTGGTTATCTTTACAAGAGTATCAACTTCTTGATCTTCATAGCTACATGGTTCCCTCTTTCCTTCGAATCTCTTGCATCGAGCCTACTTCTTTTCGAGGTATCATGGAATCATCTCCACTCTTTGTTCTTGTGACACGATCCAAGTCATCATTATTACTCATCACTTTCCATCTTTGACATTAAGGCATTGTATTGAGACTTCCCAAACTTTTATATAATTGTGACTTCCTCATGAAATTAATCTTCCTTTACCTTCATGTTATATTCTTGCATTACTACCTTATTTAGTTAGATCGTCTCATCAAACAATATCAAGAAACAACAACAACAACAACAAATTTGGGCTCTTAGCCAGGGCAAATCCCTTTAAGGGGAAAACATGGAAAATCATATCTTCTTAGAATCTACTTCAAATGAGAAACATAGACCCAATCCCTAGACAAGTTCTTCTTCTAGCACCAAGTAGACCCTTCCTCAATTCCTTCTTGATGTATGGACCAAACATCTCTTTCCTGTAACTTCAACCTTCCAGCTACAACAATGCTACTCAACTTGTAACTTCGACCAAACAAATTTGTCCTCTAGATTCTTAGGAAACCCTAATAGAACCTCCTCCTGAGACTTACTTAGAGCAAGACAACTATCTCAAGGTCAACGAGTTCTAGATAAGGGTTTTCCATTTTCTAGCTATAGATTTTGCATTTCATCCTCCTACAACTTGAACTTGCAATTTCAACCTCGTATTACATCCCAACAACTATAAAATTTTACACATGTGAGAGAGATAGAACCTATAAACAACAAATTCCATCCTCCAAGCTTCTCCTATACTTTTACTCTCCTTTTCCCAACTTCCCAACTAAAAATCAAACATTTTCCTTTATAGATCGAACTTGTGAGTGGGTGTGTCTCCAAATGAAGTTGAATTGCTCTTTATATATCCTTTTCAAGGGGTTGAATTCCCTCCTTTAGGCTGACTTGAGGATCCCATGGCTGACTTGTACTCTTGTAGATTCCATGACTTTCTAGACTCAAAATTAATTCCTTTTACAATGAAAAATTTCTCAAAAGGGTCCTATAAACATGATGTTGAATCCTTTGACTCATGACAATAAATCCTAATACCTAAAAAACCCTAGAAGCACAAAGAACAAGCTTTTACCTAAAAGACCATCAATAATGATCATGAAACCCATGTTTTGATAATAATAATTTTTCTTTTATTTTTCTTGTTTGTTACATAGGATACATATTGAAATGAGTACAACAATTATGAATACTGAAACTAGCTACATTTCTCAATAGAAAGGGCATCACAACATAATTATTTTAGAAATTACAATTTTTTCGGGATGTTGGTCCTGCTTGAACGGCCATAATTCCACCACACATCATTCTTTGCATTTCCCTTTATACATAAGGCCGCATACCAAGGAGACCAAAAGTGATGGCCACTACCACATCGAGCACGATTAAAGAACAAATCAGGCAACACATATAATGGCTTCCATATAGCCTTGTTGTTATAAATAATTAATGAAACCATCCATAGTGTAATGGCTTCAAGGAATCTACTTTCAATTGATCAGAGAATTGAAGGAAATAAATTTGGGCCACTGCACAGAAAGAGCTCCCTAATATTATTTCTGGCTTCCCCTCAAAATCATTCGCGGTAAGACACACATGAAAAAATATCAAATTCAACACTATAGCAATCAAAAAAATCTCTCTCACACTAACTAATCTATGTACAAAGGAGTATCATGGCTAAAATTACATGATCCCAGCCCCTCTCATGAGGTTCGGGGCTAAAATTGCTCTCATACCAATAAACAAATTGAAATTGGAGACATAGTACATATAAATACACACAAAATAATATTTGTCTATTGCACACATGATTCAATTACATAACATTTATATAGTTGCTCTCATATTCAACTAATTCTAATCTTGTACTCTCAATAACCTCCTATAAATCTCAAACCAACTCCAAACTCAGCATGGAAGAATTATATCCAAGTCTTTTAGTGTTACTATATAACAATATTATCATATATATTAATAACATTGTTTATATTTTATAACATATTACATGTATATTATATTATATTATATTATATTATATTATTATTATTATTATTATTATTATTATTATTGTAAGATTATATTATACTTATGTTAATAGGTATATCTATTTTGGAATAGGAGTTTTGGAATTTTAATCTAATTATTAATAAGTATTAGATGGATGGCAGTGCTTTATTCTCCAATAGATATTATAAAATAGTCCTAGTACTATTCACAAATTAAAGGTTGAAATTTATCTCTGAAATAGTTATGTCATTCCCTCTCACCCCCTTTCAATTAAATTGATTAATTTTAAAAAAAAATATCACATGAACAAGTGTCATATAAAATGAATTGTAGTTTATTTGAACATATGGTATTAATAAGTCATGGTATTCTAACAAAGCTTATTTACAAATAAAAAATCTCCATTATAAAGTGCATGTAAATCTTCATGAGTAAAAATCTTGTTACATGTTTTTTAATGTATATATATTTAAATTATATATCTATTATTTTTATTAATAAAAATAATAATAATACTAGTGAACATCGAGAAGTAGACGAAAAGAGCCATAGATATAGGCCAAGGTTAAGAGGCACATCTACCCTACTGCAAGTGGATGATGGAAATTAATCATAACTACCAAAACTGAATGCACAAATCATGTTTCAAATTTCTGCTACACAACCGTAAGATGAAGCCTGCATCCTACTACACAACAAGAGTTTGTACTGGGAACTGTCTAAAAGTACTGGGAACTGTCTAAAAGTACTGTGTATGTGTGCGATGTCTTTGGTGTAATGTTATATCCAATTTTAATATTAACGCATCAATGTATGTTACATAGTTTTGAATGGGAAACCTAAAAGTTTGAATGTCTGGAGCAAAAATACGTGGGCACCTAAAAGTCAATTTTTATTGTGTAAAACAAAATGTCTGTAAACCTCTGTAAATATGGTGTTTTTACTGCAGTCTCCATATTTCATGTATGCATTCTCTTCATATTTCATTATAATCCAAAGACAGTTTCTTGCGTGCTCATTCTGGAAATTCAATTTTTATTTTTACTGCACAATACTTTGTATTTTCTGAGAGCATATTTATCAGAGCACATTGTTTGCCATCACAGTAGGTTGTTGGCAACCCACAAGGAACCAAAGTTTATCAAAAAGGAGTCAAGTTTGTTATCGATGACAAATGGCTGATTCAAGCACAAGCTTGAAAAAATCATAAATTCTTCAATTTAATTGCAATAACTATATGATTAGTGGGAAATGTCAATGAAGACATTATTTTTTTCAAGATATTTGGGATTTAGTGGAGAAAGGTTCCAAGAACAAGTTGATCCAACAACATATAATACATTAACACAAGCATAGAGATATTTATTGAGAGATAATAGGAAGAAAGTTTCCAAATCCTTCTTCTACATATTTCAAGCAGCGCATGAAATCATTTTTCCAAGAATTGTAGCAGCAACAAAGTACAAGCAAGAATGGTACTTTCTTCCAGACAACACTTTAAGGCATGGCAAAAGTGAAGGTAGAAAAATTGCAAATGTTGAGAAGAGATTTTGAAACAATCTGTATGAAGGAGTTTGAGACAATAGACTCATTTTTTACACAAGTTATTGGGATGATAACACAAATTAGATCTCATAGTGAGACACTTGAAGAAAGGAGAGTGGTTGAAAATATTTTAAGAAGTTTACCAACAATGTTTGATTCTATGGTTGTGACCATAGAGGAGATAGATGATCTCTCACAATTTTCAATGGAAAAGCTTCATGTCTCACATATTTCTCATGAACATCGGTTGAGTACAACAAAAAATACTTCAATGGAACAAGTCTTAGTTGGTCAAGGTAGAGGCAGAGGAAGATAAAATACCATAGGTAGAGGAAGAAGTTCACACATAAGTGGAAGAAGAAGCCCTTCAAGCTCAAGTGGAAGAGGCAACACTCAAAATCCAAGTCAAAATCCAAGCCAAAATCAAGCACAAGGTCAGAGGTACCATAAGTCTCAAGTCCGATGTCATTGTTGCAAGATGTATAGGCATTATGCAGGTGAAAGTAGAAAGAAACAACATCATCTTAGTAAACCAAATGCAAAATTGACAAAAGAAAATAATAACCAAGATAACATGTTTTTAGCTTGCAATGTAGCATAAGATAAGAAAAGGGATGTATGGTTTTTAGACTTTAGTTGTAGCAATCACATGACAGAGAACATAGAAATGTTTTCTAATTCGGATGAAAGAATAAAATCATAAGGCACATTAGTGAATAATAACAAAGTGTTTTTCATGGGTAAAGGAAAAGTCAATATTTTAACCAAGGGGGAGAAGAAGAATATTCTAGATGTGTCTTTTGTTCTAGGTTAAAGCACAATTTGTTAATTATTGGATGACTTATGCAAAAGGGGTATAATGTCTTCTTCAAAAATGGAGAATGCGCAATTTTAGATAAATTTCCAAGTAGTTGATTGCAAAAGTACAAATGACAAGCAATAGAATGTTTCCCATAAATATAAAACCAAATTTGAAGATGGTGTGCAAACACAATTGTCAACGAATTCACAAGACGATGGAAGAAAAATTGCAGTAGTCACACAAGTAAACTTTCAAATAAAAAATGAAAATTGGTTATGGCATCTAAGATTTAGGCATCTTAACTTTGGAGGTTTAAATTTACTACATAGAAAATGCATGGTAAAGGTTTGCCATTAATAAAAAAACTACAGAGATTATGTGAAGGATGCATTTTTGGAAAACAACGTAGAGAATAATTTCCAACAGGAATGTCAATAAGGGAAAAGGCACATTTCGAAATTACCCATTCAGATTTATGTGGACCAATGTATACAACATCAATTGGTATAAGTTATTATTTCTTGACATTCATATATGACTACACAAGAAAGATACAAATTTACTTTCTAAGACATAAAAGTGAAATGTTTGAGCACTTCAAACAATTTAGGGCTCTCGTTGAAAAGGAAAGTGGAAACTACATCAAAGTTTTGAGAACTAATAGAGGTGGTAAGTACATCTCAAATTATTTCCTACGTTTTTGGAGGGAGCATGGAATTTACAAACAATTCACAACAAGGTACACGCCTCAGTAGAATGGTGTTGCAGAAAGGAAAAATAGGATAATTATTGAAATGGAAAGGAGTATGTTAAAGGAAAAGCATTTGAGAAATGATTATTGGGTTGAAGTTGTAGCTTGTGAAACATACATCATAAACAAATTTCCAACCAAGAGTGTAAGGGACATGATTTTTGAAGAAGCATGAAGTGGAAGAAAACATATTGTCACTCACATGAGAGTGTTTGGATGTGTGGCTTATGCACATGTCTCAAATGAATTAAGAAATAAATTGGACAAGAAGGGGGAGAAATGTATATTTGTTGGTTACAATGATGAATCCAAGGCATATAAGCTATATAATCCAATAACCAAGAAGGTCATAATAAAAAAAGATGTAAAATTCATAGAAGAGGAAGCATGGGATGGAAGTTTGAAGACAATTAATGTGGCAACAAGTTTACCTGAAGAAGAAAAAGAGGATTTTGCAACAACAAATATTCCTTCAATGGTGACTCCTCCTACACCTATTCAAGCTCAACAAAGTAGCCATCAAGTGACATCGTCAACAAGCAATAGGATAGTGTCGTGCATTCAAAAAAATACCCCTCCAAGTGTGCAACAAAGATCAACAACCCCATCTTCTCCAAGTTTAAGATCAAGTGAAATGTCAAATATGTTTTTGGAAAGCATGAAAAGACAAAAATACATAAATTTGAGTGATATTTATGAGTGAAATGAAGGTGAAAGTAGCTCAAGTCTAAATTATCTTTTTGCTATATTTCTCATGTAGATGATCTAATTAATTTTGAAGTTGCAATCAAGGAATGAATGAAGAAATAAAAGCAATAGAAAAGAATGATACAAGGGAGTTAGTGAGTCTTCCACAAGGAAAATAAGTCATATGTGTAAAGTGGTCCTATAAGACCAAAACCAATGTTGAAGGAAGGATTGAAAGGGATAAAGCAAGCCTGGTAGTTAAGAGATACAAACAACAACTCGGAAGAGATTATGTGGAGAAATATGCATCAATCGCAAGAATCGAGATAGTGAGGATAGTTTTGGCAATATCAACATAGCATAAGTGGAAGGTATATCAAAAGGACATGAAATAAGCGTTTTTAACTATAGTATTGAAATAGGAAGTGTATGTGCAACAACCATGTTAGGTCCCTATAATACTAGTGTATTCCCTTATTATTATTGTCATTATAGCCCCTTATTGTTATTTTTGTGCCCATGTTGTCCCCATATTGTTATTATTGTGCCCCATAGAAGCACACTATTGTTATTTTTGTGCCCTTCCATTATTATTTTTATGTCGGCTTTGAGTATATTGTGACCCCTTAGACTCCTATCTATAGAAAGGAGGTATTTTAATTTGTATTGAATCCAAGAATTGTTCATTTGTGTAATGTAAAGGAGGTTTCCCCCTCGACGAGGCTGATTTTGAAGTCGTTGATCTATATTTTCTTCTATTTTGTGAGTTGGTTGCATAACATTTGGTATCAAAGCTTTAGATTCTAGGGTTTCACTGCTTCAAACAGGTCATCATGGTAGTTTATCTAGAACATTTTTTATACGAAATTTTAGAAGTGAAAATTAAAACCCATTTGAGCTAAAATCGTGATGAACTTTGGGTAAGAATTTCAAATCTTTTCTTGATACATTTTTGGAAATATGATCCAAGGAAGTTAGGGTTTTTACATGCTCCTAAATTATATCTCAAACAGATGACCTAGGGAAAATTGTCATAACTTTCTCTCTAAGCATCAAATTGAAATTTTGTAAAAAGGTACAGAAAGAAGACATACTGAAGTTTTATGTATATCGTTTCCAAGTCTGAAGGTTGAAACAGTGACACATGGTACTTCGTACAAGTTCTCTCTACTAAACTAGTCTATAATTAGTTCAACATGGGAGAATTAGAATAAATCTTTCTTGGAGAATCCAATATTGATCAAACATGCAAGGTTTGAAAGGAGGTTTGGCAAAGTTTCTACAAGAAAGGATTCCTAATGGAAAAAAGGTAGTAGAGGAAACTCATAATGAGAACAAAATAAATGTTAGTCATGATTTCATAGACTCTAACGTTGGATTGAATACCCACCATGTTCCTAATATTGATATGAGGAATTTTGATGGTAAGGATCCCATAACATGGATATTACAAATGGAGCAATATTTCGATCTCCATAATGTTCAAAACACACAAAAGGTATGCATTGCGACTTTATATTTGGAACCCAATAAGTTTGTATGATATCGATGACTTTGCTCTCATAAACAAATTGTCGCTTGGGAAATTTTTACGAAATAAATGATAACACATTATGAGGATACAAAAAGCAACACCTTTTTTAGCCAATTGATAATTCTCAAACAAAAGGGTTCAATGGTGGAGCACATTGAGGACTTCAAAAATTTGAATATACGGGTAAAAGATATTCCAAAGAAGCATAATATTGATGTGTTCATAGGGACTTTAAAGGATAGCATCCAACATGAAGTTTGCCTTTGGGAACCTGATTCATTGGAGAAGGCATTCAAGTTAGCAAGAAAAATTATGGCAACAAGGAAGCCTACCAATCACAACTATAAATATGGAAGTGTTGTTGCCCCTATTCTTCCACAACCTACAAGGTTGACACCACAACAATTGGAAGAATAAAGAGAAAAAGGGCTGTGTTACAGTTGTGATAGAAAATACACTAAAGGCTATAAGTGTGTTGAGAAGAAATTATTTTAGATGAATTGTGAAGAGGAAGAAGAAAAGGAACAAGAAGCATCAAAAGAAGAGGATACACACTAGGAACACACCCTAGATAAAGAAGAAATGAATCTGACCATATCTTGTAATTCATTGGCCAGAATTACCACTCCTAAAACTAACAAAATAGAAAGACATATCAAGAAGAAAAAGGTAATAGTGTTGATTGACATAGGAAGTAACCATAATTTTATTAATTATAAGATAGCGAAGGAATTGAATTTCTTCCTATATCTAGCACTAGAGTGTCAAGTGATGGTTGCAAATGGAGGAACCATAAATTTCTATGGAAACTGCGATAATATCAAGCTATCCGTGGGATAATATGTGTTGAATAGTCCACTGGTTTCCATTCTAATGGGTGGTGTTGATATTGTACTAGGAGTCCAATGGTTACAAGAACGTTTCTTGAATTTTTTTTCATAAGGAAAGGAAGTTGAATTAAGGGGTATCACAGGGAAACTGAGAAAGATAATCAGCTCTAATGGCATTACAAATCTTCTAAAGAAAGAACAACGTGGCATAATTGCACAATTATGTTCGCTAGAGCTTCCTACATCGAAATCATCTATTTCTCCATATCTCCAAAAAGTCTTGGAAAATCATTCCAAGGTATTTGAGACTCCCAAAGGCCTCCCACCTATTCGTGATCATGATCATGCTATTAATTTGATTCGAGGAAGTGTTCCTCCAAAAATCAGGCCTTACAGATATCCCTATGCCCAAAAGAGTGAAATTGAACATAAGGTTGCAAAAATGCTAGAGGCACATATAATTCAACCTAGTCAAAGTTATTTCTCTGCTCCAGTAGTATTAATGCATAAGAAGGATGGATCATGGTGCATGTTTCTAGATTATAGGGAGCCCAACAAGCTCACTATTAAAGATAAATTTCCCATTCTGGTCATTGATGAATTTTTGGATGAATTGCGTGGAGCAATTTACTTCACCAAGTTAGACCTTCGTTTAGGATATCATCAAATCAAAATGAAGACTGAATACGTTCTGAAAACAACATTCAAAACTGATGAGGGTGATTATGAATTTTTGGTCATGTATTTTGGCCTTACCAATGCACCTTCTACATTTCAAGGTTTGATTAATTCCATTTTCAAACCCTTCCTTAGAAAATTTGTGTTAGTATTTTTTGGATGATATACTAATCTACAACAAGTCTTGGAAGGATCATGTTCAACATGTTGATAGAGTGCTCAAACTATTGGAGGAGAAATAATTATATGAAAAAACCTCCAAATGTTTCTTTGGAGTACAAGGGGTGGAATATTTGGGTCATATTGTATCTCATGAAGGTGTTAAGGTAGACCCTAGAAAAATTGAAGCCATTAAGGAATGGAAAATCCCAACATCCATTAAGAATCCGTGAGGATTTCTCAGGTTGACGCAGTATTATCCCAAGTTTGTTGGGTTATGAATTTGAAATCATCTACAAAGAAGGGAAGCAAAATGTTGTTGCAGATGCACTCTCAAGAAAGGATGGGGATGTGGAAGAATTTCTTTATTCCATTTCTATTATCCAACCAGATTGGATAAACGAAGCAAGGGATTAATGGAAGAATGACGAAAAAGTGTGGGAACTCATTCAGAAGTTGTAGTAAGATCCCAATATATCTGATACATTTAGCTGAAAAAATGATTCGTTATGGAACAAAGATCGTTTATACCTCTGTAAGAATTCCCATCTCAAACAAAACATTCTTCTGGAATTGCACTCCTATCTCTTAGAAGGGAATTCAAAATTTTTAAAAACTTACCACAGGGTTAAGAAGGAATTTTTTTGGGATGGCCTTAAATATGATATTCAAAAGTTTGTGGTGGAATGTTTGGTTTTCCAAAAAAATAAAGTTGAAACAATTAAGACCCCAAGTCTATTACGACCTTTATCCATTCCAAGTCAACGTTGGGAGGATGTTTCAATGGATTTTATCATAGGTTTACCCAAGTCCGAAGGAAAGAGTATCATCGTGGTGGTAGTTGATAGACTTACCAAGTATGCACACTTTTGTTCATTAGAAGAAAATACAGTTGCTACTGTATTTATGGAAACAATTCAAAAGCTACATGGAAACCAAAAGATTATTGTAAGCAATAGAGATCCTATTTTCACTAGAAATTTTTGGACATAATTATTTTCTTGTCTCAGTACTCAGTTAGCTCATAGCTCATCTTGTCATCCTCAATCTGATAGTAAAACTGAGATCATGAGCAAATGTTTGGAAGGATATATTCGTTGCTTTGTATATGATAAACATACACAATGGGTCAAATGGTTGCCTCTGGTTGAATGGTGGTATAATAGTTCCTTCCATACTACAGCAAAAATGGCCCCATTTATGGTACTTTATGGATATCATCCACCTCCCATCACATCATATTTAAGAGAAAATTTTAAAGTTCAAACAGTGGAAGATCACATCAAGCATCAACAAAAATTTCTCCAACTCTTAAAGGATAACCCGACTTTGGCGCATAATAGAATGAAACAACAGGCATCTACATCGCAACAAAAGAAGTGTTGATGTAGGTGATTAGGTATTTCTATGACTACAACCATACAAAGAAATGTCCCTCAAGCAAGCTAGAAAGGATAATAAATTATCACCAAAGTATTATGGTTTGTACAAGGTGTTGCAAAAGATTGGTACTCTGGCCTACAAATTGGAACTTTCTGCATCTTCCCGAGTGCACTCTGTTTTCAATGTTTCATGATTAAATAAGGTTATAGCTGACAAGCTCCTAGTTCAAACAATATTTCCAGAACTTGAAGAGGAAGGAAAAATCATATTGGAACGTGAAGCAGAAACTGAAACAAGAACTTGGCAGCTATGAAATTAGTCAATTTCATAGTATCTCATCAAGTGGAAGAACTTACCCGCTGAAAATTCCACATAGGAGGATGAAAATTTTATACAGAAGCATCCATAACTACTCAAGCATTGAGTACAACACTTTTTCAAAGGAGAGGGGAATGTTATGTCCCTATAATAGTAGTGTATTCCCTTATTATTATTGTCATTGTAGCCACTTATTTTTATTGTTGTGCCCGTGTTGTCCCCAGATTGTGATTATTGTGCCCCATAGAAGCCGACTATTGTTATTGGTGTGCCCTTACATTATTATTTTTATTTCAGCTTTGAGTATATTGTGACCCCTTAAACTCCTATATATAGAAAGGAGACCTTGTCATTTGTCTCATCCAAGAATTGTTCATTTGTGTAATGTAAAGGAGGTTTCCCCCTCGAAGAGATTGCTTTTGAAGTCGTTGATCTATGTTTTCTTCTATTTTGTGAATTGGTTCAAGGGCAAGAAGGTGAGGTGTTAGACTAAAGAAAAATCTTTATGGTTTGAAGCAAACATTGTGCATATGGTATAGCATGATAGATTCATATTTGTAGAACAATGGCTTTAACAAATGTGATAGTGAGCCAACATTCTACATCAAAAAAGGAGATGGTAAGCTGTTAATTTTGTTTTATATGTAGATGATCTAATTTTCACATGGTGTGATGATCTCCTCATTGTTTATTTAAAAGAAGTGATGAAAAGTGAGTTTAAAATGATAGATTTGGGATTATTAAAATATTTTCTAGGCATAAAAGTAAAGCAAATGGAAGATGAAATTTTTATTTCTCAATCAAACTATGCATCAAACATCTTGAATAGGTTTAAATGTAGAATAGCGAGCCTGCACCATCTCCAACAGTCGTGGGTTTGAAGTTGAGTAAGTAAGATTGTAGCAACAATGTAACCAACACTATACCAGTATTGTTGGGACAACTGGGCCTGATTTAATGTATGCATTGAGTTTGGTTTCATAACTCATGGAGACACAAAAAGAGACACATTGGTAAGCAACTAAAATAATTATAAAGTATGTATATGGCATTTTGTATACTACAACAAATGATTTTAGGCTGGTTGGATATACTGCAATGATTGGGCAAGTGTAGATGATAGAAAGAGAACTTTAGGAGATGTATTTCATATGGGTTTGGGAGCGATTTCACGGGCGTCCAAGAAACAACAAAAAGTTTCACTATCGACAGTCGAACCTAGATATATCACAACCACAGGGGCAACATCTCAAGCAATTTTGATGAGAATAATGTTAAAAGATATATGGCATGAACAAAAAGGAACAACAACAATTTATTGTGACAACAATTTAACAATTGCATTTTCCAAGAATTTAGCAATTTACAAAATAAGAACATTTTTACAAAGTACCTTTTTATTAGGGAGTCAATCTCAATGAAGAAATTGTTTTGTAGCATTGCAGGTCGCAAGATAAGTTTGCAAACATCTTCACCAAACCATTGGCAAAAGAGAGTTTTGCCTGCCTAAGAGACAACTTGGACATTGTGAATGTCATTAGTTGTGATTAAGAGGGAGTGTTGCAAATTAATCCCAACTACCAAAACTAAATACATTAACAATGCACCATACCACAAAGTACAAGACAAATCATGTTTCAAATTTTCTACAGGCTCAAAGAATGTGTAAATAAATAGATCTTTGTCCAATGTACCAAGTTTCTTGCAACACAGCCCTAACAAAAAGCCTACATCCATCAATCAAGGTCACTGAAATATCCTTCGCAGTTGATACACTAATTAAATGCTAGGTTTTACTGCTCAATAGGAATTTGTATTGGACACTAAATGCATTGGGAATTTAACTATGTGTATATGCCCCATGTCTTTGGTTTAATGTTTTTTCCTATCTTAAGATTAATGCATCATTGTATGTTTTAAGTTATTTTCTTGACATATATTTTTAGTTTGTAGCCTGAAAGTTTGAATGTCTGGAGCGAAAATAGGTGGGCACTTAATGTGTAAAACAAAATGTTTGTAGATCTTTGTAAATCTGGTGATTACAGTGTGAGAAATGAGTTGCAGTCTTCATATTTCATGAATGTATTTTCTTCTTATGTCATTATAATGCAAAGACATAATTTCTTGCGTGCTCATTCTAGAAAGTCAATTTTTATTTTATTGCGCAATACTTTGTTTTTTTTCTCAGATGGCATGCCCTTTCCACCCCATACCAGAAACAAGTGTTGGAAATTGTAATTACTCTTGCATGCAAGAGTTGGCTAAATTTGGAGAGTCAGTTAACATAGTCAAATCAAGTGAATTTGAGTTAAGTTATATTTGGGGAAAATTCAAATTTAGAATGTGTGTGCATGTGAAGTTATTTTGGGTGAATTACTAGACGAAAAAGTTTAAATAACCCTCACTGGGTTGATAGTAATCACTAAGTTTGGTTGATCATCTTCCTTTCCAACAAATTGGTATCAGAGCTGAGATCAGAGCTAGAGGATCTAGATAATCTGCAACTGCAACTTGCAAAACAATATCGTGTGAGTGATAAGTCAAGTCTAGAGCCATAAGCTTTAAGTTACAGCAAAAATAAAAATTTTGGTTTTCGTCGCATAGCAATGTCTTTTCCGTCGCACCAATTTGGTCGATGTATTATTGAGCACACTCATTGCCACCGCTTTGACTTGAATCAACCAAAAAAAATCACTACTACATGGAATGAGCACATAGACACCAATCACTGTGATACTAAGAAGGTGTCATAGCCACCATTAGAGTTGTGATCTACAATAAATTTACACCACTGAAGGGAAGTGAACGAGACACAGTTGTGTGAGCAAGTTTACAACCATATACGTACATGCAGTGGAAGGTTTGAATTTAAAAATGTGACATTGGTCCAAGCCTAATCGTGGAAAGATTAAATTCCTTAAACCTCTTTTTGGAGAGCATGAATAAATATTTTATTGGTAAGCACATTTAAATAGGTTTATTTGTTCAAAGGGTTCTTTATTAAAGGAGATATTAAAAGGGATTTAATAAAAGGTTCATAAGATATTATGTAGGGATTATTGAAAGAATTTTTGGATATAAAGGTTTCTTTTATGAGAGGTGTTTTTTTTATAAGGAGTTTTTTTCTTTTAAAGGAATATAAAGATTTTATTATTTAAAGGAGAAAAGGTTTGAAAATAAAGAGTTTTGCCAAAAAAAAAATATTGTATTGACAAGAAATTTTAGCGCTTTGCAAAGTTCGTTATCCTACAAGAATATTTTGGTGTGTTGTCAAGCATGACGATGTTTTTTGGGTGAAGATTGTGGATTATGGGGGTGCATATTGAAAATCATATTTTTTTCAGGGGCGATATGTAAAATAGCCTTATGCACTCAAGAAAGAAGCTATAAGATAGAGGAAAGACAAAAGTGATGGGTCACAAAGCACGACTAAAGACGATTAAGAACAGCAATAAAGAAAAAGAGGCAGAGATTGTTGTCGTGTTTAGAGAGGTTTAGGTTGCAGCCGAGGAACTGGGAAGTCTAGAAGAAGACAAAGAATAAATTGAGGTTGAATGGTGTAGCTTTGATCTTCTACCACCTCCTATGTTTACTGGTAAACATTTTGATCATTGGGTTATCAAAATGCTAACTTTTCTTCGAGTTAAAGAGTTAATTGAGTACGAGTCTAATAAATCATACGATGAAGTATGTGATGCTTTATCATTGGATTTTATAAGGTAGGGATTTGATGAGAAATTTTTGTGCAAAGTATAAAAATCTACAATTTCCGAGGAAGCATGGAAAATCTTGGAAAAATAATTTGGTGCAAGGGGGAGTGACATGCAAGAGTAAAATGTGTCACAATTTGGTAAGTCCATTGCAAATCTGATAGTATATGAGGAAGACTCTGAGACCTTAGAGCTTGGATAATCCCACTCAAAAGTGGATGATGGGCATCAAGACCATAAAATTGAAACCCATTGTGCAAACATGCATATGGATGAAGAAGATGTAGCAAAGATTGCAGAGAGAGAAGTTAAAGCCTTTATGTGTGAAACAGATAAATAACATATAAACACTCAAGGACTCCACTATAATGTGGATGGTGCAGATGATGGTGAATCCCACTATGACGAAAAAAATGTGGATGATTACTAAAAAGTGAGATGTGAATTGGTGAATCCAACCACAAATTATGAGTTTGGAATTGTCAATGAGCACATGCATGCTTGGATAACCCACCATACGGTGGATCAAAATTATGGTAATGAAATTTGTGAAATATGGATTGATCATGGCAATAGGGTAAGAACCATGTCTGATGAAGAATTGAAGGTTGAAGTTGCCATTGTAGCAACAAGTTATAAAATAGATCGAACTGCTCATGAAGCAGTGTGTGACCAAGCAGTAGTTGAGTTTGGAATAGATAAAGCTATCAATAGAGCAACAAATGGTTTGGTGGATCCAACAATTGGAATTGTTGATGTTGAATTTTGATGAAGAACCATTAACTGGTGATGAGTGGTTTCACATGATGCAACATAAATAACATATTGATATGTTGTTATTTGGTGAAAAAACTCACTTGTGTCTAGAAACCAAGCACAAGGAAACTTGTTTGCAGTAACAGAGGTTGGTAAAAGGGTAGAAAATAAAAATTATGACACAATGATAAAACAAAGGAGGTAGAAAAGGAGGAGGAAGCTCTTAGTGAAGAGCATAATGAACATGTTTTTAACATTGTTTTGAGTAAGCATGTAAACAGGATAGCAATTTAGCTAAGAGAGAATCTGAAGAATGGAATGGAGGAAAGGACATGGATATTTCTAAAGACAAAGATCAAAACATTGAAACCATTTTTCAGCAATGGAGTCAAGAAAGGATAAGATTTTTCTATCAAGACGTATGGCATAATGATCTGAATTGGATCCATAGAAAGATTGTCGAGAACCATGACTGAATCATGTCAAACAAATCTCCAAAGAAATCCAAAATAGTATCAAAAACACCCTAAACTAGTGGCCATGGCAGCCGACGTGGAACGATGAGGACCTCGATCAAATCACGCTGACCGAGGCTCATGGAGACCGCACAGGAGGCCAAAGTAGTCCCTGGGAGCCCCGGAAGGGGAAAAGGATGAGGTTTTTGATGCGCGATTAGTACTAATCGCGCATCGCTAAGCGAACAGGGCCCCGAAGGGGGAAGCCTGAGCACTCGGTCACATCGGGAGCCAGGAAAACGCGGGCGAAAAAAGTGAAAAGAACTAACATACGAAGGTGGGACCCACTTACTGGAAAACTGGTGGTATTGATCAAGGCACCCTGGAACAGTAAGAGGTTTTGGACAAGAGCGGAGCGATCCCACATACTGATCGACACATGGCAGGTGGAGGTGAGAGAAAATTGTTGTTGATCACGCACTATCGGTCGGGCAAGTCAACCGTGTGAAACGTGCATATGGCGTCGGATCTGGAGGGCCCAGATCGGACGGCTGAGATTGCACCTGATGGAAAGAAGTAGAATCAACAGGGGATTAAGCCACATTTTAAAGGGATTTGGAATCCATTTGACTGCCACGGTGGAGGAAGAACACATCCACGGTGTAACTGAAGAAACAAACTGACAAAGCATGTTGGCTCCATTTAGAGGAGGACGAGTGGCCACTCCCTGAGAGTTCATGATGACACCGAACACAAGGAACTCCAAGCGCCTCTGCAGAAGGTGAATCGGCATAGGCATAAGAGGAACCAAACATGCATAGGGATTGAATGGCTAAAGCCATGAACAGAGACAGTCGAATCAGTTAGAGTCAGAATTGGAGTCCATGCGACCAAGAGAGACAACGAATAGTGAACCCTGAGAGGAGGTCTAAACACAAAGAACTGTAAAGCTAAGCAAAAGAGACAGAGGGCCGAGCTGACCACGGACAACGTCGAGCACCAGTGAGCTTGAAGATTCAAGCCTTCCCATAGAGGAATATGTCTGGATTGAGCATCACATTTGGCTCTTTCCACTCTAGACCAAGAGGTCACAAAGCTGGTAGGAAGAAGAAGAGTCTTTGTACTCCAAGTGGCTTGGGGAATCCAAGAACCACCCTGCCAAACAAAATCTGCTAGAGGAGAACTCACATTGAGTCCCTTTATTGTAATTTCTCTGCTAAAAAACACAGTAAAACACGGCCACCACTAAAGCTGGACCGAGACGTAGCCCTGGAGAATAGGGTGAACTCCTTATTAAAACTATTTGTGTCTTTGTGTTGCTTACTGTATTTCTCTACTGTGTTTCTAATTTATTGTCTATGTATTGGCAATCTAATCGATCCGTTGTTTCTATAACACAGAACACACACCAGCACACGAGTCTGTAATACCTTTAGTTTAATAAATCTTTAACTAATTTCACTCATAGGGTGAATATCAGATCAAGTGGTGTCAGAGCTCAACACTGTAAGGTTAGACCAGCTTGTGTTGGTATAGCTGTGAATGCTCACAAGATCAAAGCTCAAATTAGGAGAAGGAGTGTTGGCGGAAACTAATCCCAAAATTAGAAGAGTCTATCCTCGAAAGACCATGTCAGCAGAAGGTTCTATGGGGCCAGACCCTCAATTCATAGAGATTTTCCTAGCTACAATGTCTATGGTTGAAGAAATGTATAGAGACTTTAGAAAGAAAAAGGTGGAAGATGCATCAGGCTCTAAGCAAGAGAAAGAATAAGATGAGTCTCACTTCCATGACAACTCCAAAGGAAAGGGGAAAGAGGAACACTTTCTCACACCTCCTAATAGCCCTGTACATAATAAGAAAGCATCTTTGATTAAGTTAGATGTGAAATTTGATTTCCCCATATATGATGGAGAGCTAAATGCTGAAAAATTGGACAATTGGATTAGACAAATTGATGTGCATTGCAACTCAGACAAGAGTAAGATTCAGCTAGCAAGCCTACACCTAGGAGGCACTACCTTGGTTTGGTGGGAAGGTAGAACCCAAGCTGACATGAAAATACATGGAAAGACCATCTCTGTCCGGAGTGAATTTGTTGTTGCAATTAAAAAGCAGTTCTATCCATTGGCCTACATGCAGCAGGCCATGATGAGTTGGAAAAATCTTCGACAGTTGAAGGGGCAAAGTGTACAAGGGTATGCTCAAGAGTTTAGAAAGAGAACATTGATGTTAGGTATCTCATTAGACTCAACAGAGACTCTTTTGAAGTACATTGGTGGTCTACACAGCTACGTGAGGCATACCATCCTCATGTTTAATTCCATTAGTATAGATGAGGTATCTGTACAAGCTACTCATCTGGAGGCTAGAGGAAAGAATTGCAATCTAGAAGTTGGGGGACCATCCCAACCCACTCTAAACAAGAGCAAGGAGAAAAGAAAATAGAAGTGGAAAGCAAGGAAGGCTAACACTGCACAAAAATCCAAAGCTTCATGCACTCACTATAAAAAGGAGGGGCATGATGATGAGCATTGGTTGATTATGCATCCAGAGCTGAGACCTAAGAAGTCCGAGGGCAATAAGAAGAAGATAGTTATAGCTATTCAAAGAGATTTGGGGTCAGACTCGTGATATGAAAAAACCATAGTAGCCACAAGTATAAAAGGTTTTCTGCTTAAGAGAATGATGAAATCAAGAAGCAGGTGTAGGAGTTTCTTGAGAAGGGCTTCATCAGGCCTAGCACATCACCATGTGGGTCACCAATTGTTTTGGTGAGAAAGAAAGATGGCTCATGGATAATTTGCATTGATTACCGAGTACTGAATAAGATAACAATAAAAAATCGTTATCCCCTTCCTCGCATAGATGATATTTTAGATTAATTAAAAGAAGTTGTTTATTTCACCAAGCTGGATTTGGACAGTGGATACCATTAGGTTAGAGTTGCAAAGCAAGATGCATGGAAGACTACTTTCAAAACAAAGTAGGGATTGTATGAATGGTTAGTTATGCCTTTTGGCTTAACTAATGCTCCTGTTACTTTCATGAGATTAATGAATGATGTACTCTGACCTTTTCTTGATGATTTTGTTATTATGTATCTGGATGACATTTTTATTTTTAGTAAAACGTGGGAATAACATTTAAAACATGTTAAGCAGATATTAGATGTTTTGAAAAGAGAAAAACTTTATGTTAAACTCTCAAAATGTGAATTTGGAAAAACCTTTCTAAACTACTTGGGTCATATAGTAGGGGGGGTGAACTGAAAATAGATCCCTCTAAAGTGGCAGTCATTTTGAACTGGCCTAAACCCAGGTCTGCTACAGAAGTGAGAAGCTTCTTAGGAGCAATGAAATATTGGAGGAAGCTCATCTCTAACTTCTCCTTGATTTCATCTCCCTTACATGCTTTAATAGGATTGAATAATGTGTTTCAGTGGGGAGGCAAACATCAAAAAGCATTCGACACCTTGAGAGAGAAAATTAGTACAACACTTGTACTAGCACTGCCAGATTTTCCAATACCATTTGAGATCCAAACTGATGCCAGTGACTATGACATGGGAGTAGTGTTGACACAGCACGACAAACCCATATGTTATCATTCTGATACTTTTAATCCTGCAGTAGTTAACTATCCTACATATGATAAAGAATTGTATGCATTTGTTCAAAGTGTGAAAAAGTGGAAACATTATTTAATGGGAAAAGAGACAGTAATACATACTGATCATTAGCCACTTCAATATCTACACTCCCAAACTAAGTTGCAACAATCAAGACATTACAGATGGATGGGTTTTCTACAACAATTTCACTTAGTTATCAGATACAAAAAGGGCATACATAACAAGGTTGCAGACATGTTATCTAGACCCATTATAAATGCATCTACCATACTTAATCATAATTTTGTGCTACATGAAAGATACATAGAACAATATTCTTAGGATATGGATTTTAAAGATATATGTGCAACTTTGAGCCAAGGAAAACTAGTAGAAGAATTGGATTATCACATGACGGACTGACTCTTATACCATTGTGGGAAAATCTGCATTCCACAAACTGAGAGAGTAAACATAATTAGGGAAGCACGCACTTCTCTGATATCAGGTCACTTTGGGCTAAGTAAAACAGTTGCAAAGATTCTGCTATTGGCAAAAAATGAATGAGACAGTTTCTAGATATGTAAGAGGGTGTGGCATGTGTGCCAAAAGCAAACCCAGCAATAGAAAACTAGGCTTGTACACTCCATTGCCAGTTCCTTCTCACCCTTGGGAAATTGTTTCCATGGATTTTGTTGGACTGTTTAAATCTCAAAAAGGTCATGATTATCTATATGTTGTTGTGGACAGGTTCAGCAAAATATGTATTTTGATACCTTGTAATAAACAGATCACAATTGAATAGACTGCAAAATTGTTCTTTGAACATGTATGGGTTCATTTTGGATTACCCACTTCCATTGTATCTGATCGTGACACCTGATTTATGGGGAAGTTCTGGTCTTTTCTGTGGGAATGATGGACACCAAGTTAAAGAAAAGCACAACTTTTCATCCACAAATAGATGGCCAGACAAAAGTAGTAAACAAGATTGTGATCCAGTTACTAAGAGGTTATTGGAGTAAACATCCTAAGCTTTGGGATGAACACTTGTGTTATGTGCAACATGCTTACAACAAGGCCAAACACTCTTCTACACAGAGATCTCCTTTTGAGACCTGCTTTGGTTTCACACCAACGTCTCCTTTGGATTTTATCTTTGGTAAAGATACCATGGTTGAAGGACATAGTGATGTGGACAAGGCAACTAGTTTCATTGAACAGATCCATGAGATCCACCAGGAAGTACAGGAACAATTGGAAAAGAGACAGGTCAAGTACAAGGCTAGGCATGATAAGCATCGGATGGAGCATAGTTTTCAAGTTGGAGACCAAGTCTGGTTATATATCAGCAAAGACCATATGCAAGGTGAAGGTGAAAAGCTAAAGCCTATCTGGTATGGACCTTTTAGGATACTTGAGAAAATTGGTGAAAATGTCGATTGCTTGAGATTGCACATCTACACAGTCATAAATGTCGATTTCTTGAGATTGTTTGAACCTTCAATGATTAAGGACCCTGAAGAGCAAAGTCAAATGCCTTCTATTGATGACCTACTACCTGAATACCTCAATGAGTTGCAGGAAGACACAGTGCTGGATAGGAAGGTGAGGAAAATGCGCAGGGGAGAAATTAAGTACCTCAGTATTGGGATCAAAGGTTCAAAGGCGAGTAGCGCAAAGTGGATTGAGATTGGACAAGTGAAGAAACAATATCCTCACTTAGTCGATGCTTGAAAACCAACTTTTGGTGGTCCAAAAGCTTTTTAGTAGGGAGATCATGATCTGAATTAGATCCATAGAAAGACTGTCGAGAACCATAACTGAATCAGGTCGAACAAATCTCTGAAGAAATCCAAAATAGTATCAAAAACACCTTGAACCAGTGGCCATGGCAGCCGACATGGAATGACGAGGAACTTGTGTTATAGACATATTTGGACACTGCAACCCCAATCTCATATTTCCATTAACCAAGGGCTTATAAGCCCCTATAAGTGTTGTTTCATACCCTAAAGGAACAAGGTCAGCTGATTACATCATCTACCAGAAGTTCTCCCTGAAAAACTACTCAGAACTGGTCAAAACTGGACCATCTCACCTGCTCCATGGTTAGGGTGCGATGCATCTCACCTATTACACACGGGGGGTGCGATGCATATTGAAAATCCCTTCTGTAGGGTGTGATGGGTGAGAGTAGACAAATGGCAGAGGCAGTTTGCTAGGTGGAAACCCAAAGAATCTTCTAGAAACTCCTCATTGGACACTTGGCTCTCTGAATTCACCCAGGGATGAGTAAGAGATCATGAAATCTCCAAGTGGAACAAAGAACTATCAGAGAAATGACACTAATCAAAATCCCAGAAGCTGACTCACCCACCTGCAAATATCTATATATGGATCCCTCATCCTAGAGATTCAAAGGCTGGAATTTTGTATTTTGTAAGGAATTTTTTTTGGTTTCTCTATGAAACATCATAGTGTTGGGTGATATAGATTTTCATGAGGTGAAGAGGGCTTTCATGCTAGGAGGATGGCGCTGGGTCAGACCAATGGGTTGTAATCCTCTCTTCTACTACTTCTATCAATAAATCTATTTGAGTTTTCCTCCATATTCTTGTATATCTCTGAATCTTGTATTGATATATGCATTTGTATGGTTAATATACATCTGATCCTATATTGTTTATGGTTATAGATCTCTATGCTTTGATGGTATTATGCTGCTTTGACTCTACAGGTGTTCTTTGAAGCAGGACAAGTAAGGAAGGAGTGGCGAAGCTCTATCAAAGGAGAGAGGAAACAAGCAAGGAGCCAAGCGAAAGACTGAGGTTGGTACTCTTTACTTCTCTCTCATCTATCTCTCATAAAGGAAAACACAAGTAACTTTAGTTTGTTTGTTTCTAAGATAGCTTCCTATCTTAGTGGGACTAGCAGCTCTGAATGGACACTAGTTTTCCCGATAACAAAATGGCGACTCCGTTGGGGAATGAATAGTTCGTTTGATTGTTCCTATTTGTTTGCTTTATAAACTACAGACATAGCTTGAAGTTAAGCCCGATAGCCTTCGAACTGCTTTTACTATGCAACTGCAAAGTAGATCAACGCTGCTTCAGTCAATCTCCGGGTTAGTTTATGAACTGAACATCTGACTTGCAAACATCCTAAGTGCCCTGGTGGTAGCTCAAGTAACCTCATTAGATCAGCCCCTATACTTTGTGTTTACTGCCTATCATTAGCTTAGCATAAATTCCTGAACTAAGCTACAAACTGTGAGCAAAAACCAAGCTCAGTCTCGTCCCTGGACCATTGTCTCTCATTGGCAGTCTGGATGCATCACACCTCCCATGTGTTGCAGGTGAGATGCATCCCTGTTTCCTTGTGTTACAGGTGCGATGATTGAGTGAGATTGTTTCTGCCTTCAGATTTTGGTTTTTTATTCATTGTCTTCAGCTTTATTCAGTAGTTTTGTTGTCAATGATTAGTATATCACTATTGAACCTCTCTTCCTTTGCATTATTCAGCCTCCATTGATAAAAAATTGTGAATTTGTTTTATGTATTTTTCGTCATTTACAGTTCTCCTTTGCAAAAAGTAGCTTAATCGAACTATCGTCTTTTGATTTGAAAGTGTCACAAGTGTCGTTTTCAGTCAAAGAAAAGCATGTCATAAAGTGTTCCTCTTTTAGATAGTTGATTACACTTTTTCCATTGTATTTTATTTGAATTAAATAGTATTTCAAGTGTCGAAAGCAATTTTAAATTCGAAATCGCAAAGTGTCGTCATAGTCTTCCTTTCATTTTTTGAATTCGAAATCGCAAAGTGTTGTCTTAGTCTTCCTTTCGTTTTTTGAATTCAAAATTGCAAAGCGTCGTCTTTGTCTTCCTTTTGTTTTTTGAAAAGAAAATTGTTAGTACTGTTGTTTTGAAAGAAAAATAGTTTAGATATGTACTTAGCATTCTTTTTGTCATCCACACATTAATAAAGTGGAAAACAAATACAAGCATGTGCATTTGCATTTAGACTGCATGCGGAAATTGATTTAGGACAATGCATCTTATTGTGTGCTCTCTGCTCTATGTTGAAATAATTTTACTTCTCTTTCCTTAGTAGCTAGGATTTTCATTGCAAAAAGAAAGTAAACGACTATTTTATCATCTTAGATTGCATATTTAGGAATTTTGTATCTACATCATGCGGTGAACCTTAAGGTCAAACTTCTTAAGAAATATCAACTATAAAATAAACCTCAATGAACATAAAAATTCTTTGGAACCTAATGCACAACATCTAGAAGTCTAGGCTAGAGACGTATTCCGACGTCGTAAATCCTAGTAACTATCATTCTCATCGTAGGTTGGGTCATTCCTCCTCTTTGATATGACATGCTAGTAAAGACTTGTGCTCCCATGTACCGTCGAGTATATATTGGGAGACCACAATAGGCTATATCCTTGATCCTTAGGAAGCCATGTTTACCGCTCTATCGATCGCAATGCACTGAACACAACATTCAAGAAGATTGACTGTCGTACCTTAAAAAGTATTCTGCAGTTTTGTGATTGGTTTGGTAATCCCTCTGTCTAGACTTCCAGTCACTTCGTTCCTTTTCAAAATCCTTAAAAGAAAAGGTCCATCTTAGCACTTGTCACTTCAAGCTCATTAAAAATCGAAGGCGACTAGAGTCATATTTAGCTTTTTCTCAACTCTTAAAAATTGAAAAAGCAAGTTGTGTCAAAGCATCATAAAATTCATTTAATTCGGAATCACATTTTCCCCTTTTTATTTTGAGTTGATCAAGTAATCCGTAATCGTGGAAGAAAGTCAATCAAAACCCCATCGTTCGTGAGACTAACGAGTCAACCGTCTTTGACTCCAGAAATGAAACCATTTTGGGCCAAGCTTTCTCATTTAACTAGGTCAAAGTCTCCTGGTTTATCTGAAACTTGTGTTTCAACATCCTTAGAGACTCCAGTTACTCCAACTATTTCTAATATCCCTGCCTCTACTGAAGAAGTTATGCAATTACAAGAGGACACTAGAACTGATCCTAGTTTAATGGTAAACACTTCCATTCTTGAACCAGCCCCATCTAGGGCTGATTCGGAAGGTGTCGCCCCTCGAGCATCTGTCGCTACAGAGTCTATACCTTCTTCCACACCAGAAATATTTTAGAAACCTGACGGCCTACCTCTTCCACCTGGATTGATTGCTATAGAAGAGATCGTGGAGGATCTTCCATCTAGTACTCCATTGCATTTTGGAATTGGGATCCACCTATATCCTTCTACTTCAGAAGTTAGTCACCCTTCATCACAAGTTCCTGTAGAATCGCTAGGAAATATTTTGGATAGACTCGATATGTCTAAACAACCATCGACATCTAGGACTGTGTCATCCGATACAACAGCAGTAGAACCTCCTGCCACCACTCTGAAAATGTTCGCTGGTGTAACATCTGTCCCAACTAGTTCTCAACAACTAGATGGAGTCCACCCATGGACGGTTTTGACAGTATGGTTTATTCTTATTTGTTCATTTAGAACCTTATCTGGAATTTCTTATGTTGAGTCTCAGTAAATTGATCCTTCGCAACAGTATAAATTTGGTCAGTCCAGTCTCCAAAGGCCAATTTTCCCTTTGAATATTGGATTGCTACCATATGGAGGGCAGTATGATTTTTCATTATTCCCTATGGGAGAACATCCATATGAGAGTTCACAACAGAATTCGGGTCAGGTTGGAATCACATCCAGTGGTTGGGTACCAATACTGCCTCAACAGCCAAGAGTTGTATATTCTATACAACCAAATCAACTTGTGTCGAATATTCCCACTACACTGGCTATTGTGACGATGTCGCAAGTACAAGCGATGCCTGTTGTATGTCAACCTCCAGTCTCACAGGTTGTAATACAACAGCCTATCGTCTCCGTGACTCAATCACAACCGTTGATTAGTGGATCCTTAACTGAAGCGACTCAAGCTCAAACGGGTACTATAACCTCTCACTTTGTTCAAACATCCAGTATTGGGCAATAACAAATGGTCTCACAGCCATGGATGGTGCAATATCAACAACCGCAATTCCAGCAAGCTTGCCGAGGACCTGAGAAACAAAGCTTTGCAGGTAATGAGCAGTTGTATATTCAAAACGGTTACCAACAATCATATTATAATGGTTACACCCATCAACCTTATCAAAGTTATCAGCATCAAATACATTATGCTAGTATGCAAAGACCCATGGCTCAAGCGATCCCATATTATCCTGGGTATGCTTCGCCAAACCTGAATCAACAGTTGCCTTTTGTAGCAACTTTAGAATTACCAAATCTGAATCAGCTAACAAATGATCCAATTTCTTACGCCCCTTGGTGGCCAATGATTCCTCATAAACCTCTATCAGATATTCCTAAATTCAATGGAAATATAGGTGAAGATCCATCAAATCATGTGATGACCTTTCATCTGTGGTGTTCGTCCAACACTCTCAATGATGATTCAATTAGGTTTCACCTTTTTCAGTGAAGTTAACTGGTTCGGCAGCAAAATGGTACATTGAATTTCCTAGGGCTTCATTCAATAACTTCAGCGCCCTTGCCACTACCTTTTTAACCCATTTTCAGTTACCCATAAGGTACGAAATAGGGAAGGAGCTTCTTACCAATTTTAAGTAGACAACAACCACTCACATATCTGATCATATTCATGAGTGGCGATGTCATCATAGAATGGTAAAGACATATGTTCCTGATCAGCGGTTAGCTGAATGGTTTATTAAGTCATTGTCACCTTCTATCATAGAAGATGTGGCCAAGGGAGGAGTTGTCACTGAAGAGCAAGTCATTGCTCGTGTGCAATATCTAGACTTGATCTATACTCAGTCTGGCACGCTCTATGACAAAATCCCTAATGCTCCTAGACCAGAGTTTTCCATTCCTCCTCCTCCTAAATCAAACAAAGACTCTCATGCCAATGATGGTGTGATAGGTACGACCGGCATGAAAACCACAAAGGCTACATCTAAGAAAGCCGGTACGGTTTTTGGTCAAAATTCAAATGAAGAACTTCTTGCCTCGGAGGTCACTGCGATGTCGACCAACAAAGGCAAAGAACCGAAGCAACCAGGGGGCAAGAAGAAAGGGAAAATAAAAAAGAAAAAACAGGATGATTTGTCTCCTGAAAAATCTTCTACAAACCCTTCTAGACAAAAGAAACCTCCTGGGCTATGTCACATATGTGATGAAGACCATTGGATGCGAGATTGTCAGTATAAAGCTAAGATTAAGAAGTTCTTTAAGAGTTCAAAAACCTCAGCAGTATTGACCGATCCATTTCCAAACCTAGAAACCAACCAGGTTGCTAGCGACAATGCTTCCCCATCCCAAGTGCTTATTTTGTCCATTTCGAGAAAGTAAAATGATGCTTTGATATCGAAAAGGAATAAATATTACAGGAATCCACAATTGTCGAACAACAAGGCTACTGATCAACCTAGTAGTTCGACAACAACTTCGACTGAAGTTGTGCCACCCATCATTCCTGAGCTAACGATAAAGCAGCCAAAGGGAGTAGTATACAAATCGACATTTAATCCTCATGCCAGAGTAGCACAAAATTATAATATAATGGAGGATCTGGAACAATCTCCATCCGCTATGTCGACACTTGAAGTACCGCAAAATTGCCCCTCCCAAAAGCAGGCTCTATTATCAGCAATACGTGGGATTGACCCAAACGATTCCAATCTTGTGGCCTTTAACCATAAAGGATATGAACCTTAGTTACCAGCTCAACTCGCTTTCCTCATTCAAGTGAAAGCCCTCAACAAAACTATTCATCGAACAATTATTGACGAGGGGGAATCTACATGCATTATGTCAATGAGTTGCTGGAAAACATTGGGCTCACCACCCTTGTCGCGATCGTCAAGGACATTAAAAGCATTCAATGGATGGACATACACCCCGTATGTGATTTTAAGTAACTTGCAAGTTGAACTGGGGGGGAAAAAAATAGAAATTGATGTTGAATTTATCGATGGAAACCTCGATTACAACATCCTACTGGGTAGGCCCTGGATTTATGCTATGGCTGCAGTTGTGTCAACATACTTTAGAAAGATTGCATTTCCTTTTCAAGGAGGAATTACAATCTTTGACCAAAAAACCTTCCTCCCTAACAGTTCACAAGTTACGGGAAGCATTCCAATGATCCATGGAAGCTCTCAATCGCTTCAAAATATTGGAGTAGGCCTCCTAAAAGACCCTACATTGATGGGTACTTTTGCTCTACCACCTCCGAGTAATCTGGCGGAAGTAGCCACGGTGGAGACCTGCAATATGGTATCTTCTATATCTACAAAGATTCAGAAGATTTCCAAACATGATGTTAGCATAGATCATCACCAGGTATTGCCTCCAAGCCCAATAGAAATATTGTAGCAATCAATTTTCTTGGTCTGGGCGGCAAACCAAAATCAACACTCATCGAGTGTTTGGATAGATAGGTCTAAAGAATATGGTACCTCTTTAGATCCTTGGTCGCATGTACATTCTATAAATGAAGGAATTGTTCAGTCAATGATGATAGGAGAGGCACCATGGGAAGATTACTACCATTGTTCCCATCTTCTGGATTACCACAAAGATTGTTCCAATGACCTTAATCATCCTTTAGTTTTTTATTTTCTATCAAATACTGTAAATACGGTGGATTCCGAGTGAAATCTGTCCAATATTAAAGAAACTATCGCCATAAATATCTCGACCAAACCAGATGTTGTAGAGAATATTCATGTTGGCAAATATTGTTCTTCTTCAGAACTGGAAATATATTGCACTCTCTTTCACAAGTTTAGAGATGTCTTTGCATGGTCATATGAATAAATTCCAGGCATTGACTTGAGCATAGTTGAACACAAAATTAAGATGTATCCAGATGTCAAACCGGTACGACAACAGCTTTGGCAGGTGCACCCAAAGAAATCCGCTGCCATCAAGGAAAAAGTTCAAAAACTTTTACATGCTAGTTTCATTTACCCAGCTCCTCTAACTGATTGGGTATCAAATATTGTTCTTGTGATGAAAAAGCAAGGAACGATTAGAGTGTGCGTTGATTAGAAGGATGTAAACTAATCTTGTCCAAAGGACAACTATCCTACACCCTTCATTGACCAGATAATTGATGAATGTGTTAGATGCGAAATATTTTCGTTTATGGATGGATTTTACGGGTATAATCAAATAAATATCCGCCCACAGGACAAGTCAAAGACTGCATTTATTTGTCCATGGGGCACATTCATGTACTGAAAGTTACCTTTCGGTTTAAAGAACGCAGGGGCAACTTTTCAGAGGGCTATGAATTATGCCTTCCATGACATCAAGAACATCGTTCAACCATATCTCAATGATCTTCTAGCTCATTTGCGAAAGCAGACTGATCATCTGCAACATTTGAGAGCTATATTTCTACATTGTCGACACTACAAGATACGACTTAATCTGAAAAAGTGTGTGTTTTGTGTCGGTTCTAGTCATTTACTTGGCTTTGTAGTTTCAAGGGACAGGATTTATCTCGACCCATGTAAGGTTCAGGCGATCATCGATATGCCTCCACCTTCAAATTTGCTTCATATTCAGAAACTCCAAGGGAAAGCAAACTTTCTAAGGAGGTTCATTCCAAATTACGCCAAACTTTCTAAAGGTTATACGCATCTTTTGAAAAAAGAAGTGCCCTTCAACTGGGATCAAGTTGCGCAAGCTTCCTTTGATGCTCTAAAGGAATCCCTAATAAAAGCATCATCAATGTACGCTCCTAACTATCAAAAAGACTTTAACCGGTATCTAGCTGCAGTAGATACGACCATCACAATGGTTTTACTTCAAGAAGGCAATGGAATCGAACATCCTATCTATTATTTAAGTCAAAACTTAAATGATACAGAAAAAAGTACTCCTATGTTGAAAAGCTGGCTCTTGTAGCTGTTCAAGTAGTACAGAGATTTCGACACTATATCCTCTTTCGCAAAACTACAATTTTGCCAGATTGAAACCCTATGACTTACATTTTGTCGCATCAATTACTTGGGGGAAAATATTCGAAATGGATAGCTATTTTGGAAGAGTTTGATCTAGAATCCGTAAAATCCAAATCAAAGAAATCTCTAGTTTTCGCGGAGTTACTATGCAATTTCCCATCGTCGTCCAATGATTCAACATCTAGAGCATCAATCATGGATGAATCTTTGTTTCTGATATTGTCGAGCAATCCGTGGTATGGAGATATAATCATCTATCTCTAAACCCAAACATATAGACCTAATACCTCTCGCTTAGAACAACGACGTACTCAATACCAAGAAAAAGACTACATGAGCGTCGGTGATACACTTTATCGTCGTGGTATCGATACAGTTCTGTGAAGGTGCCTCATCCATAAGGAGGCTGAAAACGTCCTGAATGATTATCATTCAGGCGCGTGTGGGGGGCATCAATCTGGTTATGGTACAACACAAAATATTTTACGAGCAGGTTACCTCTGGCCAACAATGTTCAAAGATTGCATAACCGTAGTTAGAAGTTCCATGCTTGTCAAATCTTTGACCGCAAAACCAGAAAACAACCCGCACCTCTACATCCAGTAGTTGTTGTTGGGCCATTCGCCAAATAGGGATAGATTTCATGACATGTAACCCCACCTTAGCTGGGGGGCATGGGTATATCATAGTAGCAGTTGACTATTTTACGAAATGAACCAAAGCGATGCCTACATTAAACAACAGCGGTGAAACGACTGCTCTTTTCTTTTTCAATCATGTAGTCTCTAGATTCGGTGTTCCGCAAGCTATAGTCACAGATCATGCATTGCATTTCTGCAATCACATGATGGTTGAATTGGCTACCAAATTAGGACTCTCCCATGACAGTTCCACTCCATATTATTTGCAAGCTAACGAACAAGTTGAGGCGATAAACAAAGTCCTGAAGCACATGCTGCAAAGGATGATTGGGGTCCATAAATGGAGTTGGCACCTAATCCTGTACTTAGCCTTGTGGGCATACCGGACATCGGTAAGAAATGTAATCGGATTTACACCCTTTCAGCTGGTGTATGGCCTGGAAGCAGTCTTACCGATTCAGTGTGAGATTTCATCTCTCAAGCTCGCAGTAGACCTTCTCCCCGGAATTTTAGAGGAAGAGGCTCGTTTCTTGGAACTAATCCAATTAGATGAAACTTTTCGTGACACCACCCTGGCTAACGAAACTCATAAGAAATGAGTCAAGCCACAATTTGATAAGAATGTCAAACCCTATGTCTTCTCAGAAGGCGACCTGGTCTTACTTTACGATCAGGAATCCGATAAATTGGGAGCAGGTAAGTTCTAATCATTGTGGATGGGTCCCTACATTGTTAAGCGAGTCTTAGCAAAATGAACCTATGAGCTAGTAGATTACGATGGGATCCCACTGTCGCAACCCTGAAATGGGTTGTACCTTAAGCGTTACAATGCTTGACTAAGCATAGTGATCTCTTCATATGCTTTTGTTACATTTTTGTTTTCGTCAAGAGCGATCATTTTGGTTAGGTAATCCACTTTTGCATTTGTTGCAGACGTTGAACCTATTGGAATCATTTGTTGGATATGCCAATGGAGCTAGTCGTCGTATGCAGAACCTATATTCTGTAGCATGGGCCATCTTTGATCCAAGCGGCGAGTTAGTGAGTTTCAGAGGGGTATGTATTGGTTGGTCAACGAACAACATCCCTGAATATAGTGCGTTGATAGAGCTCCTCTCTGATGCCATCGCACATGGCATACGCCGACTTGTCATCAGGCTAGACTCACAACTCATCATTCTACAGCTTACTGGCATCTATTCTGTTCAGAATCCAGCTATCTGTCATATGTTCCTAAGGTTCAGGATTTTGGAAAGGTAGTTTGATTCTATTGAATATCAACACATTTCCAAAAACTTAAACACATTAACTGATTCATTAGCAAATTATGTGTTAGATATACATTCGCAACATTTATAAAAGAAAAGCATTTCATCAACATTTGCATCAGGATCATATAACTTAACCAAAATAAAGCTCCAAAAATAAAAAATATATATAACTATTTATAATATTTTACAAAATGTTGTGTCCAGGACAAAATCGGTCACATGACCCAAAAACTCAAAAATGCAGGAAAGCACCCTAGACTAATGGTGCTGGTGATAACAAGTCACCGCCTGTGCGATCATACGTAGGAGCCTAGTCCATCGACTCGACACACCAGTAGTATGGTGTTGTAATCTCAGAGGTAACTCATCGGTCCTCACATCCAGAATACCAAGGGTGAGGCCCTCAATCTGATCCTGTAATACTGCAAGGGTCTCGGCTACATCCGGATCGCGAAGGACAACCCTCCCTACAACCTCTCCTGCTGGAACGGTAGCTGCTACCCTTGGGCGCACTGCTGGTCACATTGGTCCAATATATGCATGAATACATGAGTTTTGATTAGTCTTGATAACATTTAAAAAAACACAAGAACATTATAAAAACAATAAACAAAGACATGGTCAGAGATTTTTACCTATGACACCCCATTGCTCACCAGCCGGTAGTACCAAATCCAGGTCACCCTGGAAATCCATCCTAGCATATGGATACTTGGAATAAAACATCTGCTGATAGTTGAACCACTTGAAGAAGGCATCAAAGAATGAAATCTTTGACTGACCAACATGTTTGGCCATAAGTTCGACCCATCTCTGCATCCGTGGTTCTGTCGGTTCCAACACTCTGAGTGAAATGTATGGTGGATACATCAGTGGGATCTTCTCCAAGGTGAAAGCGGTTAGAATAGAACCATAAACAAAGTTCTTGGATCTTCTTTTCTTCACCTTGGTAAGATATTATTTTATCACCAGAAGTACTGCATCACACCAGTTGAATACCTTTGGTTCAAGGCATTCCAAGGCATACTGCATATAGGACCTGTTGGCCAAGTGAAGAGCCGCGCTGCCAGCCAATCTAGGAAAGGTGAATAAGATAGTCCTCAAGGACCGGTCAGTGACATCTATAATACTGATCTTGCCATCCCTGCTCGGCTGAGATCCATCTCTACAATATCGGCGAATGTAATCCCTCACAGATTCGCCACCACGAGCGGAACCTGATAGTGAGAGAGGGGCACCACGCCTTGACAAACTGGTCAAAAAGTAGACATCCTCAATAGTCAAAGGGATGGATTTACCTCTAATCTGAAACACTTGGTTGGTAGGATCCCAGGCATCGAGAAGATATTGCGACAAGTTGATTTTTTGCCTCATGCTAGATATGCGGAAGAACTTGAGCAAGCCACAGTTCCGCAATGCAGTTAACGTACCCGGGTCATGTAAGGCAATCATATCCTCCTCTTCATGCTCACGTTCATGCCATGTAATTACCATCTTGCTCTAATGAATCTCTAAAAAACAAACAAGAGAGGAATTAGGATCCTGATTTAGGCAAAAACAGGCAGAAATTCCATAAAAAATCAGTGCATAAACTTTCCTCCTTGCACCCATCGCACCCTAGTTGTGTAGTAGGTGGGATGCATACTAATTGGCCAATGGCCAGGTCAGTATGCATCGCACCTTTCGATGTGTACTAGGTGCGATGGGGAGAGAATGAAATGTTCAAACCCCAGAGGCTCAGAAAAGCATCAAAACATGCTCAGAATCAGAAAAGGAAAGAATGCAGAGCTTAGGTTTAGCTCCTACCTAGTCCAGACGGTGTTGAAAATCATCCACAGAATCTCTCAGAATCAACTGATGAAAATCGAAGGGGAAAACACCTCCAGAGCTCCAACAATCCCAAATTTGAACGAAATGGTAAAATGAGAGGCAAAATCTACGTTTATGTTATTGCTCATGTAATTCAAGTAAGGTATTAGTTTTTTACTCATTTTCAAGCATGTATGTACATTTCTAACCAGTTTGATGGAGCAATTGAACATGTAGTATGACCGTCAAGAGAACATAGTGTTAATGGTGAATCGAACATCTTTGACTATTATCATGAGCAATGTTTCTGCAAAGTTCAAGCTCATTAAAAAATAAACCTAGTTATGAGAAATGTTTTCGCAAAGTTCAAGCTCGTTAAGAAATAAACCTAGTTATGAGAATATGTTCCCCCAGAGTTTAAGCTCATTAAAAAATGAGCCCATCTTCCAGTAAGTAACCATTGCAATCGCATAATTATCAGCTTTTGGACCTTGGTCGTGTTCTTACCATCGCCTCCACTCTTTTTTAGCCGATCATACACCTCCATTTGATTGTTTACCCTTTTGAGGAACAACTGCAATGAGTGATTCTATTAGCCATCTTCTTTACACTGTCGTGATTGAAAAGATACAAACCTTACTTGGAACCAACTACTATCCGAAAACATCACTTGTTCCTCAAAAGACGAGTCTCCTTTAAGCTCTTTTAATCTGACTCGTAAAATATGAAAAGATTGCCGAGCAATTGGCCTCTCCAGCTCGTTAAAGTGATTGGAAGTGCCATCCCTCCTCTAGATTTTAATCTTTTTGGACCTGAGGGATCATTACAAAAAACTATCGAGCGCTTGTCTTGTTCGGCTCATTAAAACTATCGAAAAGTCGTCCCTTTTGTATTACTTTATACTTTTTCGGACTTAAGGGATTATACTACGAAAAAGGATTACTGGAGTTTCCTTTCTGTCTCTTTTCAGACTCTCTAAACTTGAAAAGGACCGAGTTATCCTTATCATTAAACTTGCTAAAAAAATGGTGACAAACTTGTCCATGCAAGCAAGAGCGAGTTTCACTGTCGCTAGGCTTGCTAAAACATAGCGACAGGTTTGCCCAAAGGGAAAATTATAGAACAAGCATATATTATCCTCCTCAAGCTTGACAAAAATAAAAAGGTACTGGTCAGAAATAATTGGGGAAAAATTGGAAGAAAACTTGAA